>MU858813.1:416118-526440 GCA_033297175.1 Cladorrhinum sp. PSN332 | reverse complement strand
AGGCTGAGGCTCAGGCTCAGGCTCAGGCTCAAGCACAAGCTCGAGCACAGCATCGTGCCCGACGTGTTCAACGTCCGTCAGAGGTCTATATCGTCCGTTCTCCTGCAGGACCTCATAGTTTATTGGTCAATCATGGTTCAGACATGTACGAAATCCTCGTGCCTAGGTCTCGGATTGCGCCAAATCCCAACCATCAACAGACACAAACGACAGGCGGTGTCCCGGTGCAGCAGGTGGGTTTTCAACCACCTTTCGGTTTCCAGCCGCCTCAAGGTTTGGTATATCCGGCTCCCTTTTACCCTACCTACTATGCACCAACCGGTTTCCCGATGACGCCAGGCTACCAAACCCAGACCACAGGGTCCCAATTTCCGCCTGGCTTTAACGCCCAGGTTCGTGTCTACCCCCCGCCCGCCTTCCAGCAGCCTGCTCCCCAGACGCCGGCACAACCACAACCACGAGCTCAGCCACGAGCTCAACCACGAGCTCAACCACAAGCTCAACCACAAGCTCAACCACAAGATATTGAAGCTCAACGTCAGCGAATTCAACAACTACTGGAAGCCAATCGCAGGGCAAACGATCTTCTCTTCCCAGGTCAGGCAGGAGCTGCAGCCCAAGCAGGGGCACCGGCGGTGGCTGCACCAGCACCAGTACCGGCTCCGGCTCCAGCTCCGGCAGCACCGGGACTGGCACCAGCTCCGGCAGCACCGGGACTGGCACCAGTTCCTGGTGTCTTCGGACATCCGGCTAATCCTGGAGCCGGTGCATTTGCGTTGTTGGCGGCATTTTGGCCGCACCTCTGGCTGATTATTCGCTTAGTTGCCTTTGCATGGTGGTTTTCTTATAGCGATCCGTCATGGGAACGGTGGTTATCATTGGCCATTGCATTTGTGGTAGTTCTGTTGATCAACACGGGCATACTCAATGGAGTGGTCAATGATGCATTCCACCCCGTGAGGGCGCAGCTAGAGGGGATGTTGCCGCCTCTTGCGAACGCAGGCGGGCGAGATCAGCAGCAACAGCAACAACAACAACAACAACAACAACAACAACAGCAGCAGCAGCAGCAGCAGCAGGGAGAAACCCAACAAGGTCAAGGTGGAAATGAAATTAACGGACACGGAGACCCCGATCCGGCTCAGACAGCAAGAAGGCTTGTAGCACAAAGGAGAACCGCGAACGGGACGTGGTTGAGAGACTACGTCAGGTGGATTGAGAGAGCGGGGGTTCTGCTTCTTGCTAGTCTTGCGCCAGGTGTTGCTGAGAGACATATCCGACAGTTGGAGGAGCAAGAGACTGCCGCGCGGGCGGCAGCACAAGCAGCTGAAGCTGAAAGAGAGCGGCTTGCCCAGGAGGCGGAAGCGGCAGCTAATCAGGAAGCTGAGAGTAACCAGGAGGGACAGCAACACGAGAATGAAGAACCCAACGGCAATAATGCGCAGGATGTTCCTGCCCTCGTACCTGGTCTTGGGGAGGAGCACCTACAACAGCAACAGCCCCCCATGGGCGTCGCTTAAGGATTTCCCAGAGACTATGCGATTTTTTCTGCTTTATTTTTATGGGATATTTTTTGGGGTTGGGTGGGTAGATTTCTCTTTTTTCCTTAGCGGTTGATTGTCCCCCTTTTCGACGGGGAATACCAGTCTGCGATTGACGTCACGGGTGATGAATGAGATGAGATGAAGCATCAACCTTACCACAGAATACCGAGATAGATGAGGGGCTTGATGGAAGTTCTCATGATTTATTTGCAAAAGCGTTTCGTTCTTTGGAGCGGTCAGAGAGGGTATTTTGCTGTTATTATTCTGCAAATTGAAAGCGGTTGAATATGTTTCATTATATGCTCAGTTTCATGTGTTCTAGACTTCAAGACGCAAAAAGTTACCTATGTATGTTCCCCTGAGCCCACCAAGATTCCCGGCAACGCGGGGAGGATGCGGGGAATCCCAGCACGCCCCGAGCCTCGGTTCAGCACCCCCGCAAGATTCCAAGTCACACCAAACTAACGAAGCTCGCCCCCTGGCCAGTCGGATATCCGCCCTTCGGGAAACTCACCCGGACAAGTGTTCTTGATATATCTAGCTATCTATCTAGTTGTCTTGTATAATTCTACTCTTTTCTTCTTCTTTTTTTCAATTTCTGGTCTTTATCAAGATTTATCATTCACAACCACCATGGCCGACGCGAACCTCAAAGACTACTCTTCCCTCTTCTCCCTGAAGGGCAAAGTCGCCGTTGTTACAGGCGGCTCAAGAGGTTTGGGACTCAGTGCTGCTTCTGCGTATGTTTTTCTTTTTATAAAAAAAAATACTCCATACCGATGAACCCCCCCTCCCTGTCATGTATTTCTAACAGTTGTGTCAAAAAAGTCTCCTCCAAGCAGGCGCCTCCAAAGTCTTCATCTCATCCCGCAAGAAGGACGCGTGCGACGAAGCGTGTAAGATACTCAACGCGCTTCCCAATCTCCAGCCCGGCGCCGCGGCTATCTCCGCGCCTGCCGACTCGGCCACCCTGCCGGGCATCCAGTCCCTTCTGGAGCAGGTGAAGAAGCACACCGACCACGTGGATATCCTGCTCGCCAACGCCGGTGCGTCGTGGGGCGCCCCCTTTGACACGCACCCTGACACTGCTTTCGCCAAGGTGATGGATTTGAACGTCAGGGGAGTGTTTAACTTGATTAGGGAGTTCGCTCCTCTGCTTCAGAAAAGGGCTGGCAAGGAGGACCCGTCTAGGGTTATCATTACTTCCTCCGTTGCAGGGTTGGGGATCGGTACCCTCGGCAAACAGGGGACTTACGGGTACAGCGCGAGCAAAGCGGCCGTTTTGCATCTGGGGAGGAATCTGGCTGTCGAGCTGGGCCCGAGGGGGATTACGGTCAATAGTATTTGCCCCGGGTTTTTCCCGACCAAGATGGCTAATGGGTTGATGGAGATGGCCGAGGGAGGGGTGAAGGGACTGGAGGAGGCGAATCCGATGAAGAGGCTCGGAAGGCCCGAGGATATCGCCGGTGTGGTTGTTTACTTGAGCAGTAGGGCGGGCAGTCATGTGAATGGGGCTAGTATTGAGATCGATGGAGGTGCCTTGTGGAAGAGGGGGGAGTTGGATGTTAAGCTTTAGGGTGATGATGATGATGACGATGTTTTGGTACATAATTCGGCTATATTATGTTGGTTGGTAACTTCTACCTATGCCTGGGATGGTCATGTAATGGTGAGGGTGTTGAATATGCCAAAAAATAAAATTGGTGTATAAGATTTACTGTGCTGCTGCCGGCTTGCGGGCTACCCAAGCGCTTGCTTTATACACTGACTGGAGCATCGACTGCGCATCACGAATGTATGGCGCCTCGATCCCCGTCTCCCTCGACACGATTTCGAATCCCATTTTCTCAACCAGAACCATAACCTCGTCGTCCGTCAACTCAAAACTTCCCGGCTCCGTGATGCCCGTCATGTTGCATTCGCTTTCGGTATCGCCGCCCTCGTCCTGCGTGTGTCTGGGTACCTGGCCCTCAAAATGCCAGAGCAACGGCCCAATGTTTACAAGAATTCCTCCCGGCTTCAGGCAGTGCATGATAGCCTCCAGGTACCGCATCAGATTCGGTGCCGTGTCCAAGAAGAAAACAGTCGCCACCACATCGTACTTGCCCTTATTGTCCGGTTTGTTGTATTCGCATAAAAAGTCCGACGCAGTCATGCTCATCTCGCCCAACTCGCCAGTCTCTTGAGCTCGCGCAGTTTCTGTGGCGCAGTGAACGTCTGGCACCGCATAGGACCGCAGCTGCTTCTCTCGTGTGAGGTGATTGGAGAAGGTATGTACCCAGGGGAAGATGTTGAACTGTCCGACCCTTTCACAGCAGTTAAGGATGTAGGACGACGCCAGCAGCTGGTGGTAAGATATTTCGTTCCCCTCTGCATCGCATCCATCGAGGAAAAGATCAAACACCAAACGGCCGAGTCCCGCTCCGGGAACAAGGACTCGGAGCCGGGGGTCTGACGGGCTTCTCTTTTCCTTTTCAGCGGCAATGGCACGCTTGACCGGACCGTAGCAGGTCTCACGCTCAGCTTTCCCTCCTTCCGACCAATCACGAAAGAATTGGCGAAGCGTGCTGCGTGCCTTGTCAATGTCGTTGTGCTTGGCGCGGCCGTCCCACTGCTTTGGCATCTTGAGCTTGCCATCCTCCGACTGAACTCCGAGCCCGAAAGTGTGGAGGCTGGTGTTGAAGATGGCTCTGGCGAGTTTGGCGTTTGACTCGATGGCGTCGTCCACTTTTATGAGCGTGTCCAGGTAACTGATTGGAGGTGCCTGGAGCACGGCTCTCTGCGCTTGGGGGAGGGCGTAAAATGCATTTCTTCGCATGTGTGTGACTTGGTAATGTGCGGTTTTGGCGTACTGCCTGCAGCCATGTTAGGACTCGCTGATTGATTCTGAGAAAAAAAATGGCACAGGATGTTCATTCACACTTACTTAAACGAGTCGGCAGCGCTATACATGACCCGAAGTTCCTCTGGATCGTCGACATGATTTTCGACCCCCGTCCATGGCGTGTACTCTTCCTCCATTTCAAAATCCGTGCATCAAAAAAAAAAAAAAAATGCGATATGGAATCTTTAATCCTGAGAATTTGCAAACGGGAATTGCAACTCGGGGAAATGGGAATAGGAACGGGTCGGATGTGGCGGCCGGCACCGGGCACTCTCCTGTGTGTCTGTTCGTTCTTATGAGTGAGTCTCGGCGAGAATATCCGGGTTAAAGTCAAGACTCCGCTTCCACGACTAGGTAAAAAAAAAATAAAAAAAAACCTATAAACCGTTCATGATCTCATGAGTAGAGAGTTTGAGTACTCGAAAACTCCGAAAAAAACTAATCTTTGCGACCAGTGCCGAAAAAAAAAATTAAGGTTATCTTATAGTTTGATGGACACCTGCTTAGATAGGCGAGAACGGGAAGCAACAGAAAGCCTGAGTGCAGCAGTCTCACCATTTGTCAGAAACAACGATACCAACTCCACGGGTTTACCCTAACCCAGCCATGGAGTGAAACTTGCCCTCGCACCGTATTTCCGAACGTAATGCAACGAGATTTATCGACTTCCTTCAATTACTTTGCAAAAAGAACAGCAGAAATCCATAAATCACTCAACATGATTTGGCCATTCAGGGTTGGAAGGGGCAAAAAACGATCCGCCCAGGGGTCGAACCTGGAACCTCCTGATTCGTAGTCAGACGCGCTGCCATTACGCCAGCGGACCTATGTCTTGATGTGGTTGAAGTGTGCTTCGGAATTAGAGATCATATAAGTAAAGTGCAACGTCGCTCCTAAAATCCCTACAAGATAGCAAAACCAAAAAAAAGTCAACACGGTTCGTTCACTCGTCGTCGTCGTCATTATCAAACGTTTCCACAAAGGTCATGGTGACGCCTGCGTCACCATCCACGTTCAAGTTGACACCATCAAGGGCAGCATCACGCTTGGCCATCGGTACAGGTTCTGGCAGGGGCGTCTCATCCTCAGCGGCTCCCTGGAGAGCTGTGTTTGCAGGTTTGGAGGTTAGTGTTTGACCATGAGACATAAAGAGTCGCAACTTACCGATTGGGACACCCCGGCGCACATACAATGTTGTGACCTTGGACCGGCGTCTCGGGGCGGCAGCATTCTCCTCTTCGCCGCGCTTCTTAACGTCACGATTCTCAGCGGCTGCTGCACCATTGCCTTCTCGAACATCAGTACTGTGCAAATTACCCCTTCCAGAAAATCGACCGAGTAGAAAGATACATACGGGCATTGTTGTCAACAATGATTCCGACACCAGAACCCTCGGCACCGGTTCCGAGCTCAATCTTGGGTCCCTTGACCAAGGCAGCTTCAGCGTACGTGAGTGCCCGGTCGAAGCCTGCAAGGTCTCTCTTGTCCTTGGGCCTTGGGGCAATCGACTTTCCGAGTCCCTGAAGGCCAGATATCCGGTGAGCCTAAGGCCTTGTGGTTAGTACACAGTGCTGCAGCCTCGTGAAGTGCAAAGCTCACCTGCTCAGCCAGAGCCGGGTCCGGGCCTGGTTGTGCTGCGGCCTCGGCGGTAGCGGGAGGAGGCACGGCCGCTGCCGATACCGAGGCTGAGGAAGCCGAGCCCGCAGCGGATTCAGCTTCAGCTGCCGCGCCTGCTGCCGCGTTAATCGCAGCGCCTTCCAAAGCTAACAATACTTCCGACACATCCTGCCTACCTCCAAAGCTGATTTCACCATCACCTGTTGACCTTGTTAGTGATATTGTATTCGAAGGTGATGGGTAAAGGTGTCCAACATACCAACTACCAGAGCTGGCGAGTACGCCCCGAGGTTGATGTTGAGGGGCAGGGCCGCGGCAAGGCCTACAAAGGCAAAAATCCGATAGTTGACCATCTTGACAAGAATGACGGTGAAGCTGTTTTGGGATTCCGGGTTGGGCGTGGAATATTAACGGTTCACAAAAGATATGAAATTAGACAAGTTGTAAATATGGCGACCAGCGACGACGAACAGCGGATGAAGCGAGTGAAGATTAGGAGCGATTATGGTAAAAGGACCACGGATGTGGTCAAGGTTGGTTACTAGAGAGCACAGCTCATGGCCTAGAAACAAGGAGGAGAGGACAACGGGATGCCATCCACAACGACATTATATAGCTCCAGCAGACTCGGTGTCTGAGGTACTCTAGATGTCTCATCGTCGAATGGCCCTTGGCACTTGATTCGTCACGACGGGGGCACAAGAAGACACGCAACTCTCAGGGGAAGAGATAGAAAACCCTCAATTCCACATGAAGCATCCGAGACACTTGTCAAGGCGAACCCAGTGGATAGGTTTTGAGGACAAGGATCCAGGTGTTCACACTGCTGAAGTGAATAGTCGGGGTAAGATCCCAGAGATAGGAAACCGTGAGCGGCAAGATCAACCGAGTCATCCACTCACGTGTATGAGACATACTCTCGGGCCTGGCCAGGAATGCGAAAGTCTCGAGTGCCTCGAGAAATCTTGATGGAGGAGTCAATTGGCATCTTGAGACTGTGCCAAGACCGCCGAAGTGTTCCAAAAAGCCAAGCCCTGCCCAGAGCAGCCACCGATAACCGAAAACTGGGCAGCGCTCAGACCTCATCAACAACAGGGGATCTTCTGAAAAAGCATCCTTGGCCAACGGAAATCGCAGCTCTCAAAGCTTGAAATCCACCTGGATGTAGTAACTGATAATCGAGCCCCAGAAGAGATCCGAGCCTGGATGGAAACCGCAGAGAGCTTGCAACAAAGATAATAGCAGATCTTGCCTACCGGGATGTTTGTAACGCGAAGGGTCTGAGAACAGGAGAAGATATCAAGACTGTCGCCATTGCCACACCGGACCATGCATTTGAGGGAAATCATACGGCTATGAGGTGACGGCGTTTTCGGAGATAAACGCCAGTTCTGCAATGAATTGTGTCGCAATTCGCCTTTCCAGAAGTTTATCACTGGAATGTCTTGTGAGGAGCGCCCACAGATAACTCTGGATTTTGAGTAGCACATTGTCGCTTCTGATCATTCAACATTCCGGAAGCATAGCAATGATCTTGCCTCAGCATGGGCGGAGGGGTAAATGCTGACATGTGCCGTCTGGTGATCATGGCAAACAAGACACAGAGGGTCTCTTCAAGTTGTCTCGAGATTCCCATGGGCGTAGACAGGGATGCCCCTGCAGCATGACTCCTGATCAAGAGAAATGGGCAAGAGGTTACGAGGACTCCTGCTACGCATCTGCCGGTATCAAAACGCTCTTGAATCAAAATAGTATCCGGTTACTGTCGACGCCTCTTGGTCGCTCAAACAAGGTCAGGGTAGCCGGGACCATCGATATAATCGGTATAAGTGAAGGAGGGCCCATATTGTGACGAAACAAACGAGACCGAGCATTAAGCACCGAAAGAAAACCCAACGACCCGATAGGCTGAGGCTTGAGGATATCCTGCTTTCTATAATGCATGGAAATGTCCAGGTCATCCGAATCCTTTGCCTTCAATCGTACTCGCTTCCTCGAACCGTCAATCCGGTGCATTGAAACCCTGTTTTGCGATGCGTACACAGCTGTGATTCTCCGGAGCAAGACCGAAAACCATCCAAAACCGGGATGCCGTTGCCCAAATGGAGCATGTCGTTATGTTGCGATGGTTATACTCCAGGACAGCACGGTTGAGATGGCGAAATATCAAGATGGCTTTGGCTGGAATAAACCTGGCTGGATCACACGAAGTGCTTTTGCGCAAAGCACCCTACTAAATCGGCGAAGTTGCTGGTCAACGATGTGAAATAAAAGAAGAACAAAATCACAAAAGGTGGCCCGAGTCGAGATATTCCAATGGGTAACTAGCGAGGAGGGTTCGTGATGAAATGTATGTAGGCGAATTCCCGGATTAGTGTTTCTTGGTACGGCTGACCCTAGTGGTGAAAAGCAAGCCAGAAAATAGCCCAGAATGTGCTTGGAAGGGTCAAGATGAGATGAAGAGCAAACAAGCGTTCGGATGAAGTTCCGATAAATCGCGATCCTGCAGCAGTTAGCAGCAATCTTGGCACGAAAACACGTGCAGCCAAGCCGAGCGGCCGACGCACAAGGCACTATGCGATCAATGCCAAAGCTACCAGGGTCCCCAAACCGCCCGCACTCCCAAATTTTGGATTGAGCCAAAAATTTCCACCTGGGCGCCGCCAGACCAGAACCACCAACCCACCATCCTCAGCAGTTTTCGTGAGCAAGACGTCCAGACTGCCCAAGATGCCCGCTCTCCTCAGATCAATTGCTCCGTTCTTGCGGTCGGCTACCCTCAGACAGTCTGCGTCTCCCTTGGTCAACCTCCAGCGCCAGGCCCGGTCGCCCATCCTCAACTTTGCCCGCACCTACGCCGTGTACGAGCGCACCAAGCCTCACGTCAACATCGGCACCATCGGCCACGTCGATCACGGCAAGACTACCCTCTCCGCCGCCATCACCAAGAGACAGGCCGAGAAGGGCCTCGCCAACTTCCTCGATTATGGCTCCATCGACAAGGCCCCCGAAGAGCGCAAGCGTGGTATCACCATCTCCACTGCCCACATCGAGTACTCAACTGACAAGCGCCACTACTCCCACGTCGACTGCCCTGGTCACGCTGATTACATCAAGAACATGATTACCGGTGCCGCCTCCATGGATGGTGCTATTATTGTCGTTGCTGCCTCCGATGGTCAGATGCCCCAGACCCGTGAGCACTTGCTCCTCGCCCGCCAGGTCGGTGTCCAGAGAATTGTCGTCTTCGTCAACAAGGTCGATGCCCTTGAAGATCCCGAGATGTTAGAGCTCGTCGAGATGGAGATGCGTGAGCTGCTTAGCTCTTACGGCTTCGACGGTGACAACACCCCCGTCGTCATGGGTTCCGCTCTCTGCGCCCTCGATAACAAGCGCCCCGAAATTGGTGAGGCCAAGATCGATGAGCTGATGAATGCTGTCGATGAGTGGATCCCCACCCCCGAGCGTCAGACCGACAAGCCTTTCCTCCTCTCCATTGAGGATGTTTTCTCCATCGGCGGCCGTGGTACCGTCGTCTCTGGCCGTGTCGAGCGCGGTATTCTCAAGAGAGATGCTGATGTCGAGCTCGTTGGTAAGTCCAACGAGATCATCAAGACCAAGGTCACCGATATCGAGACCTTCAAGAAGTCCTGCGAGGAGTCCCGCGCCGGTGACAACTCCGGTCTTCTCCTCCGCGGCATCAAGCGTGAGGATATCAGGCGTGGCATGGTTGTCGCTGCCCCTGGCACCGTCACTGCCCACAAGAAGTTCTTGATCTCCCTTTACGTCCTTTCCAAGGAGGAAGGTGGTCGCCACACCGGCTTCCATCAGAACTACCGCCCCCAGATGTACATCCGTTCCGCCGATGAGGCCTGCACGCTCATGTTCCCCGATGGTACCGAGGAGGCCGACAGCAAGATGGTCATGCCCGGTGACAACATCGAGATGGTTGCTACCCTTCACAGCCCCGTTGCCGTTGAGAAGGGTCTCCGCATCACCGTCAGAGAAGGTGGCCGCACTGTTGCCACTGGTATCATTACCAACATCATCGAGTAAAGGATGCCGAGGTGGTGGTGGTAATGTGTAGATGTTGAACAGTTAAAACAGTAAAATAAAAACGATGATACCAACCCGGTGGTCTCTCTTCTGGTCGCGAATGGGTGGGCGGGCAAGGGAAAATAAAAGGGGCGCTTACGGGAGGTTGAATAACGATTTGTACAATATATAGCATGATGTATTTGAAACAGCGTCTATCTTTGTGGAGCAGGTGACTCGGAGGGGCTTACTTATACGCTGGATCTCCCCTCTTATCCCGTTATTGTCTTGATCCTGTATTATATAGAAACGAGAGAAGAGATATAAAAGGCAATAATAGAGTCTCAATTAAGGAAAGAAATCATTCATCAATGTACTCAACGAGCAAGGGCGAACAAGCAAAGGGAACGTGGATGTAGTGAGTGGTTGTGAAAAGACCACGAAGAGGCCTGGACTTTCGTGGTAGCGTTTGGATTGTGTTGTCTTGTGCACAGTCCGAGTTGTATTCTCTCTTCAAAATCGAGAATACCCCTTAAAGAACTCCCAGCTTTATACTTTTGCGAAGGAAGCCAATTTCCCTGGCAGCAGGAAGAAAGCATGCATGCAGCGAACCCGACCGCAATCCCCAAAATAAAAATAAGAGAGAACCCTTTTGCTTGTAGAAAAGTCGTGACGATCGTTTGGGGGGAGAAAAAGATAAAACTTGTCAAAGTTCCCTTTTCCTGGTTTGGTTGTTGCTCATCCCGCATTAAAACTGGTCGTTCCTCACGATATTGCCTTTTTGTTGCCCATCTACCAAGTTGATCCCAGTTTTCCCGTTTCCGTCCAACCAGTTCCCCCCAGCCAACCGGCCACCGGTCCCCTCCATCCTCATCGTGTCCCTTCGCCGTTCGACGTCGGAGCTGGTAATTTACCGGTACTAAAAAAAATGTAATGTTAGAGATCTGGCATGTGATTGATGCAAGACAAGTGCTGCTCGAGGCGGTTTTCGAAATCGTGTCTCGCGGTGGATAGTTGTTTTGCGCATACCTTGACGAAGCCAATATCGGCGGCCTTCTCACGGAAGCACTGACGGCAGATGTTGAGGCCGTACTTGCGGATCAGACCAGCAGTGTGGGTGCAGACGCGGCTGTAATTGAAGAAGAACCCAGTCGTTAGCCCATGTTCTTTTGTTCTTTTATTTCCCTATCAATATTTCCCCCAGCAATTTCGTCCAAAATCCCCCCCCAATTGTTGCAAAGCCAAGAATTTCCCCTCCTCTTTCGCGTGGGTTCGGTGTCGTCGCGGTGATGGTGGCATTTTTCTTACCAAGCGCGAGAGCCCTTGCCGTAGGTGCGGGGGCGGGAGTTCCAGACAGACTCGTGAGACATCTTGAAGGTTTGATTTGTTGATTCCTACGAAAGGGATTCGTGAGGGTTATGGGTTGGCGGATGTCGTCGACGGTGGGATTGCGATCGGGCTCGAAGGTCGGTGGTGGAGGAGTTCCGCAAATCTGCCGGGAGATTTTTCTGTGCGAGAGGGCTTCCTTGCGGTGGCTTGTGCGTTTGTGGCGCTTTTTTTGTGGCCCACTGAGACAAAGTTCATTGACCGCCTTTCGCTGCAGCTAGCTGATAAGCAGCTCCTTATCTTATCCGTTATCCTGCTGTCAAATCAGACAGTGCTGAGAAGAGGTTCAAATGCACTGTCTGATGGGATGGGATGGTGGGGGCTGGCAGAGCACAGCTCCAACAGCTCAGCAGGGTTCCAGGTTGCCCGCCAGGTCAGCATCAAGTTTCAGTGGTGCATAAGGTAACTGGCAAAGTGGCATCTTTTGAACGATTTCAAAGCATCCCTTGGTGCTGTATTTTCCTCTATTGCCACACTTTCTGTCCCCCGTCTTAAATAACGGTGGAACTCTTGGTTGTCTTCATAGATTCTATCGTACTGGTAGAGTCTCATTGAGTTTTATTGCTGCGAGTTAATCCCAAAATCCATTGTTCCCGTCCAGAGGCCCCATCACCATGGTCCTCATCAAGAGCTTCGTGCTCGCCGGCCTTGCGGCCGTCGTCACCGCCAAATCGGCCGTCCTCGACCTTATTCCCAAAAATTTTGATGATGTTGTCCTCAACTCCGGAAAGCCAACTCTTGTCGAGTTCTTCGCCCCGTGGTGCGGCCACTGCAAGAATCTTGCTCCCGTCTACGAAGAGCTCGCCTCCGCTTTCGAGTTCTCGAAGGATGTCCAGATCGCCAAGGTCGATGCCGATGCCGAGAAGTCCCTGGGCAAGCGGTTTGGTATTCAAGGGTTCCCTACATTGAAGTGGTTCGATGGAAAGAGCGACAAGCCCGCCGAGTACAATGGAGGCCGTGACTTTGACGCTCTTTCATCCTTCATCACCGAGAAGACCGGCGTCAAACCCAGAAAGAAGGCCGCTGCCCCCAGCGATGTTGTCTTCCTCACGGACGCTACATTCAAGAAGGCTATTGGCGGTGATCAGAACGTCCTTGTTGCTTTCACTGCTCCCTGGTGCGGACGTAAGTACCCATGACGTCAAGATCTTGTACCGCTGCTAACAACCCGCAGACTGCAAAACCCTTGCTCCTACCTGGGAGTCCCTTGCCACTACCTTCGCCAACGAGCCCAACGTCAAGATTGCCAAGGTCGACGCCGAGTCCGAGAACAGCAAGGCCACTGCTTCCGAGTATGGCGTGACTTCGTACCCTACCATCAAGTTCTTCCCCAAGGGAAGCACTGAGGCCGAGGAATACAGCGGCGGTCGTTCTGAGGAGAACTTTGTCGCTTTCTTGAACGAGAAGGCTGGCACCCATCGTGCAGCTGGCGGTGGTGTCGATGAGCTTGCTGGCACTTTCGCGGTCCTTGATGAGATCGTTGCCAAGTACACTGGTGGTGGTTCCCTCAGCGACATTGCTGATGAGGTCAAGAAGGCCGCCGAGAGCCTCAAGGAGAACGCTCAGTACAAGTACGCCGAGTACTATATCCGGGTGTTCGACAAGATCAATAAGAACGACGGCTACGTCGCCAAGGAGCTTGCCCGTCTCCAGGGTATCATCAAGAAGGGTGGTCTCGCGCCAACCAAGGTCGATGAGCTTTCCAGCAAGACTAACATCCTTCGCAAGTTCCTTGCCAAGCCTTTTGGAAAGGATGAGCTGTAAATGTTGATGCCGCATCTTTTGGGTTAGCAAGCAATATATAAATATGGTGGTTTATTTGGGAGGTCAGGGTGTTTGTATGGATTTGTCCAGCTTATGACGTGTATGATTTATACGGTTGAAGGAGGCGTCGGAAATAAAGCAATGTCTATTTGATGCATGGATCTTGTGCCCACCTAAGCTGTCAAACTAATTCAGCTATATAACTCCGTAAACTCCAATCCGCACTTGCAGGAACCGATATTTAATGTGAGGGCTCAATTAGACGAAGACTTGGTGTCTTTGACAGACATCATTTGTGCCTCAAGGTTGTCAAGGCGGCGTGACATTTCATCCACTGGCAAAGAATGAGAGTGTCAGAAGCTGCCGATGAACGAAAGTTGGCGTATATTATCACTTACTCTTGGCAAATATCTCACTAGATACACCAGCGAATTTGTTTGAGAGCGTGTTTAGCAGGTCTTCGACTTGAGCGGTGAGCTCGGCGCGAGCGTCATCTGAAGACTGTTTGAGTGAGATGAGGGTTCACGATTTCAGGTTCTCATGGGGGAGGTATAAAAAAAAGAAAAAGAAAAAGAAAAAGAAAAAGAAAAAAAAAGAAACGTACGTTTGCTTGTGCGTTTGGACTTGTGGTTGAGTCGTTCTTTGAAGACATGATTGCTTTCTAACACTAATAGTTTGCAATGCTGAGATCCTGGAAGGTGATGATTGTTTTTCCGAGAAATCGATGCTGGCGGGCGATGGAGTGTTCATGATGCTGCAGCAGGGTCCAGCAGGGAGGGATGCACTAAGGATTCAGGGGAGCGCCTGGCCGCACTGTGCACGGGCTCCCTAGAGCACTGTCCAGTGACAGCGAAACTGTGGGGGGCGCCCAATGATGCCAAGCTCAGGTGCTGCTCATCTGGGAAGGGACATAGAAGACCAACTGCAAACATTGCCATTAGCAATCAATTTACAAGTAATTATCTGCATCTCATTATTTTTCGGTACGGAACGTCTAGCTGGTCTCGTTTCATCAATCAGGCTAGATTCTCGGCAAGCCAGAACCACGATTAACGGACGACGTCACTGTTTGAGCTCATAAGCCATTCTCGCGACTCGGAACCCATTTAAGAGGGCTCATTTACAGAACTCTGTCCGGTCTGACCGGAGCTCAATCGAAACACAGAAATATGAGCCCCATGCTCCAGTTATAGCCCACGCCAGAGTTACAGGCTGGTAAATCGTCATCATGCCTGAAGAGGAACAACAACCGCGACGGCAGGATCCTGGCCACGTCCTGATGGTCACCATCTTGGTCTACTTCCTTCTCTTTTCTGGAAACGATTCCCCAGTCTCACTTACCAACCCATTCGCGGGTGCCAGCAGACTGAGCCGCCAGAGAGAAGCGTTCGGCGTCCTGAACAGCACCAAATATGGGGATTTCTTGCCAAAGGGAAAGAAGGAGGGTCTACCTGGAGATCCCCCATGGGAGGCACCGCGCTACCTGAACCTGACGGGATTTCGAGAGAAGGACGGATACGCTTGGGAGGATCTTGAGTATTTCAGAACTCGCTGTCATCAGTGGAGCAAGAATGCATACCCACCACGGGAAGGCGCCAAAGAGTGGTGGGATCACGGGGTGGTCAAGCAAACATGGCAGAACGCCACAGGTGCAGTGCAGGGGAAGTATGTGCGGCGCCAGGGCTCGGTTACAAAAACGGCAGCTGGGTACAATCTCACCTCCATCGCGCCGGAGGTCGATTGGCCAGAAGGCCATGATGCATGGTGGTGGAATGTTACCGGGTCTGAAGGCACAGTCTTGGTTCGGTTAAAAGAGAACGATTCTGACGATAAGCTCTACCGCGAGAAATCAGAGAAGTCCGGCCCAGATGTACACCCGGCAAGTCTAGCACGCGAGGTATCGGCCATCGTGACTTTCCAGGACGAGGATAAAAGTGCATTTTCTTTTGCCCTGCGCGCACACGGTGTTCACTGGCCATTACAGGGCTCCATGCTCCTCACGACTACGAGTGAAAAGTTTGCTGGCATCTTTGGTCTGCCACATCTCGCTCCTGATGCCGACTTTTCCCGCACAAGCCAAAAGCTCCTGAATCACACCCTGGATAAGGTTCTTCGCAAGAAGGAGCGAAGCAGATTCACGGATCCGGGAAATCCTTGGACTGCTGTGGTTGAGGATGATCAAGGGCCAGTACCACGCTGCGAATACATCGTGTATCTGCAGCTGTATCAGCTTGACCAGCAATACTTGGGCGCCAGTCCCTCGGTGCTGGTGCCGCCTGGTAGTTCGGCTGTGGAGACGTTGGAAAAGGAGCTCCGATTTCCCACCGGAGCACCATGGAAGGCGACACCAGAACTTCACATGTCTATGGTTGCCTGGTCTCCCGACTGTTCATACTATATCGAGTCTAAGGGGCCCCCTCTATTTCCATCAGCCGAAGGGCACCATCTGGTGGGTGTGAAAGGGGAGGTGTTGCTTTCCCGCGTGAATTACTCACTGCTCGCCTTCGTCTTCACATTCATCGGGCAGATATACTTTTTGAAGACGCAGATCAAGGAGTCCCCGACGCCCTCCACGCTCAGCCGTCTCAGTTTTTACACCATGTTCATGATGGTGCTGGCCGACGGTTTAGTCGTCACATGCTCATTGACATGGTCGTTTCAAGCTGTCTCCACCTTCCAGCCTACAATGCTGCTCACCTTTGTCAGTTTCCTGTCGGCGTCTGTTGGGGCAGGATTCCTGGGGACTATACACCAAAACAGCCCTGAGAGGAGAGCCCAAGAACGTGAGCGAGAACAAGCCCGCAACAACACCAATGCCTCTGGAGCGACACCTGCAACACCTGCTGCCCCGCCAGCAACAGCAACAGCAACACAAGCTTCCAACGACGCCCTCCCCTTGCCTGCTACAGCCGTCCCGCCCCGGCCACCCTCTCCACCTATCATTATCCCCTCCGACCAAGACATCGACGCCGAGATCGCAGAAGTAACAGCAGCAGGTGCAACGGCCGTCCCTGGCGCCGCCGGGAGGACTTCGCGACACCCATTCGGGACCCATGGCGCAGCCTTCGTCTTCATAATCATGGCATTTCTGGTCATGACAGCCTTTTCACTAAACTGGCCGCCTCGCGCTCGAGCGATATACTTTAACCTCGTCGCCTTCTCATATTTCTCCATCTGGTGGCCCCAGATCTGGCGCAACGCACGACGAAATTCGAGAAAATCATTTTCCTGGTCTTTTACCGTCGGCCAATCTGTTTGTCGACTTTTGCCGTTTTCTTACTTTTACCTCTGGGAAGACAACTTCCTCTTTGTCGAGATCGATACCGTGGCGTTTGCATTCTTGGTGGGCTGGGTTTGGCTGCAGTGCTGCGTCATGGTCGCGCAAGAAGTGTGGGAGCCTAGGTTGGGCATACCGTTTCCGATGGGATGGATGCCTGAGGTTTGGGATTATCACAGGATATTGAGGCAGGAGGATGTCGAGAGCGGGGCGGTGCTGATTGGGTCTGATGTCGGGGAAGTGGGAGGACAACTGAGGGGGAAGTCAAAGGAGCTGAAGCAGAGAGGGATGACGCTCAGGAGTGTTGATTGTGCTATTTGTAGGGATGAGATGTTTATTCCTGTTGTTATGGCGGGGAGGCAGGATCCGAGCTGGAGCATGGCGGACATGATGGAGCGGAAGCAGTACATGATTACGCCTTGTAGGCACATGTTTCATACCAAGTGCTTGGAGCAGTGGTTTAGGAAGCGGTTGGTTTGTCCTATTTGTAGGGAGGATTTGCAGCCTTTGTAGGGCCTTTTGTTTTTCTTCTTGTCTGAAATTTGTTACCCGGAACATAGTACATTTATACGGCGGTCTAGATTGACAGCGTTTTTCTCTTTCTTTTTGGAATTGGATAAATACGATTTAATTTCAAAGTCAGAGCAACATGAATATTACACGTGACGGGACCGGAGGTGCGTACATGTGAGCTTTTGGAAACGGAGAGAATATAATCGGGAGACTCTTTCGTCCAGAGAATGAATGCAGTTATGAAACTTGAGATAACCCTGACTGGGTTACTTTGATTGCAATAATGTCATTTCATTCCTCATACAAAAAAAATATAAAAAATACAAAAGACAAACTGGGCTGAAGCCAGTAAAAGAGGAAGAAGCTACCCCAAGCTCGAGAAACACAATAATTATATACAGAAGATATTCCCCTTAGGGGCCAGCAACATCAACGGTTGCCTTCTTGGCCCGCTCGCCATAAGCCTTGGTGGCATAGTCACCAGCATGCACAATCAGGTCCTCAGGCTTGTAATCGAACTTGCCAGACAGGTAGCTCTCGAGGATAGCCTTGGTGCCCGAAGCATAACGCTTCTGGGCGTCGAGCGAGGTGCCAGACATGTGAGGGACCATGGCGTTGCCACCACCGAAGGGGTTCTTGGCCGTGCGGAGGACGTGGTCCTCGGGAGCAGGCTGAGGGAACCAGACATCACCGCCGTAGCCGCGGAGGTGGCCAGACTTGAGAGCCTCGGCGACGTCCTCCTTGACGACGATGGCGCCACGGGCGGTGTTGACGAGCCAAGAGCCTGGTTTTACCGTCAGCATGATGAACAAAAAGATGAATATAGAAACATACCAGGCTTCATCTTGGCAATCAACTCCTTATTAAACAAGCCCCTGGTCTTCTCGTGCAACGGGCAGTTGATAGTAACCACATCAGACTGAGCAAGCAGCTCCTCAAGGGTGTCGACCCTCCTGCACCCAATCTCCTTCTCCTTCTCGGGAGACAAAGGCTGGTAGTCATAGTAAAGCAGCTCCTTGCAGTCGAACGGCTTGAGCCTCCTCAAGACGCGCTCGCCGATGCGGCCGACAGCAACGGTGCCGACGACCTTGCCCTCGAGATCAAACTCGTTCTTGGCCGCCTCGGCGACGTCCCACCGTCCAGCCTCGATCTGCTCGTGGGCAGGGACGAAGTTGCGGACGAGAACGAGAATGGTCATGACGACGTGCTCTGCGACGGAGACGACGTTGGAGCCGGTAACCTCGGCGACGGTGATGCCGCCGTTGGTCTTGTTGGCGGCGTTGAGGTCGACATGGTCGGAGCCGATGCCGGCCGTGATGGCGAGCTTGAGCTTCTTGGCCTTTGCGAGGCGCTCGGCGGTGAGGTAGCCCGGGTGGAAGGGGGTGGTGATGATGACTTCTGCGTCGACGAGCTCCTTGTCAAAGGTTGAATTCTCGCCTTCCTTGTCCGAGGTCGTCACGAGGGTGTGTCCTTGGTCCTCGAGCCACTTGCGGATGCCGAGCTCGTTTTCGGTTGTTCCGAGGAGTTCTGGGACCTACAAACAATTGGTGAAAAAAAGTGTGGGGTTAGCGACTTTGCTTGTTTCGACTTATTCTTCTTCAACCGTTTTCTTCCCTTCCCTTTCCCTTCCCTTCCCGCATGCATATTAATCCCCCCCCCCCACTTCCCCGAACAATTCCGAGTACTACCCCCTTGCCTGAGGACCCCGCAATTCGACATCATTCACCATCCCATCATGCTTTCTCATTGACTGAGACAGGAAAGACAGGTGATCGGAGTGCGTGTGATAATAGGGGGAGAATTTACCTGCTCGGCGTGCTTTCCACCGTCGTACAGAACAGCGAGTACTTTGACCTTTTCACGTTGAGTCGTTAGCAGGCGTGTCGTTGTTTTTGCAAACTGTGGCAATCGTCTCGTCTTGCCGAAAAACAGGGAGGAGGAGGGAGATAAGAAGGAGGTGCGAGTGGTGGTGGTGGTGTATGAACGAGAAGAAGTTGAGGCAAATGATGATAAAAGGGAACGGGAGGAGGAGGAGGAGGAGCAGCGAGCGAGTAGTACCATTTTGACAAAAGCTTATTTTTTTTGACTGAGATGTTGAATGGATTGGATCTTCTGGGATGTGACGAGAGAGGGAGAGAGGGGTTCTTATACGTTCTCCCGTGGTACCAGGCAGGACACGAATACAAGACGGAACGGTAAATATATATAAATAAATATCGCGACAAAATGCAATGGCAGGTGGGATTCGTTTGGTTCGGCCGTTCCTTCAGACACCGAGAGAGGGGATAAAACAAGAGAAGACGGAATGAATGATGAGATGTTCAAAAAGTACCGGGGGACCGTTGGGGGTTATTTATGTCAAAAACGTTCCCTTTCCCCTTTCTCCTCTCTCTCTGTGTAAGGTATTCCACAGAGCCGATCTGCTTTGGCTCAGATTCATTGTTACTACGAGTGAGTTTCATCATAGATCCTCGTGCCCTTCCCCTCATCTTGGATCGGGAAGGTCGGGTGAAATGCCCCAAGGGGCGTGTGTGGGAGACAGGAGAGACTTCGGAATCTATTCCATTGGTCAATTCAGATACATTTTACACAGCATCATGATCAATTGACCAACCAAAGATGGATGGCACGGTTTAGCCGGCATCAGACGCCTACTCCAAAAAATGCTCTCCCTTTCAGCCATGCCATTCCATCGAGACGAGCAAGTACCTTGAGGGGCAATCACGTTGCCATCTCTTGCATCTCCATCCGACCACATACATGATGCGGGTCAACTTTCCCCTCATCGCCCATCAATCGGGGGGTTGTGTTGGGTGTGCTGTGAAACTGTTCCCGTCGTCCTCGAGTAGCATAGCATGTAATGTACATGTACATGTATGTACCACCACAAAAAAAAAACACAAAAAAACAGAAAACCGGCTCATTCAAAAACTCCCACATCTTTTTTCGGTAGTTGGTAACCATGCGAGCAAGTACTACATACTTCCAACGTCGGATCACATTCGGTGATGCTTCGGCATGTTTTGTAACGCCTTGTTCTTTCCCCCGTCTCCCCCCCCGCTTTCCTTATTCCGAGCGTTCCTTACTTACCCCGCAGAAGAAAGGAGTTCGTCTTTGACTAACGCATGTACGTGTGCTGGAACCAACCGCGAAAAGAAAACCGGCGTCATCATACGACCATTGCATTTTGGAAGGAAAACAAAACCAAAAAAAAAAAAAAAAAATCAAATGCAGGCAGTGGGGTTCGAACCCACGCATCTCTCGATAATGGTGAAAAGTTGTCTTTGTAATTAAACACACTTAACTTAAAACCATCGCCTTAAACCACTCGGCCATGCCTGCTTTTGCTTTGTTTCAAGAGTGGAATTTGGCACCAGCAAGACGGCTTATGTTTAAGGTCCCTCTCTCTCTCCGCCTGTTGGTCAACGACTACTGTGTTGAGGTTGAACCTTTTGAAAAAAAGAAGCTGATTATATCACCGTTTCGCTGCCTAACATTGACTCTCATAAAAATAAAAATAAATACATATATACAAACATACGAATAATTAAAGCTGCATCTGTCGTGCACGTGGAGATCTTCTCAGGCGGCAGGAAGACCAACAGAACAATAACACATCATACCCCAAAAGAACGTCTCCCACTGAACAGTCGCAAATTGTAACATAATGATCGGAATGATGAGAGCATGATGAGTGAGAAAAAGAATCCCCTCCCCCCCCACATAATTGTCCAAGGCAAACAATCAGAGATGAAAGCGACAACAGGCCATGAACAGACCGAACGACACCGAGACTAAAAACTTCCCATCCATTGTTGCCCTGGTCTCGGATCCCAGTCATAAAAAATTGGTTATATTCCGGAAAGCAACAACAACAAAAGCAGAGATGGTCTAACCCGCATGCCCTTCTCTATCTCTCTGTCTGTCATGTTCTAGTCTAATGCATCCAACATTACCTACCATCCACAAACTCCCCGCAAAAGCCAAGTGTGTCTCCATCCCAAGCAAAAACCCTCATGCCCTGTAACAAACGAAAAATCAAAGCTTTCTCTCTCTCTCTCTCTCTCTCTCTCTCAGCTCCCTTGGTCGCTCTTGAGATGATATATGAACCTGAAACATGATACTAAACAATGTCTCCCATCTCTTACTCCAACCTCCTTACATCCAACCACCAGGCCCACCAGGTCCAACGCTATAAGGTGGAGGAGGCGGAAGCGGTCTAGACGCCGCCCCCCCTGCACCACCACCCTGCGAAGAAGCCGAAGCCGAAGGCACCGCTGCCGCCGAGGAACCCGAACCAGCTCCGTCAACCCCCGTCGACCACGAAGCAGCCTTGGCCATCATGTTCGGGAAATATTGCTGAACGAACGACTCCCTACATCATCCCCAGAAAAGTTAGCTACCACAATTTTGATTTCCAACGTTCCTTTTGGATGGAACTTACGTATAATAACTATGCTCCGCATTGTGCGGCTGCACAATGTTATGAGCCAGCTCATGAGCTAAGACGACCCACCACCAAGTCGTCGCCTCGGTCCTTTCCTTTCCGCTTCCGATATTCCCTGGCCCATAATGCAGCTGATTAAAAAACCTCAGATTGCAAAAGATGCTGCCGCTGCTGTTAAACGCAATGGTACTACCCTTCTCATCATAGAACATATGCACAGACCTAACAGGCAATCTGTACACATCCCCTACATCCCTCAGGATGCCCTCGAAAGCCTTGATCGCGTCGAGGTTGGTCGACAAGAAAGTAGGCACGTCAACTGAAAGATTCCGATCAACAAATACCCGCATACCATGCGGCGCCTCAGCCGCAAAAGTGATATTGTGCGCCTGGGTCTGGTCGCAGTAGGTGGCTCTCTCCTTGACTTCCTGCTGAGTAGGCGGGGAGAACAAACTGGTCGAGTCGTGCGCCCGGGTTGATTGGATTGCGTTGAGCAAGTTCTGCTGAACGACAGCAGGCGAGGTGACTCTCCCTTCGTCCTTGGGCTTTTGTTCGCCTCCTGCGGGAGGAAGCGTCTTGACATCCTCCGCCAAGGGGCGATCAGGTAAAAAGTCATTAAGCCTCCTTCGAGATTCGGAATCATCATCGTTGCCCGATGAGTCCAAACCAAACCGGCGAGTCAAGTCCGAGAAGAAACCCCTGCTCTTATGCTTGTGCTGCTGCGCCGGCGGAAGTGCATGGGGCTCATCTTCAGGCGAATCACCAAAGGCGCCCGGCATGCGATCGCGAGCTCGCTCAGGGGTCTTAGCTTCCTGCCTTGCGGCCTCGGCGGCGCGGGACTGCTGCTGCCCCTCCCACTCCTTCTTCCGCTCGCGGATCTGGTTTTGCTCCGCCTCCAGTGCCTTGCGCCGCTCCTCCTCCGCAATCCTGGCCTCGGCAGCCTTCACACGCAGAATGCGGTCAACATTGTATCCACGATCTCGCAGCTGCAACAAACCGAGCTTCAAGAATGGTTCGAAGAAGAAGTAAGCCTGCTGGCCGGGACGATTCAGGAGAAGTTGGCAAATAGCTTGTCCGACCTGGTACATGTCTGGTTTGTCCCCACCAGCCACATAGAGAATCCAGTTGTTACCAGCTTGGGCACTAGCCGCCGAACGCTTCTCATTATGTGTCTTGCCGTGCCCTTGAAGTGACCGACGGAGGCTAACGGAAGCCACGGCCAAAACCTGCAGGTTCTTCTCCAGCCACCGGGTATCTCGCTTGATCGCATCCCGCTTGACTCGGGAATACTCGTGCAAAAAGATCTTGGAGCGTTCGAGCACGTGCTTCCGTAACCATTCTGCACCGTCCTGCTTCGGCATCAGAGCACCCGGAATGACGTTCTCGGCGACTCTGCTGCCCAGGGTCTCGGATCCGAGAGCCATGTAGAAATCCTCCAGAGAATCTTCCTCGGGCGCACAGAGCAAAGAGTCCTTGAAAAGCCGGTAGCTGATATAGTCGTCGAGGATGACGATATCCCTAGGGGCAGCAAGCTGATAGTGCTTGATAGGTGCCTCTTCTTCCTCGTACAGGTCCGATTCCTTGCCCTTTCCAGAAGACAGTTCTCGAGAAGCGAGCAGCCAAGTGGAAGTCTTCATCTTCTTGTACAGCTCCCTATCTCTCTTGAGCGTCGGCAGGTCCTCGGCTAGAGTCCTAAGCAGAACTAGATACTTATCCGGGCTCTGCAAAACACTCAGGAGCCGCGCTGGCTCATTGCAGGCAAGCAGGGCAATTTCATACTTGGTTGGCTCGCTTTTGGCGCCACACTTGAACAGGAACGTGTTGGCATTGGTCCCAAAATCAACAAAGTCAAAAATCTCGCCGTATGTTGTGGAATTGCCCAGGTACACATGTTGTGGACGAGCAAAGACTAGGGCTGTCTCAGGCTTCCCACCCAGAGACTGGTCCCTTTTCCTCATCACGGGGACGATGGGTGCATCCCTCAGCCGATTGATGATACCAGTATTAAGGTCAGTCAACCGCGTGCTGAAATAATCAAACAGGGTGATGGCCATGCTACGTTCCCGCGGGGGGTTTGTAATGAGCTTCTCCACGCATCCAGTGATGGGAGGATCGCGCTTAACACCGAACTTGCTCGCATGCGGATGCAAGTCCCTGCGAAGAACATTATATCCAAGTACGGCTGCGCCTTCATTGGTATAACAGGCTGACGGAGGGATCAACTGCTTCTCATTTCCTTCAATAGGAAGAATAGCTCTAGTGGTGCTCGAGAGGTCAAAGGAGACATAGTTGTTGAAGTGATGGTTGGAGATGAAGTAAGTCATGGCGTTCGTCCGGAGACTCAGGTCCGACGATGCCATCATTTCAACAAGCTCCGGTACGGACGGATACGGCCTCAGGCCAAGAGAGGTAAGAAACCTGCCCTCCTTGCTGCCGATCCTGAAGCTGCCCGGAGGGCCGGGCCACTGGAGAACAGGCAAGCCAAGGGTCCTCAGGGAGTCTTTAGGTTCAAAGAGCTCTGATACTTTGTAAAGTTTGGCGGTGCCCCTGGTTGGCTCCATTCCCTTTGGTCCGTCCTCGGCGGGACAGAGTGGCGAGTCCCTCAGCTTTTTCATATCAGCTAGTGGGATGTCTTCGCTCACTGAGGCAAGATACTTGATAAGCTCCATGTGGCTCCATTTGGCATGTGCAGCACCGCCAGCGGAGGGGGTAGGACTCAAGAGCCGGGTGAAGATGGTCTCGAGGTCGACCGTCTTTCTCACACCCAAAGCCGTCAAGAACTTCTCCTTGATGTTCGCACAACCATCCAGAATCGGAAGGTCGTCAAACAGTTTGACAGTGGGGAAGAAGGATTCACCTGGTTTCTTCAACCCCATTTTGGTCGGCATGACAGTTATATGTTTGAGCGCCGAGACGACTGATGACTTGGAAGATTCACTCAGGTTATCCCAATTCTTTGAAAGAACCGCAAGAATCTGTAATGCAAACTTTGACGACTTGGTGATGTTGTGCTCGTCGCCTTTGCTGGGCCCAGACTCAATCAGAAACCTGAGCCAGGGCACAATTCCCAGCGGAGACCAACCGAGCGCTGTAAGTCGTACCTCGGGGATGCTAGCCGAAAATACGTGTGGCAGAGTATCTGGGGGCACCGGGAGAGTGGCAGGAATCTTGTTGCTGTGGTAGTACTTGATGGAGCCCAGAGCAATAATGTCTCCAGATTCCCCGCCCTCGCTGACAGTAGCAACGGTGACGTCCAGAAGCCGCTGGATGCTCGGGCGGTCAAGTTCTGCATTGGCAGCTTGGGTAGCTGCCCACTGGATGAAGCTCCGAAGTTGCTCCTTGTCGAGCGCCTTGGCCGAGAGTTCTGAACAAATATCATCAACGGTAATGTCCTTGATCAAATCGAAATCAATGAGTTTCCTGATAAAAGGATCATCCTTCATCTCATTCAAAACCACAGGAATGCCCGCGACGAATTTGCCCACCTCTTCAGACGAAAGGCGAACCTTGCCTGTTGGCAAGACGCCACCTGACGAGTACACCTCGATGGATGGACGCTTCCATGAAGTCCAAAACGCTTCCTCGATATAACTGGAGACCTTGGAGCTCGGAGTAGAGTCTTGGAAGGTGTATGTTTTAAGGATATGAAGAGCTTCAGGGATGTACTTTTGGACAGCCGCTGCCGAGATGGTTGATCCCTTCCTCAGGTTGTGTTCCGACGACAACCGCTTGACCTTCTCATCCAGATCTGCCATTTCGTTGATGAAAGCCAGGCGTGCCATGATGCCGGCAACCCGGAGCATTTCGATATTCCAGGTACGTACCCACCGAGCATTCAGATCGATAGCCTCGCGCTCAACGGTCGGAATGACCGAAGGCGCGGAGATGTGCATACCCGCACCGGTGGTCTGTGTGGTGGGAAATCCGATGAAAATGCGACCACCCGGCTTCTTGCTAGGCAGAACCGAGGCAAAAATATCGGCCACCTTGGCAGCCTGAGACGAGGATGATGCTTCGGAAGCCACCGTCTCATCGTAGGACGAGGTAAGAATTGCGATTTTTGTGACCTTTGGCGGAGGCTTCTTCGTCGCGCGCTCCAATTCCACGGCAAAGGAGGACGATATTTTTGTAGCTATCTTGGCGGATGTGACCCGAAGGAAGATACTGGACGTTGATGTTGAAGTGAGGTCCTCTGAGATGGCATCTTGGATGGCCTTTTCTTCCTTGGCAGCTTTGCCCAAAAGACCAGAGCTTGTCGATGCTGACGTGAGCCTCGAGAAGAAGTTCCTGAGAGAGGGGGCCTCAGAGGCTTCAGTCGTCCGGGTGGTAGATACGGCCTGTGGCTTCCAGCCGATGACATTCATGAAGGTACCGTCTATCTGGGTGCTGGTTCGGTCAGCGCTAGAGAGATTCATAAATCCATCCTGTGTCCTGGTGTCGAGATCTCGTGGAATGGTGATATCCAAGCTCGGCGAGGCCTTTTTTCTCAGGGCCAGTATTCTCCAGTCGTCTATCCAGAACTCTATGCTTTGCAGGGCGACGAAGGTCAAGCTGGTCGCGAGGAACTGGCTGACGGAGAGAAGGTTCGGTATGGGGGTGGTCGTATTTCGGTAATCGAGAACGAAGGCAGTGTCGGAGCTCGCTTCGGCTGGTGGAATCTGCAATTTCCTTGTGAAAAGAGCATTCCCCTTCCAGTAGAATGCCATGGCCTCGCTGCCTGAGCTGACGAAGGGCTCCTCGCAGTCGGCAAAGACACTGTAGAAACCCACACCAAAAGCCCCAATCTTTGTCTCGTCGGGGTTACCCTCTGCAATCCTCTTCAACCTCCCCCAGTCCGTCTTGGCAAATGGCTGACCATTATTCTGCACGACCAGTCGTCGTAGGGTATGGTGTGTGAGGGCATGTTTGAGTAGATCGGACGGGTTCGTTGTCGCGGGAAGCGGGACTTGGGTCGAAGGTAGGGTCTCGAACTTGACCTTGACGGTGGTTGCCTGGGCGTCGGCGGCATTCTGGATGAGCTCTCGCAACGTGGTCCACTCTCCGGAGTATCGTGCAAGAACCTTGTCGATGAGGGCTCGAGTATCGACCGTGACGGCTTCTTCGTCCTCTCCATCTTTCAGCGCAGCGGCGCGGAGCCGTGCGTAATCCATGGTTGCTGTTGGCTAACTCTTGGACAGGAATCTGGTGAATTCGAAGAATCAATACGCCGCTGCGGGACGAAAACCAAAACGCAGCAGAGAAGGGGTCAGAAGATGAGAGAAAATAAGATGAACACGAAAGAGACGTATTTAGTTGGGGTTCCGGTTCTCGAGGGGCAACTTTGGGAGACAGCCTCGGCCGCCTCAACGGTAATACTATTTCCGCCACAGAAACAAAAGAAGGGACTTGATCGGTTACCTTGGTTTTGAATCGTTCAGTCAGTGGGGAAAAAATATAAAATAGTATTGTATGTCTATTATGGGCAAAAATCAGACTAGAGGTATACACCGAATACAAAGTTATTGATAGATGCAAGTGCATCCTCGAGGCTGAAGCTGTGACGTTGTGTTTCAGCGGTCGGGACTGTTGGTGACAGGGGGTGACAGGGGATGACAGGGGATGACAGGGATCATGCGGCGCTCCAGGCGTGACAGCTTCAGGCCCCAAGCGTGCTTTGTGCATCTGCAACCAAAAAGATCATGCCAAGTGATGTCTAACCCCACATCATCCCACTTTTAAAGATCTGGGGCATCTGATTATCAAGCATCATAACCTCACTTCCTCCCACCTTCACATCTCAACGAGCCCAAAATCATGTCGCAAAAACCAACCCTGATCCTCGGCTCAACCGGCCCCTCAGGCATCTGCCTCGTCCGCGAGCTCCTCCACCGCAACCACCCCCTCATCGTCTATATCCGTCCCCAATCAGTCTCCAAGATCCCAGAGGACCTCGCCTCCAACCCTCTCCTCACAATCGCCCAGGGCCCGCTAGACGATGACTCCGCCCTCTCGCCAGCCATAGCGCAATGCGGTGCCATCATCTCCCTCATCGGTCCAGATCAATCCGCCATGTCATCCAAGACCCCTCTTCCTTACCCTGACTATTACCAACAACACATCATTCCGCTCATGAAGAAGCACGGCGTGAAGCGCATTGCTGCTATGGCCACCATCTCTGTTTATGTCGATGAGGATGCTTCCAAGATCATTCGGTGGCTGATGGTCACGGGTGTGAGCTGGGGATTCCCTGCTGCGTATAACACTATGCTCGGTATCGCAAAAATCTTCAGGGAGGAGAAGGGTGACGAGATTGAGTGGACGGTTTTCAGGTTGCCTATGTTGCTGGGTGGGAGTGACGAGGCTGCTTGGAAACAGGATAGGGAGAGAGGAGAGGCATTGGCTGGGCCGGTTAGCAGTTTGTGGAGTGGCAAGCTGAATCGGTCGCTTTTGGGCAAGTGGTTGGCTGATTGGGTTGAGAAGGGAGAGGGCAAGTGGGTGAGGGAGTTGCCTGCTATCAGCAGTTAGGGCGCTGCTGCATTGCTATGGTTGTGCAGCTGAATAGGGTACGTGGTGGTTGAGTGTCTGCAAAAAGGTTAGGGCGAGGGAGAGTGCGCTCAATGAGAAGAGAGGATGTACTTCTACTGGCCTGGGGTATATGTATTACTTCCCGCGCGTACCTTCTCAACCAAGAACCAAAGCACTGAGACAAACTGTGTCTGGTGTAGCGGCCACTGGCCACTGCTGCGGTGTTTATAACCCACAGGGCTGGGGGGGGGAGGGGGGGGGGTCTGCGAAGTCCCAAGGACCCCCCGTGTTCAATTCCCATCGACAGTCGCCGGGGACTCAGTAAAAACTCGTTGGAGGGTTTTTCGTACCCGACTAGCTAAAAGGCTAGTTGGGGAGCTTTTTGACTTTTTCTTCTTGGATTTTAAGTAAGGACCTCATTTATGTATATATATATATATATATATATATTTTGGGGGGTAAAGCAGAACGTCTCCTACTCAACCCAGACTGGAAAAAACGAAGGACTACCTAATCATGCATCTTTGGCCTATCTACAAATACCATCATCCATCCATTCATCCATCCACTTCCATTGATGCCAATGTTGGATTGGACATCCCTTTGTTCACTTTGCCTTTTACACCTCAACCGCAGGCCAACATTCATACCACTGCCCCCTCCCCTCTTTCTTCGAGCTCTCATCAAGCTTAGCACCAACCCGGCGTCTCGTACTGGGGCGGGTTGGGAATGCCCTGTCGGTAAAGAGAGAGGTAACCGCGTGGACCAGTGACCTTGAAGTATCCGCCGCTCGTGCCACCGGGGCTGGGGATGCAGCCGGCAGCTGCGTAGCAGAGGCTTCTGAAGTTGTTGAAGGTCATGTAATTGCAACGGCTGCAATTGCATACCGCCCAGGCGGCGAGACCTCTTGCGTGGACCCAGCAGGAACAGCCGTTGCCGTCGCTCGCGTGGACCTGAGACCAAGTCATGGGAACGTTGTTGCAGAGATTCTGAGAGTCGGACCAGGGGACCGAGTTGCTGTTTGAGACGCAGGTCGGTCCCACAGCCGTGGCGCGTTTGGAGAGTACGTTCGACTCGGGGTCGACTTCGCGAGCCTCTATGGTCGTGTTCGTGCCGGGTTGATAGTCGACGTAGCATCCTCCGTTTCCTCCTTCTGAACCGAAGGAGGCCACGAGATCGTCGCAGTGAGGGAGACCGCCGACGAGAGGTTTGGCCGCCGCAGCGACCCTTTTGTCGAGAGACGTGGGCGTAGCAAGGACATTGCTGTTCAGCAAGCCGAGAACGACGACAAGAATGCGGTGGGAGAGCATGGTGATGGTGGTGTTCTGATGGGTTGGTTGATGAGCCTGCTGAATCACTGTTCAAGAGCGAGGAGATCGCCTTTATTTATACATTTTCAAAGCCCTTCAATTTTTCTGGTCAACGGACTCGTTCATCAACCCGTCTCGAAGCCCCCACCCCCCCTGCTATCCTCCGAAACGCGACTATCTCCATCGTCCGCGTCGTTGTCGATGATCGCTCTGAGAGCCCATGGCTTCAACACGTCCGTCAGGGATACCGCTATCTTTCCTAGTATTCGTTCCTCGAACTCAGGCCTAGATGCAACCTCATTTGGCAAGATGATCCGTCAGGTCAGCTATGGCGCTGCTGACCAACAATCGGATGCTGAGTAAAAGCTTCTCTAGCTCTTCAAATGTCCCATACATGACATGCAACACGCCCGATTAAACCAAAAAAAACATCATGGGGTAGCTTGCCTTAGGTCTCACTCTCTCTCACTCATGCTCAGAGAGGCAACTCTTCTCGATGCATCTCCGCCGATACCATTGCTTTTGTTCTGATCCTAGTATTAGTCCTCTGCTTACATGTTATTACACTTTTGGCCGGCTTGAAGGCGCTCTCCTAGTAAGCATCCCTCATCGTCGGTGCAACTTCACGCTCACCACCTTGAGTCCAACAAATGCAGCCAAGTTTATGTATGTATGTATGCAGTCCAAATTGAACCTTGATAACCTTTACCCCGTACAGCTAGCGGACATGCCATATCTAGAACTTTTGCACTTAGGTAGGCAGTATTTGCTTCCTCAGCCTACATGCCCAACTTTTGTCCAACAAACTGTTTATTTTATGGTTTTTTTTTTTTTTAGTCCCGTCCAATAACCTGCGAAGGCCACAAGTAAGTATCAACAGGGGCGCACTTGACCTCGCGGTCCTTGTACACCTCTCCCTCCTGCCAGTCCTCGTTCTCCCTCGTCTCATCCGTGCACTCCAAAGAAACATCAGTCTCGCCCTTGGCAACGAAAGTGGCACTATAAATCCCATTAATGTCAGTTCTTTCTCGGTCGGGCCAAATTCCCTAATTCTTTGAGGCAAAAGAAAAAAAAGGACTAGGTAGATGGATAGATAGTAGGTACTTACGTATGTCCCTCCCCTTCGCTGCACAAAACGACCTCCTCGAGCTCCAGCTTTCCTTCCTCTTTGTTATACCTGAACTTGACTCCCGCTGCCTCGGGCGCACCCTCGGACAGGGTACAAGTGTACGCCACCGCTCCATCGAACCCGACGGTGCTGGCAGCCACGCAGTCGGCCGTGTAAGGGACCGCGCTGCTGGAGAGGCTGAACCCGACGTAACCCCAGCTGCTCTGTTCAGAGTCCGGGGCCGTAGTCACGTAGGAGGCAGTGTAGGAAAGGTCGTCGACCGTCCATTGGAGGTCCAGGATGCGGTTCCAGCAGGTGTCTTCGAATTGGCGATTCACCAGGACGGGGCTGGCCCTCGCGGTGAGGGAGAAGAGCAGGGTGGGGAGGAGAGTGCGGGTGGTCAACATGATGGAAAGTGTTGCTGTGGGTATCTTCGATCCGTGTACTTGAAGATTTTGAGACGGGGGAAGAAAGGTGAGAGATAAAAAAGAAGGTGAGATGTGAGGTGAGAAAAAAAGAGGAGCAAGACTGTTGGAAGTGACTGCGGCTTGATATTAAATACTTTTACGGCTGTGACCCTTCCGCACAGATTTCTCTCCTGAGTAAAGACGAGGTAACTAGGTAGTAAACTATTTCTATTTCCAGCAAATCGGTATACAATTGTTGACTTTGTCTCGTTCGCGTCCTGAAGCGATTTAGTTCAGTTGTCCGAATCGGGGAGGTACTAGGTAGAACGGACTTTACCAGCAGAGTATTTTTTTTTTTTACTATTCCTTGTCGTAGGATAAATACCAAGAGATGTCAGATCTGGTTCCTGAAGCTATTCTTGGGGTATCCCCAGACCCCATCACGCTGCCATTCCTGCTACCATGATCTGATATGACTTCCAAGACATCCAAATTGCGCTGGTACCGAGGACCTGGTCTCCATCGCATCCAGCGGTGCATCCATGCCGTCCTGTCTTGTGCCGATGCTAGTCTACCGGCAGAAGTTCACATATCCGGAGAGGCTTGATCCGTAATGCAACCCCCCAATATGCAGGACCCAGATACTCGCACCAGGTAAAAGAGGTTGGGATGCTTGAAATAGAAGTGTCATTGCGAGAGCAATATATTTCCTTGCAATATTGAATGCAGAATCCGCCGTGACAGTGTTTGTGGTTCAAATTTGCTAATGTTGGTGATTCTCGATAATAAAACCTCGCAATTAGTACTCATCTCTGAATTTCCTCCAAGCTTGTGAGAAAACCAATTGCGCAAATATCCAGATGCAATAATAAAGCATGTATTTCAGCAAGCGAGGCCTGCGATCAGACGACCCAGTGTCTATCCGGTGCACTTGAGCTCTCGGCGTGTCAGGAAACTTGAAAAAGTCATCAAAGATGGCAATCGCTGTGAGCAAGCAAAAAATAAGAACTGAGACGAGCCCTCCCATGCAGAATGCAATGGCAAATCGGGTCATCAAGCCGTTGAAAACAAAGAATGCCCAAGCGTAATAGTGAATCAAGTCGTAAGGGTCGTGTGCAAGTCGGCCAGGAAATGCACGGAACAATGTTTCCCGGATCCTATCCAGTAGTTCGCCGTCAATGTTGGCGAACCTGTCAAGAGCAGTCGGGCTGGGCTTGATATCGATGGAAACCAGCCTCTGTCCCAAATGGTAATCCAGCTTGACACTTGACGTATATGCAGACGGATATGATTTCGTGACAGCGTGGTCGACCTGGCCAGCATGAACAGAGTCTTTGATCCTTTCGTGGATATTCCCACTTGATTGCCACCACCTGGTGACCATGCGGCTGGGATTGTCAAGGAAGAGGCGGACGCAATTCAGTTTGATTCGGGCCCAGGTATCCTCATTATCACGGGGCTTGCCCGAAAGCCGACCAAGGCCGTATGCTAAGCGGCCATGGACGACGAGAAGAAGGACGAGTTTCGCGTCGTGCTTCGTCCCCAGCAAGACCGCTACCTTTATGCAGGGCTGTTTCCATTTAAAAGCGGGCTCAGGAACAACGTGGGAGCCCGGCTTCCAGTTCCCTTCGGAGGATGATATGCCCAGAATTCTGAGGCTCGGGTCGATGTTTCTCAGAATGACAGTGCACGGGCGATCTGGTGCCATCGTGGGTGAGCTCCCCCATGCTAGAGCATATATGGATTCAGGATGCCATCTTCGCCACATGGATATGTCGACTGAGTTGAGTGGAAAATATTCGCGCGCATAAACATCTCCTGGCCCCTTCCTGAGGCCTACAGCCAGGATTCTCGACGGCATCTTTCTATCCTGACACTGCAGGAGAACCCGCGGACCGGTCCATTTACCCGGCTTATCAAAAGGCAACTTGAGTCTTATGCCCTTGTTTGTCAAGTAAAAGTGTGGGGTTGCCTTCAGGTTCCCGGTGATTCGAATGATATCGTGACAATCCGAAAAGTGCGCAGGAGAAGTGGCGAGCAGTCCGACGTACTGGCGTGAGGGATCCCGAACAGGCGTGACGTCGTCAACGGGCGGAGGGTTCCACGCAAACAGAGAGTGATCGTCTGAGTATTTCATGATTTCTTCCTGGAGTCGGAGGAATGCTCTCGTCCCTTCTCCGTAAATTAATGGCATATTTATGCCAAAAACCCCCAAGAGACAATAGGCCATGTCCTCAATGCGTGTGGTCTGTCGCCTTGACATCCAACTCATGCGTTGGGCGACGCTCGCCAAATCCAAAGCACTTCTCAGCGAGTATTCATGAGCAGGCACGCCAGCAGGCAGACGATATTGGAAGTCGACGAGGAAGGTATGGTCAATCTGCGTGATCTGACTGACAAGGGAAGCTTTGTGGTGGCGCGTATACATGGCGTTCCAGGCACAGTCAAAGAAAACGAGCTGCGGTGGTGCTATGAGCTCTTGTAACGTCCAGCCGCGAGTAAACCATTTGCTTCGTCGAAACGCCGCCTCCTGAGCATCCTTGCTGAAGGTAGCAGGAACGTCGGCCAGGTATGCATAACACACTTGTGACTTTTCGTACCACACCATCATGGAGTTGATGGCCTCAGACAACTCGGCGCTGCTGGTTTTATCGATGCAGCACGTGTCGATCCAGACGTATTTGAAGCCATCCGCTCGAGCCTGCCGTGCTGAGAGTTGAATCTTGGCGTAGCTCGGTTCCTGTCGACCCTCGGGCGTGTAAAATTCTTGAAATGTTACTTCACGGTCCCCCCAAGTGTGAGATACAATGGCATACTCTGGGATCTCTCCGACGAACTCGTCCAATTGAAGGGTTGCGGTGTTGATAAGTCTCATCCTGCCTGCTCAACGAAAGATGAATTGAATTTTGAGGAGAACATGATCAATACTACCTTCATATCGCGGGTGACAGTTCCCATTAATACTCGTTTCACATCTTTAGATCCCCTGGTCTGCTTCAGCCCGGCAGATATTGAGCGGCGAGGTAGGTGGCTGATGCTCTCAGCGCTGACGGTCGGAATGCAGATCATCGCTCGATGCTGTGGAACATCAATGGGGGAAGGGCCCACTTAATTTTTCCTAGCTCCCCGCTCCAAGCAGAGCTGTCCTGCAGCTTCTGGTGAGCAAGCAATGGCAACCAGCCGCATGGCATGACGAGCAACCAGCTCTGGGTCCCCTTCTAACTTCCCAAAAACACCGACAATGTAATAATGATGCCGCTGGTCTACGGGAGGTCAATTGGCCGCTCTCTGCCCAAACTGGGCTCGTTGTGTCCAAAGCGACCATGCTACAACAAACTCTTCCACCCTCCAATCCTGAATTCGCCTCGAAGCTTTACTTTCACTGCCCTGAGGTGCTATGCTGATGCGAAGCTGGATCTACCTGCTCTCGATCTGAAATGGAGACAGAGATGGGCTTCTTTGCCCGCGGAGACGACTCAAGATACCAGCAAGGAAAAGGGCAAATATATCCTTCCCATGTTTCCCTACCCCTCTGGATACCTCCATCTGGGACATCTCCGAGTATACACCATTGCCGATGTCGTCGCGCGATTCCACTCTCTCCAAGGCCACGATGTGATGCTTCCCATGGGCTGGGACGCCTTTGGCCTTCCCGCCGAGAATGCCGCCATCGAACGAGGGATTAACCCGGCCACCTGGACCAAGAGCAACATCAACAAGATGAAGGAGCAACTGGACTTGATGAACGGATCTTGGGACTGGTCTCGCGTACGTATGCACCTAGAAAGTGAATGGTAAAGTCGCACCTGTTGCTGACTCGATTGTTCTCCCGATAGGAGCTGGCGACCTGCGATCCGACTTTCTACAAGCACACCCAAAACATCTTTCTCCTCCTGCACGAAAAGGGACTTGCCTACCAAACCGAAGCCGAAGTCAACTATGACCCCGTCGACAAGACGGTCCTGGCCAACGAACAGGTCGACGCGAACGGGCGCTCCTGGCGGTCCGGTGCAAAGGTCGAAAAGAGAAAACTAAAGCAGTGGTTCCTACGTATCTCCGAGTTCCGAGAATCCCTGCTCAAGGACCTGGAAGTGCTAGCCAAGGATGAGGCGTGGCCGGAGAGGGTCTTGACTATGCAAAAGAATTGGCTGGGCAAGTCTACCGGCGCAACAATTAAGTTCCCCGTCATGGCCTTTGACCATGATATGCACGCCGCCATTGAGGTGTTTACCAGTCGGCCTGATACTCTGTTTGGAGTGCAGTACGTGGCACTTGCTTCAAACCATCCTATTGTTGCGCAATTGGCAAAGAGGGACCCCGAGCTTCAGGCTTTCCTTGATACTCTGCCCGGGTTTCCCCCGGATTCCAAGGTTGGCTATCAGTTGCCTCACATCCGTGTTGTCAACCCCCTGGCATATCACCCGGAAACCCCTGACGCCACTAAACAGTCGATTCCTGTCTATGTTGCGCCATACGTGCTAGGAGATTATGGCGAGGGAGCAGTGATGGGAGTACCAGGACATGACGTCCGAGATCATTCCTTCTGGAAATTGCACCAAGACGATCGGCCGGTACGGATAGTCCTTGCTGCATCCGAAGACGAATCTACAACGGCCATGGCGAACGAGCCCTTTGTCGACCACGGCGTTATGACCGAAAATAGTGGCCAGTATAAGGGCAAGTCCTCCAAAGAAGCCGGCCAAGAGATCGTTTCGATGCTTGAGGCCCATGGCCTGGCCAATCCGGTCGACAAGTGGCGCTTGAGGGATTGGCTTATCAGCCGTCAGCGATACTGGGGCACGCCCATTCCTATCGTCCACTGCGGCTCTTGCGGTGCTGTGCCGGTCCCGGAGGATCAGCTCCCGGTCGAGCTTCCAGAGGTCGATGAGCACTGGGCCGGAAAGAAGACCGGCAACCCGCTTGAGACCCTGGATGAGTGGGTGAACACCGAGTGCCCGAAGTGCCATGGACCTGCGAAGCGGGATACGGATACCATGGACACCTTCGTGGACTCGAGCTGGTATTATGCGAGGTTTATCGATCCTCATAATGCCGAGAAGCCGTTTGATGCCGAAAAGGCAAAGACTAAGCTGCCGGTGGATATTTATATTGGTGGGATTGAACATGCTATTTTGCATTTGCTTTACGCACGGTTCATTTACAAGTTTCTCATGCCGTCGTCTCTCGTCTCGGCAGAGGGAGAGGCGCCGACTGAGGTCCACGAACCATTCAGGCGGCTCATTACTCAAGGCATGGTGCACGGAAAGACTTACACCAACCCAGCCACGGGTCTGTTTCTGAAGCCCGACGAGGTAGACCTTGCGGATCCTCTGAAACCAAAGGTCGTTGCTACCGGAGAACCGGCTATTACTTCGTACGAAAAAATGTCAAAGTCGAAATACAACGGCGTGGATCCTACCGGCGTGATTACTCAGCACGGAGCGGATGCCACGAGAGCGCATATGCTCTTCCAGGCGCCTGTTAGTGAGATTTTGGACTGGGACGGGGATAAGATTGTTGGCGTGACGAGGTGGCTGGGGAGACTGTGGGAATTGGTGCATAAGATGGAGCCTTCTACCTCTGCTGGCTCTCAGAATCCGAAAGAGTATTTTGAGGAGTCAGCGAGGAAGCTGGACTCGATGAGCGCCGAGGAGCTGGCGAGGTGGGACGCGGACGCGACTATCTGGAGGGAGGTGCAAAAGACTGTTAAGAGCACGAGGGCCAGTTATGAAAAGGTTTATGCGTTGAATACCGTTGTGAGTGATTTGATGGGGTTGTCGAATGTTATTTTGTCGAACCAGGAGAAGGGTAGTGGGCATATCGTAAGGGAAGCCGTGAGCAGTTTGGTCAGGATGATGGCGCCTATTACTCCCGCTTTTGCTGAGGAGTGTTGGAGTGTTCTTGAGCCGGCCAGGGGTTCTATTTTCCAGGCTGGGGAAGAAGCAAAGTTCCCAGGGGTTGATGGGAGCTTGGAGTTGCTTCAGCCTAGGAAGCAACCCTGTGCGGTGCAGGTTAATGGCAAACTGAAGTTTGTGGTTGAGATTCCCAAGCCGGCTGGGGGGTTGAAGGGGGACGAGTTGAGGAGTTGGGTCGTCGGCGAGGTTATGAAGAGTGAGGAGGGAAGGAAGAAGCTGGAGAGTATTGGTGTTCATGTTGAGAAGGCCAAGAAAGTGATTGTTATTAAGGAGGGGAAGCTGGTGAACTTTGTTGTATGATTGCCCAAACTGGAAAATAAAAGGTTTAGAAAGTGTACGATAAGTCATGATTGACGCAGCGATGTATCACATACACGCCCTTTATATATATATATATATATTATACTCGAGATAAATAAACTGCCCTGCCATCTCCTTCCCCTATTACCGCTATTTGTCTGCCTCCTATTTCTGCCGTCTCAACCTTATCGGTCGTCTCATGGACCTCATCCCTCCATATCTCTATCGTCTCGTAGTCTTCATGTTCCTTTTGCGCCATCTCGACTACCCTCGCAGCTTGTTCCCAGCCCGCCACCTCGAACAATACCCTCTTGGGCTTTATTTCCTTTGCTATTTCCAGAATGCGAGCGTAGAACACGTCCTCTTCTCTGCAGCCGTACCGCTTCTCGCTTGCTTTCTTGAGACGAGGCTCGGGGACCAGAGCCAGCTTGGGTTCGAAGTTGCGAACTGAACGTGTTGTTTCTCCCGACGAGAATGAGCGTCGAGAGATGTAAGGCGGGTTGGCTGTTAGGATGTCCGGGGAAGAGGGGAGGTGACTGAAGATGGAAGGGGAGAAGATGTCGTTTTGGAGGAACTTCATCATGTTTTCGGGAGGGGAGATAAAAGAAGAGAAACTGTGCAAGAGGTTTTGTTTGGCCAGTGATATTGCTTTATGGGATATGTCTATGCCGACTGCTGTGGAGGATGGGTGGGAATTTGAGGAGGAGAGGAGGAGAGGGATGCAGCCCGTGCCCGTGCAGAGGTCTATGATTTTGAGGGGGGTGTTTGAAGGGAGCATGGAGGAGAGGTGTAGGGTGTATGATTCGGTTTCGTGTCTGGTTTGGGAATGTCAGAATATGTAGGTAGGTATGGAATAGATTTAGTGGAGAGGAGGAAATACCGAGGGATGAGCACGCCTTTACGGCAGAGGATTTCTAGAGAGCCGAAAGGCTGTGTTCCTAGGACATATTGGAGGGGCGTTCCGTTGGATCTTTTCTCGCAAAGTTGCCATATTCTGAGTTTCGGTGGGATGACGGAGGGATGGGAGTGGACGTGCTCGCGGATCCAGCGGATCTCGTTGGAGGTTGACTGGAGATCTCGACAGACTGGGAGGAGGAGGGGCGCCAGAGGGGATATCTGACGGCGGGATTGCCAGAAGAGGGAGGGTGCAAGGCGTGGCATCGGTGCGTGTGTAAGTGAGAATGGTAGTTCGCAGTGATGATGGTGATGGGGCTGTTGGCAGATAGGATGAGCTGAGACTTTGAAGAGGAATTTGTTTATGAGCGATTCTAAATTAAAAGGTCAAAAATCGGCCTTTTACATTCACATTTGTCTTAAAAATCCTCTTCGACGCTGTTTTTGAGATGGGCATGGTCATGGAAAAGGGTGTGTATAATTCATGAAATATTTCCATATCGGGGTACATCCCGATTGATGCATATCTTATCAATCAGTTGATGCACATGTACTCGGTACATTTCCGACTTTAACGCCGAGCTTCTTTTTCCTATCGAGGATGGAACGAGGAATCCACCTCCGATACATCCGCCGCCGCCATGCAGCCACAAAAACGGCACGAATTCATGTCTTGCCGGTCGAGACTTGAACAGACTTGATTTCCGAGAACCATGACGGTGGTCATTTGGCATCTCGGAAAGGCATGCGCCAGGCCAACATTCGCCCTTAGAACGTTTGCGACCAAAGCCCCCTCCTTCCCAACCACACCCACCTGCCCATCGCCTACATGCTCTTGCGCGCCGACCCCTGAATTTCCGGAGGGCTTCGAAATTGATCACAAGACCAAGATAAATGGTCTGGTTTCCAATTACGCTCAACATGTGCTCATATGCACGGGAAAGGACGACTGGCCATCACGCATCGAGGAGGACAATAGCGGCGACAACCTCGCGGCTGATTTGCGCGAGTTAGTAGGTCGCCGAGGGAAATATAGCGATGTATGTCTTCCAATTTCCGGACGCGAGACGTCAATGTCGCTAACTCCTCCACCCGACTCAGCCTTTCCACAACATCTCAGTTCTCAACGCCTCGTTCCCCTCGTCGCCTGCTCCAATATCCCGTCCAGAATTGCAAACGACCTCGGCGTACCTTCTTCCAGACTTCAAATACGTTCCTTACCTCCCGCGGGTATCATTCGATAGCGTTGAGGCTTTAGTAAGAGGATACTTGCTGCCCGAGAAGCTGCACCCAGTTCACGATGGCTTGTCACCAATCCATAAAGACATCTTACTGCGCCAGCCGGCGTATCAACGTATGCTCTACGGAGTGAAGGATGTGGAGGATGTAGTGGTGCTTATCTGTGGACATGGTGGCCGAGATCAACGGTGCGGTGTGTACGGACCGTTGTTGAGGGGGGAATTTGAGAAGAAGTTGCCAGAGCAGGGGTTGGAGGTATTAGCTGGGCCTGTGCAAGTCCATGAGGAGGAGTTGAAGACCTTAGAAGGAGAGGAAATCGCCAAGACAAAAAGAAAACCCACGGCGAGAGTCGGGGTGATAAGCCATATCGGAGGACATAAGTTTGCAGGGAATGTGATTGTCTACTTGCCACCGGGGCTGAAGACTGGGACTGGAGAGTCACATCCTTTGCGCGGTCACGGGATTTGGTATGGTAGAGTTGAGCCTAGACACGTAGAGGGAATCGTTGCGGAGACGGTTGTAAAGGGCAGGGTGATTGAGGACTTGTTCAGGGGCGGAATCAAACAGGATGGAGAAATATTGAGGTTGTGATTCGATTATCGAGTCCAGCTGCCGGTTAATTGCATAAAAAGCACGGGCCAATTTTGAGGTTCATCTTCACCAAGCCCCGGGATTGGTTGTGGTCTCTTACAACAGCGATCTTGAGAGAAAAAAACACGAAAAATGTCACAAACTCTCATATTTTCAATCTCTCGCCTGGCGGGGAGAGGATTTAACGGGCGAGGCTCGAGAATACGGACATTCTTGCCGCCACAAAATTACCGCCAACTCCATGTTTCAATTCCATTGCATCGCCAACTTCCGCCTCCAATACAAAATCAGCCGGAAAATCCCAAAGATCAGAAGCAAAATGAGGCCCTGAAAAGTCAACAAGACCAGCCCAAGAACAGAAAAGAGCAGCCCGGGAAGACCGTGTTTTCTTATTCCAAGAAACAAATCATAGCCTCCCTCATTGCCTTGGCTATTGTGAGCACTGCGCTTGGGTTGCGTTCCGAACTGCCACTCTCAGAAACAAGATTCAAACCCTTTAAAGTCGTTGCCCGTGAGCAAATCTCATCGACAGCCTTTATCATTACTGTCGAGCCTAAACGTCGGCCGTCGGACTTGAGCCCTTACAGAGAGGTCCTCAGGGAGTTGCTACGTCGCGGAGTCTGGTCAGTCGAGATCAAACAACCCCAGCTGCAGGTCGCTCGCGATTACACGCCTCTGCCGCCCCTTACCCCCGAGGAGGAGGAGGACATGATCGAGAAGTGCCAGTTGCGCTTCCTGATTCGCCGCATGGAAAAGGGTGAAGTGAGTACCTACATCAGCCGTCTCCATGTCGGGGATCAAATTGAACTGCGAGGATGCAGGATGGGCTTCGATGTGAACGCAAGGCTCGGGGATTATGGGAATGAGGTGATGTTTTACGCTGGGGGCACCGGCATTGCCTCTGCTCTCCAGGTTGCGAAGGCCGTCCTTGGTTCTTCGGGCAAGGATGGCACAAATAGGCGGGTCAGAATACAGTGGCACAACCGCAGACACGAAGACTGCGATGAAGGAAACAAGATAACTCGCATGCTGGAGCACATGAGAAACCACTACGGGCCCGAGACCTTACAATACCAACGCTGCGTTGATGGCGAAGGGCCGATCGAATCCAAAACCGACTTCGACACTTCCATGACCCATAATGCGACAAGCACTTCAGAAGACTGCATCTACCACTCATCCACAAAACTAATCACGTCCCCCGCTGAAGACCCAGGGACCAGAACCTTCACTCACCCAGACTACCGTTGGTTGAAGACGGACAAAGACGCAGAAACCGAAAACATTACTCTTCCGCTCTACCGTTGGATCATTTGGCGGATGAGGGGCAAGACACCAGTTCAACCCCCTCCAAAATGCCAATGTCCTGGTAAGAGCGGCAAGAACCTCCTCATTGCTTCCGGCCCAGATGGCTACATTGAGTATTTGGCGGGCAAGAAAATTTGGGCTCAAGGGAAGGAGTTACAAGGTCCCGTTGGGGGTCACATAGGCGCGTGGCAGAAGGGCAACGCCAAAGTGGCTGCTGACTGGCTCGTCTTGAAGCTGTAGGAGGGAAGGAACATTTATTGCATGAATAGGAAGACAAACATGTAATTTAATCACCTTTTCGGCCACTTTTCATAAAACGACGCACGCTGAGAGTGAACCGTCTCCTCTTTTGGGAGCGGGCAAAACGGACCCCTTTTTCTGGATACCTACATGATAGCCAAACATATATTTCAAAGACAATATGACTATTCCAGGTTTTATTGATGCGCATCACCCTACTCTCTTATGGACAGCACGCAAGGCACAGGACCCAGAGCTTCAAAAGACAAGGTAACCATTACAAAGGTCCCTACAATTTTCATGGTTGGAGTTGCTTGTTCTGCCTACTGTCCCAATTGGCAGGATGGATGTTAAGAAATCTCAGGACGAAGCAGTGTAAAAGATACATGCTCAAGTTTGGATTCACCGATAGAATTCAGGATCATTAAGTTTGGTGGAGATCCAATGATGTGATGGTATGCACTGATACCAAGCGACGCTTTCTCGCTGCTCTTGTCATACAACCATAATATACACTACGTACACAAAAATACTTGTATGCAAGGTCACCCAGCAGGCTAAAATGTTTCACGGCAGGCGGTGTGATGGTTAACATGCTTCTCTGCAGGGTTTTTTTCTTTTGTGTGAACCGAATGCTACATCACCATCACACACACACACATTTCGCTTCGTCTACACTATTATGTGGAAGGGAAGGTTACATCGTCAACGTCAGTTTGCATAATGTCTGGCCAATGACTGCAAAATGTAATTCTTCTTTTTTTCCCTGGTCAATGATCCTTCTGTCGATAATAGATCTTGATTATATATTAATTACATGCATATACGATTAAAAAAAAAAAGGACGACCGTGTTACACTACAGTGCTGTTGGTTTTTACCAAAACTTTGTTCAAATACAATAAGACGTTTCCCCAAAACCGGCTTTTTTTTTTGCACGTCTTCCGCTGGTAAAAAGAAAACGGAGAGAAGTTGTAAAATATTCAATTAGTCAGAAAAAAATATAACCTTGAGAGCTCCAACCCATTCAAAAGTTTTTATTTTTCGACCACGCTGCCTTCCTTTCTGCCTAACAAATACTTCAAAAGACCAGTAAGAAGACGGGCTGGTGAATTGACCTTTTTGTTCCATCTCACTGCCTGCAGTGTCTGGGCCGGGCTGATGATGCTGATTGGTTTCAGTCAGCATCATGTCATTTTTCGAAGAGGCTTGAACTCTCGGGATGTGTCCAGGCCCGAATAGATGCATTCCGTAGTAACTCCATCCTTCCCAGAGGCAGATGAAGCTCCTTCCAGGATGGTGTGTACATCTTAATCACTTCATGTATCACGAGTCAGCATCGGTAGCACAATCCCCGGAGTCAGAGGTGGGGAGACGCGGACAGGCGTGCTAAGCAAACAACAAAGACCCCGATGCACCTCATTCTCCCCGCGTGGGCACTTGCTCAGGTTGGGATCACCACTGGTGAGTCTAGAGATCAAGCTCAGGCCGGCCTGTGCCGCCTTTCGGATCGGTTGATGAGCAGAATGTCCGCTCTGGGGTTCCTGGTCGGATCACATCAAGAAAACGTTCTGACCGGATATCATGTTCCTCAAAGTATGGACGGAATAAGATGCCCGAAGACGGAACGGGCAAACTGACATCAAAAGGCTGACCCTCCCCCGTTGGACCATTGAACGTGTGTAAATCCGCAGTCGAGTTGCGGCGCAGTCCCGTCCGTGAGGCTTTGTGGATAAGAGGCGCAACTAAGGTCGATCAGCCGTCCCGAGCTTATTATTCTTGGAGTCAACTTTGGACTTTTGCAGAAAGAAGTCCGTGCATACGGGGAGTCACCCGCCAAGCAGGAGCGGCAGAAGCAAAAGAACCATGGAGAAAAGGAAAAGAAAAGGAATGTGGGCACTTATCGGCGAGTGAGCCCAGAACGAAGTAAGGAACAATTCTGCAAGGATAGCCGCGACAAGTCTTTGATGGAAAAATGTCATGTCTCGCCGGAGTTGGACATGGCTGATGGCGCTGAGAGATGGATGGCATGCAACGGGAGAGACAGATCTTGTGTGGTGTGTCTGTGGCCAACTTTGGCATTGTCTTAGATCGCGACGGCGGGAGACGTCCGGACAGGATTCCCGGACCGCCCGTTGGATTCCAGACTCTCATGGGCTGACCGTTGTTTGTCCCTCTGACGTTGGGTGTTCCTTTTCCTCTCTCGTTGTCGTCAACCAAATCAGCCGCAGTTGTGGTTACCCAAGCACCGCCGATGAGGTGGTGTTTCCAGAGACACAGAAGCTAGAACGGAGCCGACAAATGTTTGAGTAACCGTTTCTTACCCTCTCTTGAAAGTGAGTGGTTGACGTGGCCGTGTACTAAAGACGACCAGGTGGTTTTTGAATATGAAGCTCAAGATGGTCAAGACGGGCTGGGCTGTGTGGATGGAATCCAGAAGTTCTTTGCTCCGCAAAAGAGCTGAAACAATATTTAGAAACCATGCAAGCTTCCGCGCTAGGCCATATCGGGAAACTACCACCCGTGCTTGCTTCCAAGAAAATCTGATTGGTGCATCATTTGCTGGAGAAGCTTTGAGTTCTCGGTGGTGACGCAATGCGCTCAAAACAGCAACGAAGCACTGGGACAATCTTGCATCTTTCTTTGAACATAAGAAATAAGCTTGACCTGAATTTCGCCGTGGATTCAATATTGTGCCGCCGCAAATCTGCTGTATCATCCACACCGAAACAATAAACTGTTTCTCTTATCGCTAGGGGCCACACCTGGCTTTGGGTAAGGGGAGTCAAAGTCATCACGAATTGGTCCAGTCAGGTGTGATAATTACCGGGAAACGCTCGGGACGCCCAGAGGCGGGTTGCAACATGCGTGGTGGTACGGGCAACTTCTGAAGCGTGCAAAACGTCAAGAGGGTTTCGACGTTTCAAGATGTCCGTCCCCTTTTGGTGTGTGCGTCTGAGCGACTATCGACGTCTCCAAATTTGCTGCAATTTCGTGGCTTGACCAGCTTGAAGACGGGAGTGTCACAAATGTTGCAGCCTTTCGCTGAGAAGGAAGAGTGGATGGCGCCCGGTCGGTCATCGACCCGAAGGGTCTTGGAACAATTTGAAACGGTGAACAACCTCGCAACCACCACCGCACGCCTGATTGAGAGACCGACGCGTTCATCTTTTCCATCTTGTCTCTTCCAGCTGCAGGCTGAGATTTGAGAGGGCGCCACCAGCGACATGGACGGAATAGGAAAGGCGGCTGTGTTACACAGCTGAGAGTGTGCAAGCAGCCGCCAATTTTCTTTTTTCTGAATGCGCGTGATGGCTGACCGCGATTTTCCAATCACGGCCGCTCAACCTCCAGGATCGGGCGAACCTTGAAGAAAGACCGACAAGAGATGGTCGGGAAGACGATCCGTCACCACCTGGTCTAAATTTACTCTTGTTCCTTCAATCGGCCATGTGGACGGCACACGGGATAACTGTTGGGAACCATGACCTTCTCGAGAGGCTTCAACAGAAACTCGAGGGGGCCAGGCGAGGGTAAACCAAGCCATAATATGGCTTGTTAACGTTTTCTGTGCTGGGCGACTTTCCCCTTTTCTAGTGGCCGCGGTCGGGATGGAGAGGCCGCTCCGTTATCCTTTTCAGATCTGCAATCTGCGGATTTATGCCGTGGTCCAAATCCCATCACATATCCCGAGATGGCCGTCAACAGTGGCTGCCTTTGAGCAAGCCGACCCCAAAGTCAAACTCCAAAAGATGCCACGAAGACAGACTAGGCGGGTGAGTCGGGTCGGTCGGGAAATCGAGACAATCAACCCAAACAGCTGGACGGGAGTCCTCCGAAGAGCACCAGGTACTTACTTGGTACGGACTCGATCCCATGAGAAGAGGAGAGTTGTGGCATGCTTTTCTGCATGCAATTCTCCAATCAGACGTGGCTCGCCCGTTGGTTGCCGCCGACAGGCTCCGTGGATGCGCGGTGAGGGGAAGGGGTCCAATCAGATGACGCACAAGCTCTATCGTCGCCAACCACGAACCACGCTATTGTAGTTTTTTTTTTGTTCTTAAAATCTACATCGAGGGGTGCTTACCCCCCCCCCCCTCGAAAGACCTCGACCAGAAATTCCAGCCAGCCAGCGGCTCCTTAGCCTGCCTGGGGCTGATAAATCATGGGATGACGATCCAAAGCAAACAATGGACGCAGAGGTGGTAATGTCGAGCGTGGTGGTGGCTGTGACGCTGGCTGGAAAACAAGGAATTTAGGGCTTTCCTTTCCTAGTTGGAATGCCGTCTTTGCGCCAGCCAACGACCGGAACGGAACTCTCTACACCCAAAAGAAGGAAAGAAAGCAGACGAATTTCTAGCGTACTTGCACAATGCTCATGTGGGCCGGAAGAGTCGCAGAGGGGAAAATGCTTGGCGGGGGTGGGCAGCTTCTGGGAACCTCTCTTTCTGTCGGTTTTACCTGAAACATCAGCCTTGGCCAACCAGGACTCACCCTTTCTGATACCGACAACAGGAAGAAAGACCACAGCCCCACCAGCTGATTTCTGGACTGCCGCCCAAGTAAACCCAATCTTTATCATCTCTTATTGTTAGTCCTGTCACGATCATTTTTGACTCAATAATCAGAAGAGGTTGGGGGGGTGAGATGACTGAGGAGTTGGTGTATAGTTTGTTGGCGATCTTCAACAAAGCCGACTGGGGGGCAGGGGTTCTTTTGAAGACAAGCAGGGATGCGGATGAAATGCCTGTCTCTCTCTCCGTTTGATCTGGACGGCGTCTCTCAAACGGTACCTGGGTACATGCGCTAGGGTGCCATCCATCACAACGACTCGACCCGACCACCCATCACCCATCACCCACCTCCCACGCAGCCAAACGCCAGACGCCATCCATGGCCAAAAGTGACGGCGGGCCCAGTTCTGTCGACCGTTATGGTCAAGCTTGGCACCTTTCTCTCATACAACACTACCCATTCACCCATGCCCCATTCATTCATTCGCTTCCCTCTAAAATAAAGCTCTTCCGCCCACTCGGAAACTCATGGTAGCTCCGAGTGCCTAACCTTGTCTCCATTATCCACTTTCCCAATTGCCTCTCCTGACATCACGAAACACCCTTCAGTGACTTTCTTCTTATTCCACACAAGGGCCATGGCTCTTGTCGACGGGGTCCTCTCGACCAGAGAGAACCCTCGAGCCGCCGATGGCTTTTACAATATGGACGACACCGTCCGGCCAAGTCCTAACGTACCGGAGCTACCCCAGAAGAGCTCGCTGAGATCGTCCAAGATATTGGACAACCATGGACTAAAGCTTGGTGGTGCCGTCGAGGCAGCCAGCATCGAACAAGCGAGCACGCCACACGATGTATACCTCTCGTCAGAAGAAGACGCCTCGTCCGACGCCGACGATTTCTCGGATTATGGCTACGACTCGAGCGTGGAGGACCCAGACTCACCAACAAGACGAAGCAGCCAAGAGGACACGGCAAGGGTGGTCTCTGTAGTATTCGCCGGCAAGCCCTCGATCGTTGACCTTCCAATGCCGAAAAAGCGATCCGTATCACCGAGCTCCATGATCACGAGCGATACCCGATCAAGCATCGAATCGAGCCTCTCGGTCAACCGCGTAACCTCGGCGTCAACGGCAAACGATATCGAGCGTCCGGCAACACCAGCGAGCGACACTTCTTCCTCGGCACCCAACAGCACCCAGAGGAGAAGCAGTCTTTTGTCGGATATCCTCTCCAAGAAGAAGCCTCCTTTCCTCAGTATTGACCCTTACGCCAACGGCACTGCCTACTCCCTTGGAAGTCTCCCCAGGGCTCTCGACAGTCTAGAAAGCGAGAGTCCCACAACGGCCAAGACTCCTCGCACGCCGACACAGCTGCTCAAGGGCGTCACCAGGTCATTTAGCCTAGTTCGGAAGAGGAGCAGACCAGCATTGGTAACCAACAGCGGTGCAGCTGCTCCGACGGTCGACACCTCCTTTGCGGCATCATCACCATCACGGCCGGTCACATCGGCAGCGAAGCGCAGCTCATTACAACTCATCACGACGGCAGGAGAACAAGAGCAGAGACAGGAGCAAGGAGAAGAGCAACACGCTGAGGTCGAGCAGCAGCAAATACCACAACCAGAAAAGACGCCTCAGACACCAATCACCTACCACGACATCCTCCGAGCCGTCAAGAAGAACGCGATAATGATGGGGACGCCGTCGGGCATGCCGCACACGGCGGACGGTACCATGTTGTCGCCCAATTCTCCTGGGACCGATAAGGCGCGTAGGGGTATCTTGAGTGGGTTGTCTGCGAGGAGGAGGAGTGTAAAAATGACTGGGAGGATGATCTAGGGTCTGCTTTTTTTTTATCTCATTTTTTTTTGGGTGGATTTACTGGGCGTTGAAACCTTTTTTTTTTCGGGCACGCATCATCACACCGGGCGTTTACTTTGCTTTTTGAGGGATAATATGGTATGACTGGATGGGATATTACTACGGAATGGTTATGAGATGAACGACCGTGATCATATGGATGGAGGACCGACACATACACACCAAGGTTACTACGCTGGAAGGATATTTTGCTTTTTTTTGCGGGGGGATTGGGAGGATGGGACGCGAACAAATGATACCACACACACACACACACACTTTGAAAAACGATATATACAGGACAGGAATTTTTTATGAGGCAAATTGAAGGTTTTTCGTTTTTTTTTTCACTGATGGAACATCATGATGCATTTCGAGCAGGACTCCTGGCATCTGCAGTTATTGAAATAGCATTGTTTCCAATTATTGGTGTTCGTATCCCTCCCGGTTTTACCTGTCGCCGGCGGGCTTAATGAATCATCACATCACAGGGGCTGCGTAGCAGTTTGTTTTATGTGACATTTCAATCGATGTCTCCCTCCGTTTTTTAACGCACTTTGTCAAAATGCCATGGCCTAGATAGAACCTTGTGTAGGTGACAAAACTCCCGTCGTCCTCGTAAGCGTTCCCGTTCCCGTTCCCGTTCCCCTGAATGTTTCACAGACCTGAGGGGTTGAGTGAGGGCTGGCTCGGCTCTGTTTTATCGTTCCATTTGCGGATAACCAAGCACAAAGGGGGGAGGGGGGGAATGTTGATTCATATGTCTGTGCGAATTGCGATTGGATTGTGATTTGCAAAAGTTTCGTCTGATCTTTTGTTTTTGTGATGTGATGTGATGGCTTTACATTTCTCGGGTTTTCTTTGGACACCTTTTTTTTGGGTGGGGGGGGGGGGGGGGTTGAAGGGGGTTTGTTGTGTTGATTGAGATCTGAGACTCGGATACGTAGATCACAGACAACGCATCATGATATTGAATTCTTACTTGCATACTGCAAGTATACAACAAACGGTTTATTGATTTTGTCCGATTGGGGAGGTAAGGTGGGTGTAAGCCAAAAGGTTACCCCCGCGTTTCTTCTTTTTTTGGTGATCCAACCAGTCAGATAGCTCAAACCAAAGCTTACGGTGTTGAAGGATCTGACTGGTCTGTTTTTCTTTTTTTTGGAGTTTCATTGTGGATTATACCTGAGGATCTTTGTGTTATAGGATAGGTAGTAAGTAGCCCTCGGGACTCGGAGTTTAGTTTTTGTGAAGAGACGGCTTTTTCTGGGTTGTCATTGGCTCTCATCGGTTTTTCTTCACCCACGTCCGAAGAAGAAGGAGATCTGAGTCGAGAAGGGCAACCTGGAAGCCAACCCCTGAAACTAGACTGACTCTGTGGGCTCTTTCCCAAGAAAAGGGGGGATGCGTAGCAGCGGCGGTAAATTCATGCTTCTTACCCAACCCCAGTCCCCCGCGTCTCGCCGCAGAGATACAGGGACGAAACATATATACATGATGGGGGTGATAATCACCTTCCGGCATTCTTGAATGTGCAGTGGCCGCGTAATGCAGTGTTTCGAAGAGGAATACATAATACATGGCACATCGATCACCGTTCCCGTGCGGGATTCCAGCGGAGAGGAGGAATGGTAAGGGGCTGCACTATCGCCGTTCATGCCGGACGGGAGGGACTGCCTGGGCTCTTCTTAGTGGTTCGCTCTCAGGCGTCACTCTTTCCAGCCGACGGCGACGCAGCGAAGTGGCTGCTCCGCGGCTGGATTTTCGGCCAACCCCTCAGTTGCCGAAATAAAGTTTGTCGATCGCCCCTTTCGGTCTTACTTTCAGGAACTGTTTGCTGTTGCGTGCATGAAGGAAAGAAGGCTGACGACCCGATCTGATCTCCGAAACGAGCGGCCCGGCCAGACCCACCCACCGGCCGAGAGGGCTCCGTAACCCGGCCCCATACATGGTCCGACCCGGACCCGGACCCGGACCCGGACCCGTACCTGGTTGAGTCCAAGTGTTGATTTGAGAGATTGGTGTGTTGAACGAAATGGAACTTGATGACTTTAAAGAGTAGCAATCTATTTTGACCCGGCAGTGGCATACAAAAATGACCCCAACAAAGACAGGTACGGTACAACTGAGTGACATCCATCCATACTCCATCCAAATGTTTGTCTTTAATCCTACCCTAGCTAAGCCTCCTCGGCCAGAACCGTAAAATGCCCTCCGGCGTCAGCCCAGACAAACACCTTGCTCGCAACCGACTTCCTTTCAATCATCCTCGGCGTCTCAATATCCTCGTAACCACCGTGCCCGGTCTGATGGCTGACATTGAACCCCCAACTGTACACCCTCCCATCCTGAGCAACAGCAACGCTATGCGAACCACCCGCCGCGACACACCTCAACTTGGGTAATCCCGGGACCCGAACCGGGTTCTTCAAAATCCTCGGGTTCCCCTTAAAGTCCGTCACAACATTCTTATCATCTTCAGCGAAATCATCCAACTTGAACCCCAATGCGCACCCATCCAGTTGACCCCAAGCAAAACAATCCCCCTCGCTGGTGAGGGCGAGCGAGTGTTTATTGCTCGCAGCAATGGAGAGCACCCTTCTCGTCTGGTTCCAAGCAGCACACTTGATCTTGGTAGGCACCATGACGCAGGCAGAATCCTCACCGGCGTTCTTGCTGGCTATGACCCCCGTTTGTCCAAAGTTGTTGAGACCCCATCCGTAGACCGTCCCGTCGTCCGCCAGAGCGAACGAGTGGTCTGCTCCCGAAAAGACATCCTTGATTTTTCTCAGCCCCAGTTTTCGTGCCGTAAAGGCGCTGAAGAACTGTTTTCTGTTTCGTTCCATCACTTTCCGACCCAGCTGGCCTTGTTCGTAGCCGAATCCCCAGGTATACACGCCGCCCGAGTAAGTGAGTGCCACGACGTGATTGCTGCCGGCTGCGAGCTTGATAATCTTTTCGGGAAGGGAGATGAGGGCGGGCGTCTTTTGGACCCTGACGTGTTCGGAAAAGAGTTCCTTGCCTTCGTTGGACTGTAATAGAGTGCTTCGTCAGTAACAGTGTAAGCAAAAAAAAAAAAAAAAAAAAGGGGGGGGGGGGGGGGGCAGGGGTTAGACGTACTCTCATGCTGCCCCAACCGTACACATCCCCGTCATAGGTGACAATCCAAGTCCCGCTGTCTCCCGCCACGACCTGGCGAATGTTTGCCGGATCAACCTCCGTCCCAGTGAAATCCACAGGCCCAGGTTTCGACTCGAGCGGATTCAGACCAGAATCGTCCTCGCTGTTACTCATCTCCGCGTCCCCGTCCTTATCCATGTCAACCAACCCTCCATCCCAGGTAGTGTCTCGCCCGAGCGCTCCTAAATCATTCACACCCCTATTTTGCAGTTAGCAACTCGTCTATTAACAAAAGACAGGCAGTAAAAGACTTACCAAGTCCACACCCCCGGCTCCTCCCCCTCCCCGTCCCCATCAACCAAAGCAGCGCAGTGCATCCCCCCGACAGCGACCTGCCTCACCTTCTTCCCAACCAACCCCGAAACGGCCCTCGGCGCAATGACATCCTCCCCGCCCGTGCTTCCGATCCCCAGCTCTCCATTCTCGTTAGTCCCCATGGCATAAACCCTCAACCTCTTCCCATCATCATCCCTCGCACGATCCTTCACACTATAAACCCCAAGACCACCACTAATCTTCCTCCTTTTATTCCCACGTCCAAGCAGCTGTTTTCCCACTGCTGTATTAGCACCGTGGCCAAGACCACCTCTCCTACTAATACCACCACTACTGCTCCTCCTTTTGTTACTACTACCGGTAGTAGGCTTCCACTCATACTCGGGTTGATACGGATCGTATTCGTCGCTTTCGTCTTCCTCCTGCTCTTCCTGCTCTTCCTCCTCATCAGATTCTGACTCTTCTGGTTCATTATCCTCATCCCCTTCCGCAAGACTTCTTTTCTTTCCGCTCGGGGTAGTAATAGACGAAGAAGAAGAAGAAGAAGAAGAAGAAGAAGAAGAAGAAGAAAAAGTACCGGCAATAGTAGTGTTGGTGTTGGTATTATTGGTGTTGGTGGTGGTGGTGGTGGTAGTAACTCTGGCAAGTTCCTCCTCCTCCTCCTCCTCCTCCTCCTCCTCCTCGCCCCCCTCTCCCTGCTCGACAATCTTCAAAACTCGATCAAAGGTATCCTCCAGCAAGGGGAAAATCTGGCTCCGGAGGTTTTCCTTGCGGCTTGATCTCCTCCTGTTGTTGTTGTTATCGGTATTGCTCGTCGACTCTGGAGATTGGTTTTTCGCGGCGGCGGAGAGGCGTGCCATTTTTTCTCTGTGCGTGTGTGTTGTGTTGTTTGTGTGTATGTGTCCGAGAGAGAAGAAGAAAAAAAAAAAAAAAAAAAAGCCTATTTATTTGTACGTGCATCTAACATACCTGCAACCATCAGTCGCAGTGTTTGTTGTGTCAACGCACCATCAAGAAAGACTACAGGACTCTTCTGGCTTGGCTCTTTGCTGCCTGTCAGTTTCTGCCCATGTTCGGCGGTACCCAATAAGCAAGTCTCAATTCCTACAATTTTTGCATCTTTCCTTTATTTCGTTTCCTTTCCTTTCTCCGTTGGGATATACCAAGACCCGTGCAGGCAGGCAAGGTATACAGCCACACCACACAAAGGAAACCAGCCAACCAGAACATCATCCGAGAGAGGCTCACTTACACCCAAATGCAGCATCCCCTTAGGCAGACGGTCTCGGCTTATTAATCATGCAAACAGTGCAATGCTGACAAAACATTGCTTTTTGACTTGTGCGGTCTGTTTCATACAGAGCTATCAAGATAGAAAAGGGGGGTATAATACATTTCAACATACCGAACTGGAAAAAAAGGGACTCCCAACGTGAAGTACACCCAGTGGCACGCGCACGCGTATTGAACAAATTCTGTCTCCCCATCTCTCCAACTCCTTCAACCGCGCTTTTTGTCTTACCGATTCCATTACCCCCCCCCCCCCCCAATCCATGTTCTTCAATTTTGTTCTCTACCTCCACAAATCCAACCTCTCCCTCTTACTCTCCCCATTACTGCTCCTTGGCCGAGGCCACTCATCCATCCCTCCACCCCCTCCACCAAGCCCCAAGGAAGAACCTCCACCTCCAAGCCCACCACTCATAGTCCCCATTCTTCCCCTAACGCTCCCTCCCGCAGCCTCACTCGGAACGGCCAAGAACCCTCCTCCAGCTCCAGCACCTCCAATAAGCGTACTCCTCCTCGCACCTGCACCACTGCTCCACCCAGCCGTACTTCCACCCATTACATCCGCTCCAAGCCCATAACTACTCATCGGCCTACTAACGCTGAGACTCTCTCCCCTCGTGCCCCTTCTCACTCCCACCCCTCCTGATAATGACGAATCCCCAAAAATCGATCCCGACCCATCTCCTCCTGATCCAAAAGGATCCCCCATCCTATCGTTGTTCCCGACTTTAACAAACGACCATCCCAACTGATCATCATCTCCTTTGGTAAAAACCTCCAACTTGACCGGCAAGTTCATGAAGCTCCCTCCCGCAGGCGGTATCGGCCCGCTAGCAATAGCAGCAAAAGGATTGTTGCTGCTGAACCTGGGGTTGGGACTAAAGGGTGAGGTCGATCCCAACGAAGACAACGAGCTCTGCTGTGGCCTGTGTCCTCCCACCCCACCTTTGCTAGGACTGTTGGACAAGAACGGATTGGATGCCGGCGCAGGGAACCCATAAGAAGTCTGTTTGGGACTATAATTCGGCGACGAGAACGGCGAGTTCGACCTGCTGCTACTCGGTCTCGCAATGCCCCCCTCGGCATAAGCCGGCGCTGGCGGCGGTAACCCCAACAGCAGATCAGGAAAGTTGGGGTCCCTAACGTATACGGCCAATAAATTCGGAAGTCCGCCCGCCAGCAAAGACCCGGCAAGGTAGCTGTAATAGCTGGCTGTAACGCCTGAATATTTTGGCGACGACGTTGCGGCCGTGATCTCAAAGTGTAGGGTCTCGAGGCTTCGCGAGCCGAGTGGCGGGATGTTATGCGAGCTGGCTGCTACAGGCATAGCGGTCGAAACGTTATCCATAACAGACAAAATCTTTAGTTGCGGAACGTGGGCGACAATCTCCTGTAAAGTCCAGACCTTGACGCCCGTTCTGTTTAGAGTGAGGACCTTCAGCGCCTGCCTGGCCTCGGGCAGGACCAGCCAGCCTTTGAGGCCCTCCGCGGTGACGTTTGGAACGTCAGTGAGAATGATCTCTTCAAGTGGCGGAAAGGGCGGTAACGCGTCGTTCCAGGCCAGTGTTTCATCAGCAACAGAGTCGGTTTGACTGATTTTGAGCGCCCTTAGATTTCCGAGATTGGCCAGAACGTGGCGAAGCATGGTGGGGTCCATGTCGATTCGAATAAGTTCCAGGACTTCAAGTTTTGTCCACACTCTCCCTGATGCGAGGGCCTGTAAGCTCCGCTCAGAACCGTTCATATATGTCATCTTTCGGATCTCAAGACAGCGGGCCTGGACTTCCAGCCGGAGTGTCACAAAAGATGGCTCGTCTGCGAACAGGCCTTCTGGAAGGTCGACATAGTGTAAGTTTGGTGTCACTGCGATTGTGCGGGCGAGGTCGGCTTGTGATGCCTCGCGCAGCATGTATGGCATCTTGAGAAACTGGACCAGGCCACCTCTGCGGACAGGATCCTCCCGAAGAGTACGGCAGAGTAGCTTGAGCCGATTTTGCGCTGGATCTTCGGGCTCCCCATTGCGGTCGAAAAATGACCGACGCTTGCGGCGCTCTGCAAGGATAGCTTCGCGGTCGCAGTAGTGAACGCTATCTATTCGTATGCTGTGATATCTAGATTTCAAAAAATTCACAATTAGCAACATTGACGCCTCCAGAAGCACAACGTCGACATACAGTAGCTTGACCCCCTCGTTCCTCCACTTCCTGCACACGGCAGCGCAATGCGCCAGGTCGCGCAGGTCGCACAACATGCAGGCATCCTCAACGGAGCTCTGCTCACACGTCTCATAGCTCTCATCTTTGCTATGGGGACACACAAAAGCGAAGATGCGCTCGAGGACCGGGGCGGGAAGTCTGGCGAGCGCGGCAGCGGAAGCATGAGTGGGCCTCGAGCGGAGATAGTCGGGAGACCCAGACGGAGGTGAACCATAGGGCCGGTAACCATCCGCTGACCGGGCCTGGCCGAGGCCGCCGTCTCCCGATGAGTATCCACCGTTTCCATTCCCTGATGAGGTCCAACTTTGGCCATGGCCACCACCGTCGGCGCCGTTCTTTCGTTTGTCTTTCTTTTTAAAAAACTTCATTGTGATGGTCGTAACAAGTCCCATGACGGGAAAAGAGGAAAAAAGAAGAATGGGAAAGGAGGGGAGGGGAGAGGAGGGGATGGAGGTGGGGGAGCCTTGGTGTGTTAAGCTTCGGGGCGGCCTGTCGTTGGGTTACAGCTGGACGCGGTTTAGCAGGGAATTAAAGAGGGAGGCCACTCGAGCGTGCCTGTCAGGTAGGTCCTCTGTCTTTCTTTGGGCTTGTCTGCTGTGTCTGTGCCGCAAGGGGGTTCCCGCGTCTGCATGTAGAGATGGGGCATGCAAGGCGGCGCAAGTCAAGGGAAGAAGAAGATTTAGAAGCAGCGGCTACAGGAATTCCAGGGTCAGCTACTGCGTGTTACATTGGTTTTTGATACAGATGCAAGAGACATGTAACGGTTTTTTTTCTTCTTCTTTTTTGTCTTTCAGTTATCGACAACAGTGTTGCACAAACACCAACCCGACGGAGACACACACCTTTGATGATCACGCCCTCATGCCGGGGATCCCTGGAGGCTGAATGCTTGGTGCGGTCTGGGAATACACGGTGGCGTCGGACACGACGGGTTGAATCGGCCAAGTAACGCCAATTCGCAGATTAAATTTGTTTGTGAAACATTGGAACCAAAGAGTTGGGAGGAACGCCTTCTTTTCTTGAATAAAGGAAACAGAATGCAGGGGCGATTACAGCACAACAGGACGCTGCGAGTCCAATGGATCGAAGTCGCAGGATTGTGGGGGGCCGGGGGATGCGGGGTGGTTGGTGAGATGGATGCCTTCAACAGGTGCAGGCTCTTTCCTATTTTGGGAAGTTGCGGTTTCTCAAGGGGTTTTCCTCACTCCACAATGACCTTGACATGGAAAAATATGGGACGAAAACCATCTGAGCCTCTGAACGGATATACAAATACTTTTTTTTGGGGGTCAAAGCAACCCTCTATCAATACCTAGATAACCTCCATAAGTACATTTTTATATGTACAAAACATAAAATGATAAGTGACCTCCGGCCACGCCAATTTTGCAATCCAAACCTCCCAATATTCATAATGTTGATGATAAAATAATAAATGCTGGCTATTGTACTGACGGCACGCTTAAACACAAGCGAAAACAGCTGCTCACCATGACCCATGGTACAATTAATTACCATTCAGGCGGAGGCTGTCCAGCGGGCTCCCAGGGCCCGATTGCTTGGTCTTGAGGGTGAGTGGGAATGGGTATTCCTCGGGATCTTCCTCCTCACTGTTAGGTTGGTTGTTAGCAAAAGCCCCATGTTCAAGAAAACATCATCAAGTGGCACTTACGGAAGCTTCCATGCGACATAGTCCTCGGTGCTGAGACTCTCATGGCCCTCCTGAAGGCTTGCAAAGTCACCAGGAGTCATCATGCCCGTGCGGTCACGGGGGGATCCAGGCACCGAGAATGGCCTGGAGATCTTCTGCTCGACGCCTGGGATGAAATCATCCTCATCATCATCCCCCACGAACGAGGTTGGGTAGGCACGTCTGAGAGCCAGTTGGCGAGCCTTGACATACTCCATACCCATACGCTTCCAGTCAAGGAGGTCGCTCAGGCGCTCAGTACGGTTGCGCTGGTTGATGCGCTGGCGGCGGCTCTTTTGAGCAAACTCGTACATATACGAGGTGAGCTGGTTGACCGACTCGTCGACTGCCTTCATCCGGCGATCAACAATGTAGATGCCGTAGTCGCTCGAGTTCTCAATCAGCTCCTCCATGTAGCAGCCGAACCCGGACAAGTTGGTGGTGATGCTTGGAACACCCATCACTGTGCACTCGGCCGGTGTGTAACCCCATGGCTCATAATACGACGAGAACACTCCAAGGTGGGTGCCGCGAACGAAGTCATCGTAGTCGAGCGGTAGGACGGGATTAGCCGAGTTGAGAAACTCTGGGTGAAAGATGATCTTGACCCGATCGGTTGGGTGATTGAAAAGTTGTACGCGACGAATCTGGTTAAGGATAGGGTCCTCGTTATCGTTGATCATGTTGTGGGTGACAATTGGGGGAAGACCGTGCCTCTTCATGGCGAAAAGGCGGCGACGGAGAAGTACACGATCCTGGCTGGTGATGATGTCCTTGTCATCCGGCATTGGCTCTCCCTCGTGCCACTTGAGAGACCGCTCGAAGATACGACGGCCGATGTTTCTCTCAATGGTATCGACGGTGTCCCTGAGCGACTTGATGACGGCCTGGCCCTTGAGGGCCTCCACCGTCAATGATGTAGTCTGTGCGGGCATAATGATGAATGCCACAACAGTTGTCTTGCTGCCAGAGGCCTTGAGACGGTGGTTGAGGCGGGCGAGTGACTCGATGAACATGTCTACTCCCTTATTCCTGAACTCGTACCGACCCGCGGTGAAGAAGTAGAGAGTGTTCTCGGGCTCGAAATCGTAGTGACCATAGAAGTGACCTCGGACAAAGTCGTGAAGCTTCTCCTTGGATTGTTGATGAAGGTTCTGGAACTCGTGCATAGCGGCAAACTTGGTGACGTTGAGACCGTTGGGCAATACTCCATCAGGCTTGCGCTTGAGGAGATGCTCGCTTTCGTAAGCAGTGATGTGAGAGACAGTGGTGAAGACATCGCAGGAGTGAGCTGAGGCGCGCTCGATGCAGTAGCGGTGGTAGATACCGCGCTTGCCGGCCTCGGCATCAACGTCGAAGAACTGAAGGTTGTTGTAAAAGTCAACCGAGCCGGCGCAAAGGTACCGGCCGAGCAGGGTTGCGTGAGTGGTGAAGATGGTGGTGACGTCGATGCGGCGCTTCTTGCAGAGTGGGAGGGCAACACCAGCAAGCCACTCATGGAAATGTGCGATGACTGCCCTCCTCTTCTCGCGGCAAACAAACTCTCCGAGGAACCAGGCCACCAAGTAACCGAAAACAATGGCCTCGCTTGTCTCCTCGTCGTTGTCAGGGGAAGGGATCGAAGCCACGTTCCACAAATCCGTCTTCCACTCGTTCAAGTAGCCATAGGCAGTCTTTGTGTCGAAAAGCAGGACTCTCGGGGCACCCTCAATCAGCCATCGTCCATATAATATGCCAACGCCGCGGTCTCTCATAGCTTGAATGCTGGCAGCCAGCTCGGGATTGGTGGGCTCCATCGGCTCGACCTCGACGGCCGCCTATCCCCAGGGGTTAGTATCGATGCAAGGTGCGATGGTGGCACAGGGAATTATCCAACTTACAGACTGATGGTTGAGAGGCCCAATGAGGGTATAACGATCGCCATACTCAGCAGTGGTTACTGGAGCTTTGGACTTGATCACGGAGTAGATACCGCCAACTGCGTCATTGTTAGTTGCGATGTTGCGCCCAGCATCATGGGGGGAAACACACCTCGGTGGGCAACTTCTGTCGCAATCTCGAAAAGGAGGTGGTTCTTGACCTCGCGAGGTTCACGATCTCCGTCTTCGGCCATTGTGATTGTTGTTGTTGTTGTTTAGATACTGGGTTGCTTTGATGGTTGAGTTAGCTTCCAAGTGATCAATGGATGTCCTTGGGTTGTATTAATAGGTCTCTGGTCAGGCCACACACGGCCAGCGGGGAAGCTTGTAGCTGGGCTGTGGGTTGGGTGGGCCAAGCGACGGGAAGACGGGAGAGTGACGACAGGAGAAAGAGAGAGCTGATAAGATCTGAGGATGCAATGGGCCGTGCTTGATACTTTTAAAGACAGATATTGGAAGAGAAAAAAAAAGGAAAGAAAAAAAAACGCACCCTAAAAGACTTTGCTCTGGAATGCAGGGAAATTCGTCGGGACGACCCGAAGAGAAGGGTCACAGGACGACTCGGGAAATTGGGGTGGTGATTTTATATGGCCGAGCGCAGTAACAACTTGGAACGGCAAGGTGAGGCGGCAGAGTTTGGACGCTGTGACGTCGGATCCGATGCGATCTGCGATAGGTTGCGCCGGGGACAGTAGAAGGAGGAATTGAGACGCGGCTGGGCAAACGGCAAAGCTTGTTGGAGAGAATGCGCTCTGCCTCTTTTTTTCTCTTTTTCTGGAAGATGTTTCAATGCGTCAAGAATAGGATGACGGGAAGGGGGAGGCGTTTGCCGCAGATGGTCGGTGTTGGTTGGACAATGGGGGCTGATGATACCAGCGGGAGCTTGGTTTATATTGGTATGTGAGCGTGGTTTATACCGGCGCTCCCAACCAATACCAACCACTCCAAGGGACCAGGGGAGCTTTTTGGAGCTACTGGCGCTACTGCAAAGAATTCCCATTGCACAGCCCGACCGCGCTGCTGCCAAGTGGGTGAGATTCCTGGATGACGGAAACCTTGTTTCCGCACGAGAAGCTGCTGGCTGGGCATTACTGCATTTGTGCATGTCACTTTTTTGTTGCAAATCACTCGTCTGCGAGGCCGGGCAGCCACCCGATGGGACGTTTCGTTTCCTGAATGATACCCGAGAGACGGGATTCAAACGGTTGTCGACGCCTGAGATTGCTTGTCGGTCCCCGCCATTAGGTACTGATTTCTCTGTTGAGGAATGTGCCGCACCCGAACGAAATTGCGAGTCTGCAACAAATTCTCTGATTCCCCGCCACCTCACTGGTCACAAAACGTCGGGCACCGAAAGAACCTGTTCGCGGTTAAAATCATTCTCTGCAGCAATTTTGCAGCAGCATTGCGACCTACCTGCCTCGGCCGACTCCAGTGATGCCCATCCAGGCCCACACGTGTGGTGCTCCGTCCCTGCGTCATGTCGCTGATGATCGAGTGATTGAGCTGCGAATGGCGGGGTTCGCTTAGTCACCATGACGACAACAGTTCTCGATTCCCAATGTCTAGGCGCGGGGTAGAGGAGAGCTTCCCCTGTGAGTCTCCACCTGATAACGGAGGCAAACAATGGAACCTCGATATCAATCGATAACACAACCCGTCGACTCCCAATCACCAATATCACTCGATGGGTTGATTAAGACCCTTGAAAAATTTTCTCAGAGGCGAAATCCTATTCTTTCGAATGAAGCAAGCTAGTTGAGTTGATATCTCGTACTCGGTTGACACCAATCTCAACAATCCCAACAACACCTGACAGAGGCGATTCTAGACTCTGGGCCCTGAGCTACACACAGTCACAGTGGAGCTTTGAGAATAGCATAAACTAATATCTCTCCGCGAATTGTCCGTGGACTATCCCGTTTCCAACCCGGTGGAATGTACGAGATACCATGGGCTATAATTAGGCCGCGAGAATGAGAAGGGAAAAAAAGCCAGACAAAGAGGTTCTCGACATTTCTTTATTTCGTCTTTCCATGTGACGGCATGGCGGCTGCAGATACCAACAGAATCAATAACAAGGCGGCATGTCACCATATGTTGGGCATCCATGCCGACATCAACATGCGTTTTGGGAATACCGAGCAATGTAACTCCCGAGCAATCTGGGTCCGAATCGGAGGAATGTGAGCAACGCGGCCAGATCCTTCTTCGACTCCATCTCCAACTCACCCGGCAACTTGTCACATCTGTTGCAGAGTGGTACACAAGATGATGGCAGTGCTGCTCGGAGGGCGGGAGGCTGAGAAAACAACGGGATTGTCCCAGAGACAATTCAGTGCTCAGACAAAGACAGAACTCGTTTTCTGATTCAGACAAAGAAGGGTTGTCTCGGACAATAACCGCAGGATGTTCTGAGAGACAAAGGTGTTATTCAGAATAATAGAGTATAAACACTGGGCGGTCTCCCGTTCGACCCAATCCAACGTTCATTTACTTGACTATACTCAAAAATTCCCACTGTTTCAAGGACTTCATTTCTGTGGGTCTCCAAACATACACACACATTACTGCAATCCTCACATCTTACTGGTAAGATCTAGTGTACCGCCACTAAAATGGTTAGAAATAACAGGAAAGGCAAGCGTGGTGGACGGAACGGTGACCAAGGGAATCAGAATGGCCCCGGTGGGAGTAGCAGCAGCAACAACAACCATCACAACAATCACAACCATCACAACAATCACAACCATCACAGCAATCACAACCATCACAACAATCACAACCATCACAACAACTTCATCAACCAGAACCAGAACCAGAACCAGGACCAGGACCAAAACAACCATAACCGAAACAATAGAAACAACTACAACAGCAATAACGATCATCAAAGTAATAACTACAGGGCAAATGGTTTCAATGGTAACCAGAACAACAGGGGCAATGGTTTCAACAACAACCAAAACAACAGGGGAAACCAGAACAATAACCGCAACCAAAACCGAAACAATTTTCCTTTCGGCAAGGCTGGTTGGTATCTTACACTCCGCAACTTGCCTCCTGGAATATACGGCCCCGCCCTCCCAAGGGAGCAACTCGACCAGATGAGAGGGTATATCATGTCAATCCTTAGCGCTGTATCGAACGTCAGGTACATGAAACACTCAGTCGAATCCGCAATCGTCCTCTTCAAACAGACACGGTCTGATCTTATGTACGAATGCCCCTTTGTCGCCCTGTCCGGAGAGTACTCTGGACAGGAGGAGGCACAGGAGCTTCTACGGCTAAGAATCCAGGAGCAGGTCGACCTCTATGTGGGCCACATTATCGCGGAATGGGCTGCGTGGCTCTCCAGTGGACATGAACTTTCAGAGTTGTCAGCTAACCAATTTCTTGACCAGAGACTCGACCTCATTAGCACCCTCCCACACGTTGAGGTTGTTGGCGAGAGGAGATCTTGGGCCACTACTGACAGTGACGGAGATACGACTATGGCTGACTGGTCCTCGATCACAACCTACATCCTTTCTCGTCACGAACCAAACAACGGACACCCAATCGTTGCCTTTTTGGCTGAAGATTACTGATGCGACGCAAGGGTGAGGTCAGTTTATTCAGGTAAGTGGTGTAGAGGGCACATTATACCCAGTTTCGAAACGCCGTCGTTGAGTGACGGCAAGTATCCTTGTTGCAGTTCGTCGGGGCTGGCCTTAACACTACAGACACGAAGTAGTGACAACATAAACAATAGACTATAGAAGGAAAGTATCGAGCAAACTAAGATATACAGTGATGGAATTAATGAGGACAAACTTTATTCTGCAATCTTCGAACAAATGAATGTGCAATGAGATTCTTGGTGAATCATGTGGATGGAAAGGTTGAAACGGTGTAACTAATACATGTAAATCAGGTGCGTGTAATTTACACAACCTGAGTGAGCCTAGTCACGTGATCAAAGAGGGGTGTTCGGTGGGTCATATGGCGCATGCACAGAAGATCAGGCAAGCCGCCAGCAACCAAGCCAGAGAGGGCTTGAACACCTGGAAGCTTCCCACCTCCAAACACCACAAATCAACCTGGCACTGACAAGAAGGCCAACCCGTTTGCGACTCCCATGGTTGACATGCTCCCAGATTCGACATGACCCAACTGAAATACGATGCATTCGCCCATTAACATGATTCCCGCGCGGAAAGTGCCTTGTGTTCTAGTTTCTCGCATTTTGCGATTGCGAATCATTGCCAACACCGAGCGATGATGAAAGAGAAACAGCCATCCCAAACTCGCCGGCTTCCCACTTTTTGGCTCCGCGACTTCACCAGCGGACAGCTGCGGAATCGATGTCTGCGACCGACAACCTCCATCGGCTTCGTCACCTCGCCAATCCTGGGTCTAATGGCAGATGTGCTCTTGCGCATTTTACTGTGCTCTTTTGAGCACAATGATGCGACCGACAACAGAGACGTCCAAACCCGCCGCGCCTGAAGTCAAACCCCTCTGCAGCCCCAGAGATGCTACAATCATTTCCATCCATATCATCTGGTCGTCTGCCGCAGGAAAGCCAAGTATCCAGGCGCAAGAAACTTGGACGAGGGATATTGCTCACCAAAGCCAACATCTCCGTTAAAAACGCCTGCTTGCCTCGGTACTGTCCCAGCAAATTTATCCGACTTTATCACAGAGTCACCACGCTGTTCTAGGTTATTTTGCAGCACAATCCCACCCACATACAGTCCCGGTTATGTAAATCCGGGGGTCACTGAAATGATCCGCACGCGTTGGGGCGACTGCTTTCTGCAGGTTGTTGGACAAGTCTGTGTACCTCGGGAGAACCTCTCCTGTGCCAAATCGGGGCCCCCTGGCAAGTGTGTGGTGGTGGTTGTTCTCAGGTTCTACAATTGACCAGCAGTGCACCCACGAGAATGCCGCCTCGTGATTCTAATTTTCCAATAGCGGCACATGAGGCAGGGAGCAGAAGGATGATATAGGCCCTGCCGCCAGCTTTGCTAGCATATTCATGGGAATTGGGGACTGCATCGGGGCGGTTTTGGCTGGTAAAAGCCGACGTGATGTGGGTTGGGATTACATTAAGTAAAGCATATCTTTCGCGTATATAGTGGTTCTGCAGCAGCTTGGTGATCAAGTGTCTGGCGACAACCTGGGCATCTTCTTTTTGCTCCAAGGTCGCCCTGGCAATCAAAGATATGGGCAGCTAGGGGGGGAGGGGCTGGACGTGTGGTGGTTATGAAGATGATCAGAAATGTCTGAGTTCTCACGGCTTTGCCGAAGCCCCTCAAAGCCCAATATCAGGAACTATGATGAGGGCATGGCGGGGTGGGGGCGAGGGAGTGATTCGGGTGATGGGTGGTGGACAAGAAGCCGACTGAGAGCCTCGCAGCCCGCAGCCTGGGGAGTGCTGCCCAGCTTGCCCAGATCGCCCGGACGGGTGTTCTTATCTGGGATGGCTGCATCTGGTGGCTTGCGGTTCCGGCCATCATCAGAGTGGTTGCCGATGAGTTCCGCAAAAGCCTTTTCAGAGTTGCCGGGGCTTTAGGAGCCCCTCCGCACCCATCACCCCCGGTCTGGGCGATCCGGGAATTGCAAACCACACCAATTGAAGCAGCATCAAAAGGGCGGCATTTTGACAGGTCCCGACCCCAACTAACATCCACCACTACCACCACCACCACCGAGCCCGTCTTTATTACCTACATCGGGCAAGGCTGGGCACGGAACTGCCATTACATTCAACAACCCTCCGTCCGACACGTACCTAGGCTCCTTTTACAACAACAAACTCGGACGATTCCAATTCAAAGAGACGGACGAACAGAAAAAGGCTTCCAGGTCTCTGCGTCTTTCTCTTTTGGGCAGCGACTGCGTTTCGCATCACTCATCACACGTTGCAGTCAAAAATTTTCCCCAGGTCTGCACTTCTGCCAACACCCACACTTGTCCGCACCAGTGCCCATTGCATTGTCGCGGGAGAGTTGTGTGAGACGACGTGATCGAAGCCTTACACTTCCAGACTCACCCGTCTCCATGCAAGTCGGTGGGCGGGAAGCTAACAGTGGAGGGAACAACTGTTGTCTCACGTCCGACAGGCTTCTCTTTGGGCAACACAGCGCGCGTCTACTGCGGTAAGAGGCTGAACCGCAGTGGACACCCCCCGGAGCCCTGTCTCTCGGCTAAGCTACCTCCCGCCTTGACCACCCAAAACTCAAAAATCAATGGGCTTGTCTGCCATGGCTGACTTCTCAGCACATAATCGGCGTCAAGAGGTCGTTGCATCACCAAATGGCATCCACAGCCACCGACACCACCAACACCCGCGTCGAGACCATAATGACCTCGGCATGACTACTTCACGCAGAGCCACATCTCCTGTTGCAGATGATGTTGTCGTGACTCGGTCATCTGAAGCCGTCCGAGACAGAGAACGAGACAAGAAAGAGCAGCAAGCGCACCCGCATCGTCCCCGTCACCATCATCGGTCGCCGCCTCCCCCTCTTCCTCTTGCACCGCCGCCACAACCTCAACAAGCCGCCTCTCAAACTGCTGCTCCTCCTCGCGGCCGGTCTGTTGAGCCATTGCAGCCGGCTTCCCAACATCGCCGTCAAGACCGAAGCCGCAGCCCCGACCGTCGTACCAGCCGCACATCACGTCCATCCCAACGTTCACCCCACGGTCGACGAGATCGGCCTCATTCTCGTTCGCGCTCTAGGCATCGCGACCGTGGTAGGGATAGGGACCGTGAGCGAGAACGCGAGCGTGAACGTGAACGTGAGAGAGAGCGAGAGCGAGAGCACATTCGAAATAGAAATCGAGGCCGCGAGTTGATACGAGGCCGTGAGCCCCGTCTTTCGCCAGATCGACATCGCCCAAGACCTAGCCCACCAAGGCCTAGAGGGGACGCCCGTGAGCACCCGCCTCCGCCCCCACCACCCCCTCGCCGTCGGGCATCTCGATCACCAGTTCCCAGCAAGCGGCCGCATAGTCCCAGCCCTTCGTCACTTGGCCGCGACCCCCAGGCGAAGAAGTCCCGGCGGGACAACAGTCCTGGAGGGACAGAAAAGGGCGCGCCGAAATCTCTGCAGCCCAAGGATCATCGGAATCCCTCCCCTTCCCGCCGTCGTCGTTCGCGATCCCCCGAGTATCGTGAGCGCCGTCGGTCGAGGTCAAGGTCAAGGCAGAGGAGACGGACAGGGCGGTCAAAGTCCCCTGGTTTTTCACGCCGATACAGATCACGGTCACGTGGGCTTGAAGAAGGCGCTGAACCACCCCGACCCCCTTCTCGACATCGTAGTAAGTCCCCGAGACATCGGAATCGATCTCCTGGGCCAGACCAGCCTCGCAGATCAAGGTCACGTCAGCGTAGCCCGACTACTCGTGGTGGTCGGCCGCAGGCTTCACCCAACCCTGGTTTGTATCGAAAGCCAAGCCCTGACCCGAACTCTTCGAGAGCGCCACACGGAGCGTTCCAGCCCGGGTCGCCGCGGGACTCTCGGTCATCTAAACCTAGCCAAAAAGAGACCAATCGCCCCGGGTCACGCTCATCCAATAAAGGTGATCGTCCAGTTTCCGGTTCCAATAGCATCGAAGTAAATATGGCAGCAAGAGGTGGATTTCGGGGAGGATTTAACCCCCAACAACAGCAGCAGCAATCAAGGCAATTTGATGGCCGGGGGGGTTATAGCCAGGCTTCAGGACACGGAACACCCACATCATCATTTCACGGGTCACCGTCTGCCCAATCGCCCTACAACGGCGGCGGGAGGGGTTGGAACGGCCAACATCAATTTTCGCCCCATGGGTAAGTCTTTTTATCCTGTGTTGTAACAAATCGTCCGCCTATTGACACTTTAGCAGTCAATACTCCAGCCAGTATCCCCACAACAACTATGGGCCGCCAACGGCCCCTCAAAGTCATTTCCAGTCAAACGCAGCGCAGTCACCTCCCTATCCACCTACGGGGCCAGCCTCCCAGTACAACCAAGGATCATACAGGGCTGGTCATCGAGGTAGTTCGGGCGCCTTCCGGGGCAGTCAGTTCGGCACTGGCCGTGGTGGTCACCGAGGCGGGTTCAAGAACACCCAATGGAGCCCGCCGGCCAACAATGCTGCTCGAAGCCCCGGTCCATCCCATAACAGTACACAACAGTCTCCAAACAACCATGACAAGGCACCTAAGGCTGGAGATGTCGCGATGCGGGACGCGGATAACCCTGTCAGACCGTCCAAGGATCTGCAGGCGGAAGAGCCGAAGAAAGAGCAGCTCAAGGACGACAAGACAGCACCTCTCACCCGAGCTCCTCCAACTGGACCGCAATCGCAGACTCCCAATAAGTTCAGCTTTAGTATGAAGAATGCTACGAAGTCTGTGGTCACTGCACCGCGTCCTGAAATCTCGTCCAAATTCAACGCCCCTGTGGCACCACGCGCCCCTGCTGCCGACACTGTTGCGAAGCAGCCGCCAACGAGACCTGAGCGAGACAGATCGGGGGCTCCGAGAAATGCTCCGACAGAGCCGGCATCGGCACGTGGTCGCCCCAACGACCACCGCAGACCCGCTGAACAATCCAGACAACAGGATCCGGCACCACCGAAAACACGGAAGGTGAAGAAGATTATGAAGCGTCTCAAAGAGAAGCGGAAGCTCCCAGAGGATCTCGTCAAATCAAAATCGGTTTATTATCGGAAACCTGGTAATGAGTCGGTCGTTGGCTCAGGCACATATGGAAAGGTTTTCAAGGGCCTGAATGTTTACACCAAGAAACTTGTTGCGCTTAAACGGATACGCATGGAGGGTGAGAGGGACGGCTTCCCGGTAACAGCGGTGCGAGAGATCAAACTGTTGCGTTCGCTTAGCCACATGAATGTGGTTCACCTTCAAGAGGTCATGGTTGAGGGCAACGAGTGCTTCATGGTCTTCGAATACCTGTCACACGATCTGACCGGCCTGCTCAACCATCCAAACTTTGTCCTTGAACCAGCGCAGAAGAAGCATCTGGCCCAACAAATGTTCGAGGGCCTGGACTATTTACACACTAGAGGTGTCCTACATCGTGACATCAAGGCTGCAAATATCCTCGTCAGCAACGAAGGGATTCTTAAACTTGCTGACTTTGGTCTTGCCCGGTTTTACGCCAAGCATCGTCAACTGGATTATACCAACCGTGTTATTACCATTTGGTACCGCTCCCCAGAATTGCTCCTGGGAGAGACGCGGTATGGACCAGCTGTCGATATCTGGAGCGCCGCCTGTGTGCTGGTGGAAATCTTCACCAAGCATGCTATCTTTCCTGGGGACGGATCTGAGATCAACCAATTGGAAAAGATACATGCCGTGATGGGAACACCGAACAGGAAGGAGTGGCCGAACCTGATAGAGATGCCCTGGTTTGAGCTTCTCAGACCAAACTATCGCAAACCGAGCGTGTTTGAAGCCAAGTACAAGGACTTGGTGACACCAGCAGCCTTTGACCTGCTAGCCAAGATGCTTCAATATGATCCTGATAAGCGGCCTACCGCTGCCGAAGTCTTGCAACATTCTTACTTTACAACGGAGGATCCAGCTCCACGGCAAGCGATTGAGTAAGTTTTTCTTGTACATTTTTTTCGGCGTGTTGTGAACTGAATGCTGACAATGATTTTCACTCGCAGACTCAAAGATATTCATGGAGAATGGCACGAGTTCGAGTCGAAGGCACTTCGGCGAGAAAAGGAGAAGAAGGAAAAGGAGCGCGCCAAGCTTGCTCAGGGCCAGTCTTCTCAGAAGGGAGATGCCCGGGCAACAGACGGCGGCAGTGGCACTGGCGGCCGAGACCGGAAACGGCCAATCGAGGGCGGTGGAGATAGGGAACCAAAGCGGCCGCATGTTGAATCCAAACCAGAAGCTCCGACCGGCCGCCCTTCAGGAAAGGGGTGATGAATAAATCACCGCAGTGTGTGGATCAAATAGCATATATGGCTAGTCGGAGACAGGCAAGCTGTGAGTGTGTGTTGTTTGTCAACTAGCTCGCCGGTGCTGGGGTTGATTGGAGAAAAGGGCGCGTTGAAGATAAGTGTACGACTACTGCTACTACCACTACTACTACTACTACTACTACTACTACTACTACTACGATACAAAAGCGAAGGAAGTAAAAAGATAAGAGGCGGATGGTAGACGGGTTGAAGGCGGGTGGGTGGATGGTGAGCACAGCGGTTGTTTGATCAAAATAAAATAAACGCCCAAGTGGCAGAATTGGAACAAAGGCCAATATCGATGTGAGGCCAATGTCGATGTTGCCTACAGATAATCGTTATTTAACAATATACAAGTTACTTGGAAGCTCTCCTCGTTGTTTATGGTCGTGGCCTTGGCGTGAAAAGGGGGTTGAGGGATGTGGAGTTGCCGGATGTGGATTTGACGAGGTAAATTATTGTTGTTATTTTGGCAATCAAGTCAGATATGTAGGGGAAGGATTCGCACGAATTGTGTTTTATTGCTAAAAGGTGATAGATATCCCAACCTACCAATGCCAAAACTGCAATGCATTTGCAACTGTGCTTCGGAAGACGAATATCTGCAAGACCTTACCGTATACATTCAGTGTATATATATATATATATATATCTGTTAAACTTGAAAACAAAACAAAAAACATCCTGTTGTCCTGTTTCTGATTTTGCTCTGCTTTTTGTTTCCTCGTGCACATCATCATCACGGTCATAATAAACTCGTCTCAACTCTTCTCTCTCGCCCAGCAGCAAGCTCATCTTTCCTTCAATCGAACACACTACAACTTACCGCCCTCCCGCCGAACCATCATTATTCCTCAACAACTGTCTCAACCTCCATTCAGCATTCATGGCGGGATTTGAGCCACCTTCTTCCTCGCGAACCAAAGTCTCTCCGCTAGCTCTCCAAGGGATCCAAGTATTCCATGCATTCCCTCCTCCTCCACCGCCACTGACAAACTCACTTTCCCCCTGCTTCTGCTGCTGCTGCTGCTCCTCAATAATCATAAACTCCTCGGCCGCGATACCGACCCCTAGCGTAGTTCCAGTTGTTGTAACTCCCAAATAACTCCCAGTCATCCTAGGCAGCGCAAGTTCGCTCACCAGACTTCCAGACCTATTCCTACCTCTCCTTCTACTTCCTCCTCCTCCTCCTCCTGCCTTGGAAGTGCCCGAAGCAACACTGGCCCCATCTTCCGCTTGTTTCTTTTTCCCTTTCCCCTTACCTCTGTCTCCACTCTCCATAATAGCATTCGCAAACGAAGCAGACGATAACGATAACGACGACGACGACGACGGCGATGACGAATTCTTTTTTCCTCCTCCTCCTCCTCCTCCTCCTCCTCCTCCTCCTCCTCCTCCTCCTCCTCCTCCTCCTCCTCCTCCTCCTCTGTTCCCCGCTCCTGTCTCCGAACCACTAGTATTTTTGCTCCATGACTGTCCCTGCCGACCCCTAACGCTCTCAGCCGCCTCCCTCGCTCCCTCCTTCTCCTCTTTCTTCTTTTTCCCCTCACCACCACCCGACGACCCCCCTTCCTCTGAAGACCGACTACTGCTCATGATAGTCTCCAACGTACCATACGCCGCACTGCTCTTCTTCCTTCTTCCCCTTCTGACAGCAGCACCAGTACCGGTACTGCCAGTATTTGATTCCTCATCCGTACCACCGCCGCCGCCGCCGCCATTGCTAACTGACTGTGGCGTCCGACTGTGCGGCGTCCTTCTCTTGGTCCGAGTAGACGATGGTGAAACATACGAGGATCCAGAACCGTGCGGAGCGACGTGTACTTCGTACTGATTGCTCAGAGAGTATCGAGAGCGGGCGCAGATCTCGGCTATGCGGTCCAAGTCTGCTGATACGTCATTCTGGGATGACGACATGAACGACTTGAAAGTGAATGCCTCGAGCGGCGGGAGTTGTATTTCCGATTCTTGTTGTTGGTGAGAGGACGGAGAAGAAGTAAAAGAAGGCCATGAGATGAATGGCAGTTTGGATGCCATCAAAGAGGAAGTGGAAGAAGATGAGGTATGATGATGATGATGATGATGACGATGGTGATGATGATTATGATGAGAGGGCGGGTTGGTAGTTGTTGTTGTTGTCGTTGTCGCTGTTGTTGTTGTTGTTGTAGAGCGAGACATGTTGTTGTTTATTCCTGTCCCTGATAGTCCATGGACTGGTCCTAATCCTGTTCCCGTAGTAATACTAGTCTTGGTCGTAAAACCCGATAAAGCGGCACTGCTTCTCGTCGAGATGATGCTGTTCCGGTTCGTGGCGGTAGTGGTGGCAGACGACAAAGGACGACTATAAGTCTTCACGATAACCGGCTGGGAATAACAAGTGCTGCTGCTCTTGGCATGCGCTGCTGCTGCTGCTGCTGTTGCTGCTGTGGAAGTAGATGAGGATGTAGACGGGTAGGTGCCGCTCAGCTTCTGCAAGGCGGCCTCGGTACGATGATAAAGAGCTGCCGTGGTATCTGCCAAGGGAACAGGCTTGCCTTGCGCAGTCGCGGTTGAGGGGGCAAGAGATCCAGATGAAGGGGCATCCGGCAGGAAGAATAAAGGAGGGAAAAGGTTGAAAGGTAGAGATGATCGCGGCCTGTGCTTTGAGGTTGAGGAGGCAGTTCTATTATTGGTAGTTGATAACGACTCGGCAGGAGAAGAAGAGGAGGAGGAGGGAGAGGAAGAAGAGTCCTTTATTGGACGTTCATCTTGTATCTCTTCGGGCGAGGGCGCCATCACGATCGGGCGAGCGGCATGTGGCTTGTTGTATATATACATCAAGAAAGGCTGGTACAGCAGAAGACGTGGACGCGAATGTAGGGAGCGTCAGGTTGTGGACTCGGAGACTCGGACGGCACAGGGCAGCATGCCAATTAGTTGTCAACGTGGGCGTCTCGTTATGGGTCAAAATGCCCGATTGTTTCCCTGTTGTGTTTCTCTGCTGCTTCTTGCGTCTTGCTTCTGCGTCTGCAGTTTCTTTCCCTTTTTATTTTTTATTTTTTTACTTTCCTTTTTGTTTTAATTTGATTTGATCGATCATTTATTTCCAAGCAAAAGATTCTCACTGGTCAAATGCCCAATGCCGCCATTGGATGGCAGCAGGCTGCAGAACGCAGGTAGTCGTGGCTGTCGTTCAAAGGTCTGCCCAAAAGGCCTCTTGCAGCTCGCGTGCAGGGGGGAAATGGAGGGGGAGGGGAAGAGGGAGAAGAGGGATGGGTGCTATTTAAGCGGCCAGATATGCTTGGCACCTCCCCCAAGCCCCCCCTCCCACACTGACACAGAAACATCAACCTCTTTCACCTCTCACCATCCATGTTGTCCTCATGTAACCACGCATCTGAAACAATAGCACACATATCAACCGCCGTCAATTGTATTTGGTACTTAGGAGCAAAAGATGAACTTTAGGGACATCCAATCGTCCAGCAAACCCCCGCCCTGACTCTCCTTCTCTGTGTGACATTGACTCCGTGGGACAATCGTGATATCGAGCCTAATCTTATTCCATGGTAGCAAACCCGCCCATCGGCTTCATGCAGTCACGCCCTCCCTGACAGGTTCAGGCTCGGACGTGGGACGCTCAACAACAAGGTTGGGTCGCTCAACGACAGGCGTGGTAGCAGGTTCGACAATGGCCGCTATGGTTGGGCTTGCCGGGCTTTTCGCCTTCTGCGTCCATGCAACCCCTTGAATCCGCTTGCTGAAAACCATTGGAGCGTCTTTGATAGGCTTTGTGCCCTTATCGACCTTCGCTTGACGGTCGTAGGCAACGAATAGAAGATAAAAGACGTGAACTGTGGCAGGGATCCAGCCGAAGAAGCAAAAGACAAAGTTGAGGAGCACGTCTGGAGTGCAGCCACAAAGAATCGCTGTCGCCAGAGGCGGGCCTGTGCCGGATCACAAGTTAGCAGCAATCAATGGGTATTATTAGAAGCCGGACAGTTCACATACATATGAGGCTCACAAGCATCACCACTACCAGGAGACTATTGTCGAACTGCGGCATCTTGTCTGGAATTTTTTAAATACCCGGTAGGTTGTGTTTTGTGCTGTTTGAGATTGGATGATATGAGCGTAGGAAGACTAACTGATGCCAGGTATTTAGAATTGAATAGGGCTCGGCTGCTGGTGGACTTCGACAATAGCAGGACAGGTGATGATGAGTCGAGGGGACGGGACTTCAAGTCCAACTTTTCTCAGATCGAAACACATTTCGGTCCAGAGTCATTGTAACTGCCTTTTCTCAAGCGAGCAGGTGCAATTGTAAAACTGAGCCGTTCAAGTACGACCTACCTAGTCCGTGATCATCTGGAAGCCTGAAGTTACAATTTGAAGCTTCGTTTTCATGGTCTGGGCAGGTGCTTCTCTGTTGATCGAGAGACGAGAAAGATCGGAAGAGGAAATGACGTAGTAAGCTGATGCACGGACCAGCCAGCAACTGATTGGTTGCTTCTTTCGGAGCTCTTGGAGCTCAAACTTCCTACACGTGCAGGTGTTCATTTTGTTGAGGTGAAGCGCTTACCGATCGGATGATCCGAACACTGGGGGCTGGCCAGGTTTCCGGTCATATTTTGAATAAATGATATCCTTCTTCTCGATAAGTGACCCATCGGTGTTTCCTATCGGGTCTGTTGGGGAAGAGGCTGGAGGAAGATGCCTCACATAATCCGGATCCCCGAGTTCGGTGTGGATCGTACCATAATCAAAGCATCTACCAAGTTCGCTCAGAGAGTCCGCTGGACGAAAATCTGTGTTTTTGTGATCAAAATCAGGGCAATCACAAAGCAAGACGCCATCTTCCTGACATGGACTTCGTCGTCCGGAGAGCTAAGGTAAGGTTGGTGGGGATATTCCGGGTGCCGCAATGTGGGCTCAGAGAGAAGTGAACCGAAATGGAAAGCTCTCCTTGAGACCGGGGCTGGGCTCTGTTGCTCTGGCTCAAACGGCATTGCAGCAACAGGGTGACAGTTCCTCGTCCGGGTCTCAATATAGGGGTTGCACTCATCTGCAACTCGACACTGTGTGGAATGCTGCCCAGGGCCGAGCATCCTCCAGTTTGTCCAGCGTCCAGTCATTAAAACGCGGAAGGTCCCGGCGCAGGCCAAATAAGGTCAAGTAGCATACTGAAGGTTGAACGTGTGTCGAGATGTTCCATGTTTGGTGGACCAGTTCAATCCAATTTTATTCAGGCTCCGAAAAGGGAACTTAGGTGGTAAAGTGGCAGACCTAAGTCGGCTGGAAGAGAAGTTTGATGGGGATTTTGAGTATTTATTTATACCCGTGGGCACCGGCTGGAAACTCAAATCTCATGCAAGCTATGGACAGGTATTTGACTTTATTTCAACCATGGATGATGGGGAGAAAAAGGGTCTTGGAGGTTTTCTGGGGTTGCACGGTGCGTCTCCAATTCCAGCTTCTCCAACTCCCGTCGTCCTCCCAGCGGTCGGGTAGTGCCTGCTCAGGGGGGGTCAAGGCCAACCTGGAACCTTGCCAGGCCAGCAAAAAGTTGACCAATCGCACGCTGTCCAGCTTCACCAAGTGGCCCGGTGCGTGGCTTCCATCTTTTTTCCTCGCCTGTGGTCTCCGGTCAATCCCCTTCCCCTTCTTTTCCCACTCACTCCCTTCTCCACCCTCACTCTCAAGTCCTGAGAGCGGTGTTGCGAGACGCATTCGAACAGAGTTTCGTTGGAAGTTCCAGAGTCTGGAGTTGCTGGTTCTCGATAATAAAGTTGGGTCTTTCCGGTCTCGCAGACTTTTTGCCCATTCTTCCTGTCGCTCCACCGAGGCACTCCCCCAGCAGGTACGAAAAGCCCCGAACCATTCAAAACCCAGAGCACGAGTCCACCACCACCGACGGGACGCAGCTGTCCTCAGGCTGCTCGAGACGGCCTGTCCGGTAAGGTGCCTCCTCGGTGCCAGTGCCATCCAGTGTTCAGACTCTGCAGGCAACCTTGACCCGTCCTCGGTCGAATCCGGCTCTCGCCGGCCTCGTCCAGCCACAAAGCCAACGTCACCGCTTGTTTGTCAAGCTTCAAACTCAGCATCATCATCATCCAAAGCTTCAATTCGCTTGGTAGCTTTACGTTAGAGTGGCCGCCACTAGCTATCCAGGCTTTCACGTGGTATTATTCAGTTGCTGATACATATTTACTGCCAGGACACACTTTTCTCTTTGATCTCTCGATCTTTCTCGACAACGAGTTTTTACTCGTTTCGCCATCATGGCGACCCAGCCAAACCCACCATTCAAGGTCGACCGGTTCGTGGTTATTCATGTAGCCACCACCTGTGACGAACATGGAGTATATGTTACCAGGGACTCCGCCGAAGTCATCGAACTTGGTTGGATTCTGCTCGATGCGAACAGCCTTGAAGAGGTGCGCTGATTGAACCCCTGAATAAATGCATTGTGGCTGGTTTCTCACCTGTTTTGTCCTGGGCACAGTTGCATCGTGAGAATGTTCTCGTTAAGCCTGTCAACACACCGATAACTCCTCTTTGCAGTGAGTTCCCACACAACCCTGCCGTTCCCCGGCGATTGTCTAAGCTCAATTCGTTATTCTGACCGATTTCTTAACTAGCGAGCCTGACTACCCTCACCTGGGAACATGTCCGCAATGCTGGCACCTTCCGTGATGCCATCAACCGATTCGATGCCTTCGCCTCTGAACATCTGATCGCAAACAACCTCGAATTTGTGTTTGTGACGCTGGAAGCTTGGGATTTGCGTGTACAGCTCGCCCGCGAGGCCCGTGACAAGTCGGTTGTGCTTCCGCCCTATCTTCAACACTCTCGTACCTTCGAGCTTCGGACCGAGTACACAAAATGGCAACAGCACCACCCCGAATCTCTCCCGTTCGGTCCTTCTTCTCTCGCAAACATCTGCGCTGCTTTGGAGGTGGAGCCTGTTCAGTCGAGCGCCCCCATCAAGCACAATCTTCCTTTCCACCTGCAAGCTCTTGCTCCCGCCTCGCCTCGTCGAGCCATCGAGGAGGCCATGACCCTGTCCCGTGTTCTCCGCGGTCTTATTCGAAAGTCCCAACCTGCGCATGAGCATCCGGACGTTCTGACGCGGCCCATGGACGCTCGGGCCGACGTTCGTGCCTTCTTGTCAGAGCGTAGCAAGGTGTTGCATATGTCAGGTCTGCCTCACGACACCACTCAGTCTGAGCTTGAGAGCTGGTTTACCCAGTTTGGAGGCAGGCCCATTGCATTTTGGACGCTTCGTACGCCAGAGCAGCACAAGCCTACTGGATCTGGTTTCGCTGTCTTCAGTTCGCACGAGGAGGTACGTTTCTTTTTAGGCGTCATGCTTTCTGGGTTTGGTCTAACGAATTACAGGCTGCTGAAAGTTTGTGCATGAACGGCCGTGCTCTCAATGAAAAGGCCATTGAGGTTTCCCCTTCGTCAAGCAGGGTTCTGGATAGGGCCTCAGATATCCTCATGCCTTTCCCGCCCAGCAAGAATAGGCCCCGCCCAGGCGACTGGACCTGCCCATCGTGCGGCTTCTCCAACTTCCAGCGCCGCACCGCCTGCTTCCGCTGCTCGTTTCCAGCCGTGAGCACCGGTCCCAGCGGTGAGATGGGGTACGGCTACGGCTACGGCCCCCCGCCCATGATGTCTCATGGTCACAGTATGGGCGGTCACCATGGACACGGCGGCGGTGGTCACGGAGGCCGAGTTGGCGGTTCTGGAGTGGTCCCTTTCCGCGCCGGTGACTGGAAATGTGGAAATGAAGTCTGCGGTTACCACAATTTCGCCAAGAATGTTTGCTGTCTGAGGTGTGGAGCGAGCCGCGCAGGTGCCGCTGTTGTCGCTGATGCGGGATATTCCTCTCCCATGGACAACCCCCCGTCGTATGGCATGAACCAAGCCGTCATGGCCCAAGCCGCCATGGGCACTCCTGGGCCTGGTGCGTTCTCCGGTTCCGGTGGTTTCAACTCTGCCGGCGGATACGGCGGCCAGCACTTTGGCGGCCCCCCCAGCACATACGCTCTTCCAGCCGGGCTCGGTGGTGGCGCGGCACCCTATCCCCCTCTTCACACCAACTTCGGACCCGCTCCTGGATCCCATTCGGCCGGTGCTTTTGACAGCCGCGCTGCTGAGGCGGCTTTCCAGGCTGCTGGAAATGGTCCTGCTTCGGCTGGCCCTGGCCCTGGAAGCAACTTCTATGGCCAAAGCGAGAATGACCCGTTTTCTTTCTTGTCTAGCAACATCAGCAATCTTTCGATCAGCAACCAGGACGCTCGTCAGAACGGTGGCGCGGCGCCTCCTACCAAGTCTCCTCCCTCTTAGTGAGGAGAATTTGCAGGGCCTTTGTGCAACAATTCGAGTGCATTCAACATTGTATGTGTTTCTTCATGGTGCGGGTCGGGCTTTTGGGGAATTTACCGCGGCAGGTCAATATCAATGGGTTTGTTGGGGGTCAAGGGGGAAACGGCGGCGGTGGCGGGTAAAAAGTTTCAAAGGGCTGGAAAGACAAAAGAACGATCGATGCCATTCTTCAAAGGTTGTCATACAGGGGGCGGAGTTTTATCGAAACCGACCACGCAACATACACCACCCTCATATTCGGCAAAGGAGTTTTTTTGACGCAACCAAGGGACTGAATTGTCTATACCCCCTTGGCGACACGGTTGTTTTCCTGAGATGGGTATAGGATGGGACTAGGTTGGGTGGACGGGGGGCGCATAGCGAGGAGTGGAAAGGGAGGACGGGGATTAAAAGGTTCTATTGCTCGTTAGGACCTCACCGTCCAGTCTCGTATTGTGTGTTCAGCGTTTCATCTCTTCTTTCTCTTGTTGTTTGATTTTGTTTTCTTGATTTTCCGCAGCAAAGGTTCATGGTCAGACTTTGATTCGTATCTTTGAGGAGAATCTGATCTTGGAGGGCAAAAACACATGTTGGGAAACGGCAGCGGAGGGTTTGGAAGGCGGGTTGGGAGGAGGAAAAAGTGATATACACCTCAAAGAGGCGGAGGGTGGACGGTGTTGGTGTCTGGATTGGGGGAAAGGGGGGTAATTGTTTTGTCTCTTTTCGTGTTTTTCCTTTCTTTTCTCCCTTCAACTTGCCATTTAATTTGAATTCTTTTTTTGCTTTTTGGCACCAACACCACGCGCAGAGACATACAGACACTCTACACAGACACAAGGCGCACGCACATGAGACTGCCAACGGTTGACATGATGTTTGATGATGTGTTGATGGTGATTGTGAAGTGTTGGTTGCTTGGGTAACCTCGTGCTTTGTCTGATGCTTTGCCTGTTTGCCTGCTTCTCGATTCTTCCCCATGCCCAGGGGCATATCGTGGTTTGTTATGCTTGAAGCCATGATATCTCGGATTTGTCGCTATGATATGAATGAAGATGGTGAGATGTCGACGCGATGTGCAGGAGTCGTTTTGATGCTCTCTCTCTCTCTTGGGTCTTGATTTTCATTGTTTACCATGACCCTATAGATGAGTTCATTTCGGTTTGTCATTCTTTTGGAATGGGGAACTCGCTGTACTATATAACAACAACACTTGCACATATGGGGGGGGGGGGGGGGGGTTGGAGACTACGGGGGCGGGGTGGGGGAAACGGACAAGCATTCAGCATCAAGATACATGCGGATAAAGCGATGCTGGATAGATGGAACCTCTTTTTGGAAAAGTATTGGGTATGGGCATAGGCATGGGCATGGGCATGGGCGTGGGGATTGGGATTGGGATCGGGATTTAGGCATTGGGGTATTAGAATCTAGGCATTGCGTTAGTTTTTCTTTTTTTCTTTTTTTCTTTTTTCTTTTTTTTTTTTCTTTTCTTTTCTTTTTTGGTGATCGGTGATGGTCTCTCGGGTGCTAGCTTGGTTGAAATTGGTTGTTTTTAAAAGAGAGTGATATTAAACAATAGATTTCAGGTTTTTTATGTGGTCTATATTTAAGTTAGGATGTCAAAGGAACTGGAACATCCATCTGTTGCGTTGATTGTCATGTGAAGCGATAAGTCTAGATCTGAGATTGTGTGGGTGGTGAAGGTTAGTGAGGATAGTGGATGCACTTAATAGGTACCTATAGTGTCCGATGGTTCATGTTGATATATTATTACAACAGATTACCAGTCGTAATTGTAAAGACTAAACTACATCCCTCCTCATTATCATCGAATCGAAAAGTTGAACTGAAAGAATCATAAACCCAACAGCACTGCTCCTTTCCCCCTCTCCCTCTCTCTTTACCAAGGCCTATACCAGTTCTTCAGATCTCTCCTCCTCTTCTTCTCATCCTCGTCCAACCCTTGCTCGCTCCCGTCTTCCTCCTCTTCGTTATCATCTTTCCTACCCGTCAACCGCCGAATTTCATCCTCAGGCGCATCAGAAGTCTCGGCCTGATGAAGCTCTGCCGGACCATCCCCATTATCATCCTCGTCTTCTTGTTCATCCTCCCGCTCCTCCTCCTCCGGAACATCCATATCCTGAACCATGTACGCGCCCGGCCTCTCCAAGAAATCATGCCAGTCGATCCCGGGCTCCGCAGCACCTTCCTCAAATTCGGCCTCCTGGTCCGAGTCGTATTCCATATCTGCCTGAGCGATCAGTGCGTCCTGAACCTCTTCGTCGGTCAGTATTGTCCGTTCCGGTGCTTCCGCCTCCAGAAATGTAGGAGAAGGTAAGCGGGGTGTGGCGCCGTAGCCCGGCGGAGAGGGAATGGGGGCGTTGCGGTTCTCGGGAGGGATCCAGTAGCCTTCTGCGTCTACATCGCCTTCGTCTGATCCGTACCCTTCGTATACTTCGTCACCGTCTTCATCTTCTTCTTCTTCATCTTCTTCTTCTTCTTCTTCTTCTTCCTCCTCCATCTCTTCGTCATCATCGCCATCTTGGTCGGGAAAGGGTGGACTGAGAATGCGGCCCGTGACGGGGTCAAAGGGAATATCATCTTCCGAGTCCGGAGAAGATGGGGAGGAGAAGGAGAGGGCAGGGAGGGGGGCGGGTTCGGGCGTTGGGGAGAGAGTGGGTGGCTCAAGAGGGACGAGAGGATCACGCTCGTCTTCCTCGCCTGGTGCGGGGCCGACGAGCTGGGCGGTGGTCCTGCGTTGGAGGTTTTCTTGGGTGAGACGGTTGTAGCGAGGGTCTCCCATGGCCTGACACATGAGCTCGAACTCGGTAGAGGAGATGGTTTCGAGCGAGAGGTCGTCCGAGTCGAGGTCTGCTAGGTCTTCTTCCTCAGGGGAGGAAGATGGATCGTCTGAGGGCTCAGAGTCGCCTAGGTTGGTTGAGGATTGTGGATTTCTATTGGCGATTCTTGGAGGACGAGGGGTGGGATCGTCTGAGGAACTGGAGTCGTCGGTTCTATCAGACGCCTCCGGGCTTGCGTCGTAATCTTCTGGCTGTTGAGGGGGGAGAGAAGGATCATGTGAAGGCTCAGAACCCTGAGAACTCTCCGAGGGCTGAGAATCAGTTGCGAGGTCCTCTGATATTTGAGCACCCATATCCATATCCGCATCTTCATCCATATAGTCACCCATATCTTCACCCATATCTACATCCTCTGGTGGTGGAACACCGTCATCGGGATCATGAGTGACGATGCGGAGCTGGCGCAAGTCCTCCTCCCAGTCCTTCTCAGGGTCCGGCTTCATGATCTTGAAAGTCTGAGCGCTCATCTCCCTGGAATTGGCTGCAGCATGTAAGCGCTTGAGGTTATGCCGGCTCAGCTTGTATTCATCTTGTGCTTTATTCAGCGATTTTACTTGCTCGATCTCCTCCTCCTCCTCCGCAAGTATGTCCTTCTTGACTTCGGGAGTCAGAGTATTCCAGCGAGCTTTGCGAGCATGCTTCGGCTTCCACATCTTGGGCTCAAAGGGAACGTTCCCACAGCCACCATTGGCGAGCTCGTGGCTGAGAGGAGTCCACATCTTCTGGACCGGACCAAGCTCATGATCGCTCATGTACATCTCGTCAATGTCTGGCACCAATGGCCTGCCCGTCTTGAGATCAACGTGTCCATGGATCGCCATCATGAGCACGCTATTGTTGAGGGGTAGCCCACGGCGCGAAGCCTCGAGTGGTATCAGCTCATCCGGTCTCATGAGATGGCGTTCTCCGCCTGATCCCCAGCCTTCAAGGTGCACAACGCCCATCTGGTCAATGTCAATATCCCACATTGGCCTTCCCGTGTCAAGCTGATGCGGCGTCGGGGGAACATCATAGCGAATCTTGAGCTGACGGATCTCTTGTTTTGTCGTGTATTTCTTGCGGCGAAGGAGCGCCCAGAGGGGAGATAGCCCTTTCTGCCCCAGCATCAGACGCATGAGCTTACCCGACCGGGGCCCAAAGACAGGGTCGTTGAAGCACAGGTTGAGCTTGACAACAAACATCTGCGCAATGTACAGGTCGTCGTCGGTAAAGAAGTCTTGGTTGCAAATGAGAACCATGCGCGTCGCGCTGGCTGAAGCATCCATGATAGCCCACAGCTTCTGCAGAGTGCCCTGGGCCCCCTTGGGCAATCGATGGCCCATCCGTGCGAGGGTGGCAATGATGTCGCGGGCCCTGATCTCGCGCGCCACAACTCTCTGCAGCCAGACCAGACCTGGAACATGGCGCTCACCGCCGATAACTTGGTTGATTTCCGTGTGCTTCTTGCTGTCTGCATGGTCCGGCTGGAGCTTATTCGCCTCGTAGTCGTCCATCGTGACGCGACGACCAGCAGGATCGGGAATAAACCAATGGCTGTATGTCGGACTCGAGTAGATTCGAGCAGCATTGGGTGCCATATCCCTCGCCCAACCCAGGACGCTACTCCGCATGTACTGGTTGAGCGAGTGGTGGAAGTCCTTCGCAACGCTGTACAAGGTGGCGATGTCAGCAGGGCTCAGAAACCTGCACACATTGTCCATCAGCTCCGAGGCGGTGCATAGAGACGCAATCAGATCGATGCTCGGTTTGGGCTTGATAATCTTGTTGGCGGCATTCCACTGGGCTGTGGCCTTCTTGATAGAACGGAGCCGTTGACGAGCAATCTCTCTGTACTGAGAAAGAAGACTAGAATCGAGGTTTTGGAGGCCTTGTTGGGCCAACATCCCTTCCCATTGTGCCTCAAACTCTTGGTCTTCGTCGAGAGCCTCATTGTAGTCGAATGTTGGATGGGTGGTATTGAAACGATATATTCGACGAGCCGTGGTGGTGATGGTGTGCTGGGCTCCGCTCGAATTCGACGCAGAGGACGAGGACTGCCAGTTGTTCATATGATTGACCATTTGATCAGCATTGGGGCGGATCCCCTGAGCTTCGGTTTGCTCCGCCGTAGCAGCCCGGCGTGCAATCAAGGCCGCACGGTGCCTGCGGAGAGCCTCGAGGCGCCGCAGCGTGGCCTCATCGAAGCCGTGGGGATTGTCCGTATTATCCATGTTGCTGTCGCTCAGTTGGAATTGGTGTGGTATATCGGATGAAAAAAAAAAAGAATTTTTAAAAAAAAGGAATTATAAAATGGATTGGTGAAGCTTTGAGCAATTCTGGCGATGTATAAATCGCACAACGAAGACTGCAAGCTCACCTGAAAAGTAGAAAAGTTGAACGGTATCTGAAAACGAAAGTCAACTGGGAGCTGATAAAATTCGTTAGGGAAATGGGAGGAAAGGTCAGTTGTTGCCATGATTGCATGTGGTCGGCAAGGGCCCCTATTCATGCGCCTATTATGTATGGAGAACAATAGACAATGGCAGCGAGAACAATGTCAAGCAAGGAACAATCCTAACAAAACAATTGCCCAGAACCACCACATTCTCAACTAGCACAATACTGAGCCCCAGAAATTGTGCTCTGCTGCCAATCGACTTTGAGAGACAGAACCATGAGATCGATTCTTCTCGTCATTTTGGAGGATATGTCTCATCCTATTTCAGGCTCTGGGAAATCAGTCCCCTGCGTATATGAAGCAGTGCGTGATGGGGCAGAAACATTATATTACTAGTGTGAAGTTGTGCAGGCTGCACCAGTTAATCACGACCAATTCGTCGCTAAAAGCACATGCATAACATAATAACATGAGGCACTCATGAAAAGAATCTCACACTCTAACGTCTTTAAATTAATAGAGGTGGGCAGCTTAATAAAGGCTGGAAATAGTAAAGCTAAAGGTACATACAACAAAACGGGATGGCTGTTATAAGCCACGGTTCCTCCTCAACCGAGTCGCTCTCGGCTGCTCCGAATCGTCGACACCGGCCGCCTCCACGATATGTAGAAATTGCTCGTACAAAGGAATAGACGCCCCGCTGTTATTCCGGGAATGCAGACTTTGGTTCCGAGAATGCATACCGCGGCTCTGAGAATGTGTGCTATTGTTCCGAGAGTGCATGCTATTGTTCCGGGAATGCATCTCCGACCGTGCTCTTCTTGCTGGGCTCTCTGCTGGCGCTTCTGATGAAGGTGCTTCCGAGGGCTGATTCCTTGATCGAGTCGCTCTTGCTCTGATGTGCGCCGAATCTCGCTCAAATCCGGCCGCCATCACGATATCTTGATACTGGTCATACAAGGGGACCTTTTTTGCACCTCCATCATCGTCGTCGCTTTCCGAGTCCCGGACCGAAGAGTCATCTGGTTTTTCTGCCAGTGAATCCTGTGGTTCCCTTGATGGTGCTTTCGTCGACGCCCTCCTTGATCGGGTGCTGCGGACCTGTTCCGAATCCTGACCAACCTCGGCAGACCTCATAATTTCTTGAAACTCTTCCAACATGGAGATCCTCCTAGTCGCAGCAAATTCAATTCCGGTTCGCTCTTCCTCGGGTGCTTCGGCCGGTATTTCCTCCGCAGCATCCTGGGTATCCTCAACATCCATCCCGTACATCTTGTCCGTCAAGTCCGTAGTAAGTTCTTCCCTTCGCTCAACCTCCCTGCCCTTGCTGCCCGCGTATCCCTAGGGGTGAGCTTCCATCTCCTCCATTTCCATATGGTGGCCGTCTTGGTTCACAATGGATCCGGCGACCTTCCAAATCTGAAGGAGGTTGTCCTCAGCGGCACTGCACACGACCCAGGGGTCGTTGGGGTTCCAGCTAAAGTCGGCAAGGTGATTGGTGTGGCCACCGTGCATAAAGAGAAGCTCTGGAGGTCCATCCTCTTGGTCCTCGGGCGTCTGCTCCTCGCCAACGAGGCTAATGTCCCAGAAGATAACGCGTCTGTCGTAACTACCGCTGCCCAGAATGCTAGTCTCCTCGGGATGCCACGATAGCGAAGTAACGGCGTCGTTGTGTCCTTCAAGAGTGTGAATTTTTTGCTTGAGGTTGCGCATATCCCAAATACCGATTGTCTTGTCGGCCGATGCGGTCGCAATGAGGAACTCGGACCGCGGGTTAAAAGCAAGCGCGTTGATGGCGTCGTCGTGGCCATTTCGGGCGACAACAGCACTGCGGGTGGTATCCGCGTTGCGTACATCAATGATTTGAAGACTCAAATCGTCCGAAACAGTACCAATCCAGTGCTTGACTATGGGGTGGTGCTGGACGTCATTGACAATATGGGTATGGTGAGTGTATTTGCGCGAGGGCTTCACGGTCTTGCCTTGAGCGGTCTTCAGGTCCCAGAGGAGAACTGTGTAATCCTCGCTACCGGATGCGAGACACCCCTCCTCGTGAGGGTTCCAGTCGAGACCAAAACCCTCTGCTGTGTGACCAACCAATTCAAGTTGCGGCTCGGGCTCCTTGCTAGGCTCGTTGCTGTGCTTCGTGCGATCAAAAATCAAGACCCGACGGTCGACGGCGAGTGTAGCAATGATATCTGGGTTCTGGGGCTGATAGCGAGCCTTGTTCACCTCGCCGGGGTGGGTGATCCTCTGGGTGATCTTGAACTTGATGACGAGCGGTTCGTCAGAGGATCCCTTACTGCCATAACCGCCAATCTCGCCGCGATCCTCATCATAGTTGTTGGGGTTAGGTTCAACCGACTTTGGGATCTCGACGTCTGCGATCTGGAGGTAGTTGGGCTTGCCTTCCGCTGTATGGGTACCGAGAAGCAGTCTGTGGGTTCTATAGTTCTTTTCCTCGACGTTCTTAACATCCGGAAACCACTGTGTCGTCAAGGTTGGCCACTCCAGCGCAGTGCTTAGAATCATGTCGTAAAGAAATGGACTGTTTTTCTTCCATGTCTTGTACTCTGCAAAAGCGAGAAATCAGCAATCAACAACCAGCAACCCGCAACCAGCTATAGCTATGAAACAGCAAACATACCCTCATTGATAAGCTTCTGCTCCTGATCGGCATCATCCTGATCATCCATGTTGACTAATGCGACGGAGTTAGCATGGCTGTTTTTGCAGAGCGGAGGGAGAGGGGGAAAGGCGAAGCGTACCGTCAACATCGTCGACAACGTCGGCAGGCGGCGCCATTGTGGAGTTTTGGTCTAAAGGTCGCTAAATTCTTGAGGTGGCGATTTGGACTAATTTAAGTGGAAATTGATTGTTTTGAGTATAAAGGAATGTGAGGTTTGGCGATAAAAGCCGTGGATTTGAAAGGAAGTTGAGGGAAAAAGAGTTTGACGCCTCTCTCTCCAAAGGTTGGCGATTAGGGAATTGCGAACCAAAAGCCAAAGAAGCACCGACAGTCACGACGCGACGCGACCTTAATTGATCTGATCCCCACGAAACACCAACCTGGAAAGGGCCTGGGGAGCTTTGAGGCGCTAAGTCTGAAAGAGCTTAGCGTTTCACGGCTCAGGGGTGGCGGTTGTGTTGGTGGGGCGAGGGGCAGACACCACAAAACGGCCAATGATGTGGGGAGATTCAGCTCTTGGTGTGGCACCGGCCAGTCAGTCATCGACCGACCAGCAACTGTGAGCCTCCAGTGGCCTCCCATCGTCTGTCACTAAAGCTTCGAGGCCTGAATCCGAGGTAGAGCGGCAACATTTTTGTTGCAAACATCTACAACCTGAAAAGCTTACCACGAGTTTGGCGATTACAGGATAATTCTGGGATTTCCTTTTTTTTTTTTTTGTGCTGTCGTACGGCCAATAGGACCCCGCTAGAACCACGCATCGTTTCCTTTCCCGGCCGCTTTTTCTGCCTTCCTAGATAGGTATCCGATCTAGGTTGTCAAGCCGTCCTCAATCATCAGTTGCGCTTTTGTTTTTTTAAAAGTCGCGACAACACCTCAAAGCCCGGCCATTTTTATTCAGTGCCGGCATCAACAAGTACAAAGATCACATCTTTCAGAGACAACGATATTCCTTCTTATAGCTCGAGTCCACCTCGCGCTTCGTTGAAGCGTCTCCAAGCAACATGGGGTGAGCTACCTTGAGATGAAGAGATGCTATCAAGACTAATCCATCGTCGCACAGTGTTCCCAAATTCTTCCGATGGCTCTCAGAGCGATATCCTGCCATCTCGCAGCTCATCGCCGAGAATCGCATCCCCGAGTTCGACTGCCTCTACCTGGACATGAACGGCATTATCCATAACTGCACCCACAAAGACTCGGACGATGTGTCATTCCGCATGACCGAGGAGGAAATGTTTATAGCAATCTTCAACTACATCGAGCATCTGTTTGGAAAGATAAAGCCGAAGAAGCTGTTCTTCATGGCCATCGATGGTGTCGCACCCCGCGCCAAAATGAACCAGCAGCGCGCTCGTCGTTTCCGAACTGCTCTCGATGCTGAGAGGGCGCGAGAAAAGGCCATCCGCGAGGGCAAGGAGTTGCCCAAGGAGGAGCCCTTCGATAGCAATTGCATTACGCCAGGTATGAGCTTTCTGCCCTCCAGCTGGTCTCATGTATATCCGCTGACCCGGTGTAATCAGGAACTGAATTCATGGCAAAACTCACAATGCAGCTAAAGTACTTTATCAACAAGAAGGTATCCGAGGATAAAGATTGGCAACAGCCCGAGATTGTGCTTTCCGGGCATGAAGTCCCTGGTGAGGGTGAGCACAAGATCATGGAGTACATCCGCAACGCACGCGCACAAACCGACTACAACCCCAACGTTCGCCACTGTCTGTACGGACTTGATGCCGATCTTATCATGTTGGGCCTGCTGAGCCATGATCCCCATTTCTGCTTGCTTCGTGAGGAGGTCACGTTTGGCCGCAACCAGAAGAACAAGTCAAAGGAATTGGAGCACCAGAATTTCTATCTGATGCATTTGTGTATTGTTCGCGAATACCTGGAGCTTGAATTCCAGGAACTGAAGCGTCCTGGCGCAATGACTTTTCCATTTGACATGGAGAAGGTCATTGACGATTTCATTCTCATGGCTTTCTTCGTCGGCAACGATTTCCTTCCCAACCTCCCTCGTTTCCATATCAACGAAGGCGCGTTGGCCACCATGTTTAGGATATACAAGGAGGTCCTCCCGCGATGTGATGGATATATCAACGAGAACGGCAGAGTCAACTTGAAGCGACTTGGCGTTCTTTTGGAGGAGCTCGCGAGAGAAGAATACCGCTTCTTTGAGCACGAGAATGAGGACGCCAGTTGGCTACGGGGCAAGAAGATGCTCGAGAACGACGCGGCCGAGGCGGCGAGAGCAAAGGCCAAGGGCAAACTCATCGTCACCTCGGAACAAAAGGCTCTCTGGAAAACAAAGATCCGAAAGTTCATGACGAATCGCACCTCTCAGACTCTTGACCTCGGCACGGAGCTGAAAGCCGCGGACCGCAAGTTTGTTCAAGATCTTGCCGATGCTGCCCACCTAGAGTGGGCTACCAAGGAGGACGACGACGGCCACCGCCATCTTATCTTGACCTTCCCCGCTAGAGATGATGAGGATGAGGACGACGAAGAGGCACAGTCCGCATCTCTACGCATTGTTAAAAAATACGACAATGCCCAAGTCCTTGATCTCACAGGCGCCGATGCCCAGGCCGCCATGGAAGCCAAGTATAAGCAGAAGTTCCAGGAGTGGAAGGACAAGTACTATGCCGAAAAGTTCCCTGAGTGGGCCGATGAGAAGGAAGAGGGACTACGAATGCTCACAGAGAACTATGTTCAGGGTATCCAGTGGGTCCTCTACTACTACTACCGCGGCATCGCTTCATGGCCGTGGTTCTATCAGTATCACTACTCACCCCTGGTCTCGGACGTCATGAAGGGTTTGAATGCAGACCTTAACTTCCAGTTGGGCCAGCCTTTCCGGCCCAATGAACAGCTCATGGGTGTATTGCCGGATCGCAGCAAAAAGATTGTTCCCAAGGTTTATTGGGATCTCATGACCAATCCCGAGTCGCCTATCATCGACTTCTATCCTCGCGACTTCGAACTGGACATGAACGGCAAGAAGATGGACTGGGAGGCGGTCGTCAAGATCCCCTTCATTGACGAGAAGCGGTTGCTCGATGCCATGGGACCCAAAAACGACCTTCTCTCCGATGACGAGAAGGCCCGGAACGATTTTGGAGTCGCCCTGAAGTTCACTTACTCGCCTGACGTGAACTTCACTTACCCTTCGTCGTTGGTTGATGTCTTCCCGGATGTTCCTAATTGCCACTGCATCGAGAACATCTTCGACCTTCCGCCTGTGGAAGGCCTGGAGTACCGTGCCGGTCTCACTGCTGGTGCTTTGCTCAATGCCTCAGCCTTGGCTGGGTTTCCATCTCTCGCGACCCTCCCCTATAGCGCCAGCCTTGGCTTCCATGGAGTCAACGTCTTCCAGCAGGACAGCCGAAATGAGAGCATGGTGGTCAATCTTTTGGGTACGGATGAGCGTACTAATGTTGAGTCTGCAAAGGCCAAACTTGGCCAGCGCTGTTTCGTCGGTTATCCTTTCCTGCAAGAGGCCAAGATCGTTCGGGTGTCTGATGAACTCTTCGACTATACGCTCGCTGAAGATGGAAGCGGCCACGCTATCTCGACGCCCCATTCCAACCGCGAAATTGAGCAGTGGAGCCAGAAATCAGACAGGATCGAGAACTTTTACAGCAAGCGGCTGGGAATCTTGATTGGTCCTGTCGACTCGCTGGTCCACGTTCAGATGCTCAAAGGGTTGATTAAGACCGACGAGGGAGCAACTGTAAAGGAGTATGGTGACATCCCGGGAATGGAGACCGACTATGCTGCACAGATTATTGTGGACGAGGTCGTTAACGAGGATGAACGCTTCATCGAGAAGGCCGCGCTTCCTCTGGAGGAAGAGTTCCCTCTTAAGTCGACGGGCTTCTTCTTGGGAGAGTTCAACTATGGCCGGCCCCTCGAAGTTGCTGGATACACCAACGGGAAGCTCCAAGTTTGGCTCTCAGTAATCGAGCACGGTCGTGAGCCCGAGTTTGCGAAGAAGGTGATCCATAATGCTCAGCGAGGTAACCAGTACCTGCCGTCTTACATGGTTGCCAAGCAACTTGACCTGCACCCACTCACACTCAGCAAAATTACCTCGTCCTTCTTTGTCCGGGCAGTCGGTGATCTCCGTATCAACTTGGGTCTCAATCTGAAGTTCGAGGGCAAGAAACAGAAGGTGCTTGGTTACTCTCGCAAGTCCGAGACTGGTTGGGAGTTCAGCCCTGCCGCCGTACACTTGATTGTTGAGTATATGACAAGATTTCCCGATCTGTTTGCCGGAATCAAGAGGAACCCCTCTGGTGCTGAGCTCAGGGAAACTGATCTTTGGTCTGATCCTGCTGTGGCTTCAGTCAGAGTGAAGGAAATTGGTGGCTGGGTCAAGACCTTGAAGACAAGCTCCATGGAACGCGTTCCTTTGGATGCCGAGCAGTTGGATTCCACCGTCGTGATGCAGCTTGCCACTGAGGCTGATAACCTGAAGATCAGCATGATTCCTGCAAGCTCGAAGAAGATGAACAGTGTCCCTCGCAATGCATTGCTGAGGCCCGAGGACGCTGAGCATCGCCTCGGAAACCAAAAGTTTGCTTTGGGCGACCGTGTGGTTTATGTGGCCCGCACGGGCAAGGTGCCCATTGCATTCCGCGGTACAGTGGTTGGAATCAGCCGCACCCCGACCGCCAAACTTTTGGACGTGGTATTCGACGTCACTTTCATGAGCGGTACCACTCTGGGTGACCGCTGCCCACCCTTCCGTGGCCAGACAGTGGCATCCACTACTCTGCTTAATCTTACCAACCGACAGGTGGTTGCTGAATCCAAGACTCAGCTGGCAAAGCAGCCAGTCAGCCCATCAGTTACGACTTTGACTGCTCATGGCGGCTATCAAATGAATGGCAGCCGCTATCAAGATGCTGCCGCTCCTGCTCCCCTCTCGGGTAGCTGGCGTGGGGCTCTAAGCGGTGGAAATCGTGGCGGCCGCGGCGGCCAAAACCAGCGTGGCGCTTTGCACAACAACCTTCCATACCGTCCCGCCCAGCAAGGTGGTAACCAAGGTTATAACTCAGACTCCCAGAACGGATACCGCGGCCGCGGTCGCGGCGATGGCCACAGAGGCAACTTTGGACAACGCGGCGGTTATGGGCGGGGTGGACACGCCTCCTCTCCTGCTGCACCGGTAGCGAATGGTGAGGGAGTGCAGCATCCTGCTTCTGCTCCTCCCGGCCCTATTTACGGCGCCGTCCCGCCTCCCTCAGGTCTCGATGCCCCTAGAGGTGGACGTGGCCGCGGACGAGGTGGTCGTGGTCGGGGTGGCGGCCGTGGAGGTAGAGGTGGTGCCCAGCAGCAACAGTAGCAGCGGAACGCGGCGCCTACACCCTCCAACTCGGGGTGTATCAGGGTCACTACTAGGTTCCCAGTCACTGCTCGCACATCCGCGCAATCTACGCTTCCGAGATGATGCTGAGTTTTTTGTACTCCCTGGCAGACTCTTTCTGTCTCGTGATACGGAAGTCTTCCTCTTATGAAGGGAACGATTGGCAATTTGGAACGATATGTCTCATGAACGAAACGTTGAATGACGCCATGAGTTTTCTAATGAGATTTGCATGTTCGGTTTTGGGCGTATATACACATCGGGGACACTGCTCGATGGTCACGGGCGAAATGATTGGGAAAACTTACATTGAGATAGGTCGATATGGCGGCATGAAGCGGGGAAAAAGGTTACAGGTTATAGAAATACATCAGTTGTTGGTTTTTCTGTATGTACATGTACATGTATGTACAATACCTGCATTTTGTAGAGCATAGGTGGGACAGGGAGCAAAGGGTAGGGGAACCACCAAGGTAGCTCTGATACTTTATTTATATATGTAGGAAAAAGAACTGAGGAAGTGTCGTTAATCAGCGTCAAGTGCCGATACTTAATCTGCCTGTCCTATCGACGGAGTGATTTATTCGAGTCCACTCGATATCGAAAAGCAAAGTAAGAAGCGGCCATACTTCGACTCAAACTCGAGTCCGAACCTCAAAAAGCAAGGATCCACCCTTGGCCGGCCTGTCACATTGTTTATGCTCATCTTGTTGTTCTTTCTTATTGTGCTCTATTGTTTTTCTTTTCTTTGTCTAGCGCTCTTTCTGTGTTTTTTTTTTTTTTTTTTTTTTTTTTTTGTTGTTGTTGGCGCACTGCACACTATACCACCAAGCCTGCTTCGAGTGGATGAATACCTAGATAGTCCGTAGCTACTCCGCTGAGAGGGACCCTCGGAGGGTGGTTTGTATGCACCCCGTTATTTCTGGAGTTGTTCATGAGCTGCAGCACTTGCACCTTGAAACCCAAATTTGAGACCCCCCCAAAAAAACACAATGAAATTTTTAATTTTTTTTGCGAAATATTTTACACCCTTGAATTGCTCTTATTCTTCTTCCCCTCGTCCTTCTTCTTCAGCGCAGGCAGCGTGAACTTCTTGCTAGTCGCGCCCTTGAGCGCCTCCCACTTGCCCCAAGTCTGCTCCTGGTTCCAGGTCAGGATGCCAACCCACGGCTGGACGTTGTAGTGCAGTTTTAGAACCACATTCTCTTGCGATGCAATCCTGCCCGATGGGTGGGTGATTTGGTACTTGTAGCGTTGGTTCTTGAGAACAAGTTTGCCCCTACGGTTGCAACATGTTAGCACACTCACAGAAGAAGAAAAACGGGCAGACAGAGCATAACGTACCGGCTAGGATCGATAGGCTTCCCCGCAGCGCTCTTCTTGAGCTTCTTCCTCTCAATGGGACCAATGTTGGCCAAGTGGTCCGAGCTAGGCGCGGTGATGATCTTGTCCCAGATCACAGCCTGGTTGGTGTTGTTCTGGGAGCCGACAGAGGGCCATTCGGCTGTTACGTAGACGAAGACTTGCTTTGTGTTCCAAGTGAATAAGGATGAGAGGTCGGCGTCGAGGGAGAACTTGATTATGGCGTATTCTTCTTTCTTTGGGGAGTAGTAATGCGGTCGGCCCTTGACTACTTGGAGCGAGGTAGTTTTGAGGAGGTTCACTGTTGGCGTTCGAGGAGAGAGAAAGTCGGAGAAGGAGACGAGTGCGGCTACTACGAAGGCGACGGTCGTGAAGAAGCCGAATGTGTTTTGGAGGCGGACCACGGAGGAGTACATGGTGGGCTATGGGCTGCGCCGGATTTGCGCTCGAGGTGGGAATTGGTTTGTTTCTGGTATTTCTTCCCCTCTATTCTTCGTAGAAGGTTGCTGTCACCTGAGTTCTGTCATCAGCTGTGATTTGGTTTGTGGCGCGCCGGCGAGGTGGTTTAGACACACGAAACTAAGCTTCGTGGCAGCTTGCGCTGGATGTGGATAGGATAACCAACAATGGAAGCAGTTGAGGCCAGATTGATATGCAGCAATCGGGGGTAGACCCTTGTTGGCAAAAGTTGGCTGATCGGACTGCATGCACGGGTTAGGGTTCTGAGCGGGCCACCAGGAACGTTCCTGGCTTTAGTGGGCTGCAAGCCTGAAAGTACCCGTGTTATCGGCCTGTGATGTAACTTGGCTAGTACCTTAGATAACCCACCATCCCCATCTCGCACCTCGCTGCCCTGGAACTATCAATTTAACTTGTTACCAACTTGGGTTATTATACGATGCCACTCTCTTAATCAAAGCGTCAAAATGGGAGCCAGCGATTCAAAGATAGTCTTCAAAAAAGGCATTTTTAGACTCTCGGAAGAGCGTCACATTCCTGCCGACGATGAATATTGGAACCAGGTAAGCTCCCTTACAGTGGTGACCTTTCAATTATACGTCACGCTAATGCTCGTCTGCTGCTGGTCTGCAGTTCTGGGAACTCCCTGAGTCCTCCGAGGACATCTTCAGTCTTTTCGCCCCTGCCGATGTCCGGCGCACTCGTGACAATGCCCTCGAGAATCTCGAATCACTTATACAGGCCGTGACGGGTCGTCTGTTCATGCTCCGTCACCATCCGTCATTTCCCGACCCCGAGCTCGCCCCCGACCGAGAGGCCCTTAACTGCATCCGAGTGCTCACCCGTATCCTGCCGTTCATCTACGAAAAGGATTCTCTGCAGGGATGGGAGGACAGTTTCCTCTGGTCCACCCGACGCAAGTTATCGAGGAAGTCGTCGATTGCCAGCGAGGTGCTCTTTGACGGGGTAGAGCAGCCTAGGACACCACTGCCAGAGTACGAAGATGCGAAACCTCTGGCCGAAGAGCTTGTCGACACTCTGTTGGAATTACTCTTCTATTCCGATTTGTCAGTTCCCAAGGCGCCTCATGGAAAGCCAAAGGTCACATTTGCCATCTGGCAAAGCGGCGTGGGCTGCAATACATCTATTCCCACCACAAAGGAGCACGAAGCGAACCGATGCGAGGTTCTCCGTCTCCTGTTGACTTTGGCGAGCAAGAGCATGTACCTGTCGTCAACCGCTCTGCCACAAGTTGGTACCAGGGCCCTCACTTACATATGCACCAACGCCGACAAGCAAGTGGTGCTCTCAGTCCTATGCTCGCTGCTTAACACAACTCTCAAATTCAACCCGGCCAGCTGGCGGGTGCCCTACAATGCCCTCGTCTTCAAGGATCCGAAGCAGATTCTTGTCACTTACACCCTACAATTCCTTCTGGCTACCCTGCTGTATCCTATTCCCGAACAGTCTGGTCTTCCAACACCAAAGAATTACTACCGACACTTCCTCGGCCGCTTGCACAGGCCTCAGGACTTTCAGTTTGTCGTGGATGGAATGACACGGATCCTACATCAACCATTACAGGCCAATACCTCCTATATCCCAGGATCGCAATCTCAGGTCAGGTTTGCTCCCGAGATGATAATGCTCTTCTGGGAGATTACACAGTGCAACAAACGATTCCGATCTTTTATGATCGATACCGAGAGGGCGTACGACTTCGTGATCTTGATATTATTCTATGCTCTCGAGTATAAAGCTGATGCCTCCAAGCAAGGGGTCGTCCGAATGTGCGCTTTCTTGTTGCAGACGCTGAGCGTAGAGAGGAATTTTGGTGTCAATTTGAACAAGTCGTTTGAGGGGCAAGACACCCTGCCCCCAGACATTCGCATTACAGGATTCAAGGGGACATACGCCGATTTCCTCATTCAGTCCATATACGCGCTTATTACGACCAGCCAGGGGAAGCTCACAGCCATTTATCCTGCTCTTCTGGCTGTCATCAACAATATCGCACCACATCTCGAGGGATTGAGCGGGCCGACGTGTTCCAAGATTATGCAGCTGTTCAACTCCATGTCTTCTCCTTCGTTCCTCCTGGCCAATGAGACAAATCATGGACTGTTGCGATCCTTATTAGAGGCGATCAACGCTACTATTGAACACAAGTACATCGGTAAGTTTCCAATCAACTCGGCAACGTGCTTGTTTGTGTCTAACCATCTCGCAGAGAATGCTCAGTTTGTGTTTGCAATTCTCAAAAACAGAAAGCGGTTTGAAGCTCTTCGATCCTTCACACTCGAGAGTGGGCAGGAAGAGATCGAGAGGCGAAGCCGCAGAAGGAAGGACTCGAACGCCTCAAATGACCCGTTAGCAGGTCATTCGACTAGAAGCTCGGTTGATAGCCTCCGAAGTCCGACGACTCCAACCGCGCAAACACCAACGACCAGTAATGTCCCAGAAGAGGATGGAACCTTTGCAATTGGTGATGACGAAGATGACAGCGACGATGAGGAGGAACGGCCAACACCTGCAGCATCAAGTCCAAGTGAAATCCCGTCCCGTGCATCATCCGTTGCGTCTCCAGTGGATGATGATGTGCCGAGGCAGTTGGGCGGTATGTCTGAGAAAGCTAGAGGAAAGATGCCAGCAACCGCGCGCAATTTCTCTCGCCAAAACAGCGTGTCCAGCTTGGCAAGCCCTACCCAGTCGCAAGCAGGGCCCTTTGGGATGTTTGAGCCATCATCCAACTGGATCGAAAGCTGGCTGCCAGAATTGCCACTTCATACAATTTTGACGCTTATTCAACAAATCTCGGCCTTGGTGCCGCGTCAGGCACTTTCGTCCGACGTGCCGATACCCGCTACCCTGAGCAAGATTCGGGAAATACAGTTGGTTGGCGTTGATCCATCCCCTATGCGCGTCCACTCGTTTGAGTGGTCACAACTGGCCCTAGGGTGGTATGAGTCTCTGCTTTGGGGATTCATTTTTGCGAGCGAGATACAGGTCTCGAGAGGGACGGTGGGTATCTGGAATACAACGCAGATCAAGCTTTTCAGAGTTCAGGAAACGGCGGCACAGGGACCTAGTCTAACTTCGCCCCGAGGAGCTGTGGATGCGGTGGGCAGCAACATCGTATCACGCATTGGAGCTATCAATTTGCGTGGCGCCGGTTCATCGTCATCAACATCACAGGCGCCTGGACAGGCGCCTCCGCGGGGCGGTTAATGTCCCTGATATCCTGAAAAAGGAGGTGAATATCAGGGACACGTCTTGTGGCGTTATCAGAACGTGTGGCTGTGTTGCGAGCTGCTAACTCGAGCTGAGGATATCTCGCCACCTGAACGTCCATCGTGTTCTGGACACAGGAATACCGCGTGGATAGATAAGGGATCTTTCAGGTTGATCTTGCCTCGTGATCATGCAACCGGAAACGTGGTCTTGGTGCAACCCCATCACGAAAAGGGGTGATGTGGCTGAATTGTTTTCTTCTGGGTAGGGGGGAGTTTAATGAGTTGAGGAGCAAATGTGGCGCGCCCGGCAATGAATTGAGATAGCAATTACATCTAGCCCAAAAGTTCCCGTCTTTTTGCTGTGGTGTAACTTGAACCCTACAGAAATATTCCCTTTCCCCGTGCTACACTACAACATCAAAACGGAAACCCGGCAAGCCGGGATTGTGGCAACCGGAGTTGGGTGATCCCCGGTCCAATGAAGCTCTTTGACGCAGCTTGTGGTGACCAAGATTTTTGTGTACGCATGTACATATTTTATTTTTATTTTTTTTGCATAGGACATTTTGGGTCGATCATTTCCGGGTACCGTTGTAGTTGATCGTTTGAGCACAGCCACGGTTTCATGTGCGTGTCCAACGGTTCTGGACCCTTTTGGACTCGGACAGATGTGGCGGAATCCAATGGGGGAGGGTTGGGAAGCCAACGTCAACACTTTGACAAGGAATGTTCAAGCCACAAAATTGACGAGAGCGAATTCAACGAAACCTGGCGAGCTACTTGCAGTATATCCTTTCCACCCCGCATCCCGTGTCTTGGCTAGGACCCTTGGAGACAACGGAAACCGCAGGGCAGGGGGAGGAGCATTTGTTCCTTCGGACTGCGACCAGGGTTGCCGAAGCCGACGGACCGGGGGGGGGGGGGGTTGTGGTGAAGAAAACACCAGAACTTGGGAACTCGCCCCTTTAATATTACAACTTTGATTCAGATGTATTATTGGGGGTTGGGGTTGTCGGTGTAAGTACATGTACAGTACCTACCTGACCAGTAAGGCCGATGATGACAAGGTGGTAAAATGACCCAGCGGGTATATTACATACCTACATGGACAGACGCATGCAGGAACGCGTGTGTTGAAGGGTGGTGGTTGTGGTGGTGACTTGATGCAGACGCGGGAGGGGGGGATGGAATATTGTAGTGTCATGCGGATATAAGTACATAGGCTTGGTGTGGGCCTACACTACACTACCTACCTTGGTGGCCTGACCTGACCCTTGAGGGTGTATTTTGTCCGAGGGCGGGCTTTGTTTTGTTTCGTTGTTGTTTTGTTCTTCTTTATTACTACTGCCTAGGGTAGTCACTCGTTTATTATATCAGAAACACGATATCGTCTTTTTTTCTACTTTCTTTCTTTCATACCCGGCAGTTTCTTGCTTTTCGTTTCTTTTTTTGGGGGGGTTTCTAGACCTGCCGTCTCTATCTACCTTACCCACGTTAAATCATGGCTGAGGCTGTTATCCCGCCGGCAGCGGCGGCGGCTCAGGCTGTGGATGAAGAAGAGGTCAAGCCTTACAAGGTCCATGTAAGTAAAATCTGGTTTTTTTTTTTCAATAAAAAAAAAACTTTCGATTGTTATTGAAAGCATAGATTGCTAACGGTCACACATCCAGATCCCGTCTAAACATCTTGATCTCACCAGACAAAAACTCGAACTCGCTCGTCTGCCCCATCAGGGAGCCGAGCCCCAGATCGAACCTCTGATCGATTACTGGTACTTCTCGCATCTCCCCTTCTCTCCACTGCTTTGGTCCTAACACCCTTCCGCAGGCTGGAATCATACTCCTTCAGAGACACAGAATCCAAACTCAACAACACAATCCCCCAATTCCGAACTTCCCTCCCTGTCTCCCCTGCCTCTTCTTCTTCTGAATCCATCCGAATCCACTTCATCCACTCCTCTCCCTCGCCCAACGCCACACCTCTCCTTCTCCTCCCTCCATTCCCACTAACCAACCTCTCCATCTACCCTCACCTCCCTGCCTCCTTGACATCGGAATACAGCATCGTAATCCCTTCATACCCCGGCATAGGCTTCTCCGACTCTTTACTAGCAGCCACTACTATTGCCACCAGTGTCTTGGAAGCCACCGCGCACCTATTCAACACGCTCATGACCACCCGCCTCAACTACAAGACGTACCTCGTCTCGGTCAGCTCCCCGAATAAAATTGATAACCTCCTTGCGCAACAACTCGTCACCGACTATCCGGAGAGCTGCATCGGAGCGAATTTGATTAGCCCCCCACTCAGCAAGCCGACGTTTGAGAAGGATCCCTGGGAATGGAGCAAGTATCTTGTCGCAAGGTTCTTCAGAGGCGGCGTGGCAGGGTATGCGGAGGAGGATTTCGGACCACAAGAAAAACAACAGAAACGACAACGACAACAACAACGTAACGACGAAGAAAGTGGCCGTGGTGGTGGTGGTGGTGGTGGTGGTTTGGAGTTACAAGAGCCGGATACGATCAGTTACGCTCTGTGCGATTCTCCAGTGGGGACTCTGGCTGCCGTCGTAAAGGGACTCAAAGGAAATGGGACTGGGACTGGGACTGGGGAGGGAAAAAAGTTTAGTGAGGAGGAGTTGGTGACGCTGACGAACCTGGCCTGGTTGCCTGGCCCCGAGGGGGCTGTGAGGTTTGGTGTTGCTGCTGCTGTTGGGCGGCAGGAGAAAAAAGGGTTCAAGGCAAAGGATACGAAAAAGGGGAAGGGGACCGTGTCGGTGACGGTTTTTGTTGGTGGTGGAGAGGGGAAAGAAAAGTACTGTCCTCCTGCGTGGGCGAATACCGAGTACGTGCTTGCGCATACGCAGCGGGTCAAGGGAGGGAGCAGCAGCAATAGTAGTAGCAATGGGTTGTTGTTGGTTTTCGAACGGCCGGAAGTTATCTTTGATGGGTTGAAGGGGCTGGCGGATGGGATTGAGAAGTTGGATGCGAAGAAAAAGAAGGAAAAGAAGAAGAACGAGGGTGGGAAGAAGAGTGGTGGTGAGGCGACGGTGCCGTTTGAAGGAGTGGTGGTGGTTCATCCCGCTACTGAGCAAGAGCAGGTGATTACCCCCCCTGAGCAGGTTATCCAACCTCCTCTGGAGTTGTCGGCCGTATCCTCGCCTGATTCTGGCGATACTGCTGTTGCTGGGACTTCACCGGGTTTTGTTGGGAGCAGCAGCAAGCCGTCTCCTTCCGGAGGAGCTGATTTGAAGGGAAAGGGGAAAGCGGCGACTACGACGACGACGACGGCAGGAGATTATCTGCAGCCGCCTGCGCCGATCAGGGGAGATACGATGTCTTCGGAAGGGGAGAGTCCGGACACTTTGGTTGAGAATTCGCCTCCTCCTTTGGAGAGGGTATAAAGGCGTAACTGGTGGTGGACCTTCTTTTTACTTTGATTCTTTTTTCTTCTTTCTTTTTTTCTTCTTTGTTGTTTCGGTCGAATGTTGAGCATGAGAGGAGATGTCGTTGGGTGCAGAGATCGGATGGTTCTTATTGGCCCTTCGGTTGAGGGAGGGTAGATCTCATCCATATCTGGTGTTGGGGTGTTTTGTACCCAGCTACCCTCTTTGAAGAGGGTAGCTGGACTTCTTTCGTCCTACCTTTTTCAACTTTCTTTCTTCAAGATACCCAGAGAAGCAACCATTTTTATTTATTTTTTTGGGTTACAGATTTAGGGGAGAATTTAGAGACGTACAACAGCCATGAGTTACGTTGCGGCATGCATAGTCCAGTTCGAGAACAGAAACAAAATTCATACAGAATGCTATTGCTCAAATACCAATCCAATTTCCCATCCGCAACTCCTATTGCTCATGCATGAATTCGTGAATAATCCCAACCGCATTTATCCCAGACAAACTCCCCATCATGCTTGATGCAGCCAGTTATTGCTCGAATTCCTCCTGCCCTTCTCGTATAGCCACTTGCTGTTGAGCGCAACGCTCGAGCGCTTGCCATTTACAGGAGTTGGCGTTGCCGGCCCCTCCCCAAACAAACTTGAAGAAGTGCTGGCGCCCAGCACGCTGGACGAACCGAATGATGACCTGCGTCCTCCTCCAATAGCCTTCTGTAGCAACGGGCTGACCGCTGCCGATGGCGAATACTGCGACTGGGTTGATGCGTTGAACTTCGTTGGCGAAGTACCGCTGAACTTTGACGGGGAGTAAGCCAAGGGAGAAGGGCTCGCAAAGTTGGAAAGAGGCGAGCTGGCGTAGCTCTTGATGCTGGCGGGCGATCCGGCGAGCGAAGGCGTCCTCGAGTATCTCGGCGGAGTGCTATACACCGAGTTTGGCGTCGGGGGGGCTGAGCTTGGGGGGAGGCCAAGCAGCTGGCGCTGGGCGGGGGTGAGGGCAATGTCGGAGAGATCGTCCTTTGGCCGGACGATAGGGAGGAGGGCGCGGATAATGTTGACGATTGGTATCAAGAAGAGCAGAGCCGGAAAGTTTCGCAGAGGTGTTGACGCGAGACTGAGGGGCAGTCATGTTAGCCTTGGGGAGGAGGATTTAGTTCTTCCAGAGTGCTGGAGAATACTCACGACCTGAATGGTGCCCAACTGAGCACCCAGTTGAACAGCCACTCGCGCAAGACTTGCAGAATGGCGATGAGGCCGACATTGTAGAAGATTTGCAAGACGTTCTTCTCTGAAAAGACCGTCTTGTTCTGACGGCGCGTGATCTCGGCGAGCTTTGGGTGCTTCCAATTACCCGGGCTTTCCCTGACGGACGCATCTGCTCTTGCGATTTGCTTTACTGGGGTCGCCATGATCGCTTTTCCTTTCCTCCCTCGAATCGATCGCAGAGAAGTCGATATTTAATTGTAATTTCCCCCCCCCCGGAAAATGGAGCGAATCGTTGAGAAATTGGTCGTCGCGAAAATAAAGAAACCCCGCGGATCCTTGCTGCATGAATGCCTAGGTATGGTTAGTAATTTCGTCTAGCCGAAGCCGTGGTTTGCGCGTGGCCGGCCCCTCGTTGTCGATGTCCTTTTGTTTTAATATGGAAGGAGCGAAAAATGACGGCGCGTGAAAGTCAACATTGGAGCATTGTTCCCAGGCGACGGCCACCTGCAAGGAAAGGGTGCAAGGGTGTCCAGGCATCTGGCCGACAGCTGGTTATCCCGGCATTTGAGCTCCCTATCAGACGCTACTCAGCAACACCAAGCTAGGAACCCGACGCTACGCCCAGGCGGGAAGTTGGCTTACACGACCCCATCATTCCCGTCCCCACGTCCCGCATCCCACGTCGGGCAGGAGCTCCCCCGCCACCATTTTCCGAGTCCACACTCCGAGAACTTTAACAAGTTTACGGTTTCCGTGGGCCCTTTTTTTTCTTCTTTACAACCGTATTTGGTACCATCCGGACCAAATACTTGGGAAACGGTTCAAGATGGGCTTCTTCGATAACCTGCTCCTCAGCATCGACGAGGGCATTACGGGCCTCTTTGCGCAATGGAATGTGTACACCAGTATTATATTCACTCTTTTCGCCGGCATCATAACATGGCAGATTGCAACCCGTCAGGACCCAGACACTCACCCATTCCTCCTCGCGCGACAAGCTCAGGGCTCACCTGTTCGCCAACCCGGTGAATCCCCAGTCTACCGCTCCCAAGCTGCCCCTCATGGAATGCCCCTCAATGCCGGACTGAACGTGAAGGACCCTGGCGCTAGCAAGTGGTCAAGAGGGCGCGATGGAGATCTTCGAGACATCTGGCGTCAGGCCATTGCTGGTGTTCAGGAGGAAGGTCCCAACCAGGGAACCAAAGGTCGCATCCTTACCGTCGAGGGCACCGAGCACGTTGTCGAGCATAACCTGGATGACCTCACCCGCCAGATCAACTTGATCGGCCAACACATCCTCAACCAAGGCGGCAACCGCGTCGCCATCTACCTCCCGAACTCCGTCGAGCTGATTGCGACCCTCTTCGCCTGTGCCTTCTACAACCTTACTGCCGTTATCCTTCCTTTTGACGAATCCACCGATGCCATCATCTCCATGCTCCGCCGTTCCGCAGCCGATACCGTCGTGACCGCCCCCGGATCCTTCCCCTTCGATGTCGTTGTCAAGAGCTATCCCTCTCTGCGCCAGCTCATCTGGGTAGTCGATGAGGGCAGCAAGCATATGGACTGGAACGAGGTTCCTCAAGGCACCGGCGGCAGCGTCAATGTCTCCACCTGGCAGGATATCATCAGCGAGGCCCCCGCCACGGCCGGGAAGGAGCTTCCCCCTCTCGAGAACCAGTCGGAGGCGCGTGACGTAACGATTTTCTGGCAGAACAAGCCTGGCGAGACAGAGGAGATGGTTCGTTTCACTGCCGCCAACCTCATCTCTGCCGTCGCCTCCCAGCTCTTTACCGTCCCAACTATCAAGCGCATCGGCCCCTCGGACCTCTTTCTCCCCGCCGACTCCCTCGCAAACACTCACACACTCGTACTCACCCTCGGAGCTCTCTACTCCAACGCCTCGGTTGCATTCAACTCTGCTGCTCCCCAGGCTGCTAACCTCACCGTTGCTACAGCCGGCATTGCACCCACCATCGTCGCCGCCACCCCCGCCGCACTTCTCAAAACCCATGAGGAAACCGCAAAAATCTTCTCTGGTACTGTCGCGAAGGACCTGCACTGGCTTCAGACCCGTTCCCTCAAGGATGGGATCTTCCCTGAGACCGGTTTCCTGCCCAATTACTACCAGAGCGCCTTCCGTCCCACTTTCGGCACAGAGCCAGGCAAGCTAAGGATTGTGTTTGCGGCAGAGCGTATCGGTGCCGACACTCCCAAGCTGTCGACCTCTGTATTGTCTGATTTGAGGCTGTATACCGGAGCTCGAGTGATGTACGCCTTGACTGCCGCCAAGGTGGCGGGGGCGGTCGCGCAGACTGGGTATTACGATTACAGGGTTTTTGAAAATGAGAAGAGGGGGTGCTCGCACTTTGGTCCGCCGACTAGCAGTGTTGAGGTTCTGTTGAGGGACACACAGGGGTATAAGAATAGTGACGAGTTGAGTCAGGGAGAGGTAAGAATCCATCGAATGTTTTGCTTTGGGAATATTCGAATGCTAACGTTATGACTAGATCATTGCAAAGGGACCTTCTGTTGTTGGCAAGGTTGCTGCTCTCGGTGCTGTTGGGTATATAAGGGACGATAACACCCTTGCGTATGCTTGAGATTTTTATGCGACACGATCAGGTACGGTTAGTTCATAGCAAAGGATAGATTTGGGATTATTGACGCCATTTGCAATGCTTTTTTTGTTATTAAAGCTCATGTTATGTTTTGGAAATAATAACGTCTGGCTATTTTTTCGGATTTCATTCAATTCCATGCTCTCTCTCTCTCTCTCTCTCTCTCTCTCTCTCTCTCTCTCTCTCTTTCGTTTCATTCCGTAAATTTCAGTGTTTTCCTACCCTCCTTCCTTGCCCCGCCCCCCCTTTACAATGAATCCCAAAAACTGTTGCGCCCTGCGCCCTGCCATGTTCTTAACATAAACAAATACGTTGAAATATCCCTCACAAACCAAATCATCCCACCACCGCTACTACTAGACCCTAAATTTTTGTTTTAGGCACCATTCCTATACACCTGTGCGCCCTGGTTCCTAAACATAATCGTATCCCTCCTCTGGAGAATCATCAACGCCCGATTCAAGGCCGCCTCGCTGAACCCTTTACCCTCCACCATCTCCCTGCGCAGCGTAGCAAGGCTGGTGCTCCACCCAATAGGCAAACGCCGCCTCAGTTCGGTCTCAATCCGGTTGACCTCCTCGTTCAGCTCCCGGCTTCCCTGGTTGCTGCCCTGGTTCACGGCGTCCATGGTAGAGCAGAGGAAGAGACGGATGGCCTCGTCGACGTGCTCTTCCGTTGCTACGGGGCTGAGGGTTAACTTGGCGAGGGACTCGGTTATGCGCACGATGGCTTCGAGCTGGCGGACCGTGATGGGAATGGAGGAGCGAGTGTTGGCTTCGAGCTCGGAGGCGTGGACTTGCTTGCGGATTGCGACGAAGTGGGAGGAAAGCTTTTCTGCTGCTGCGTCTGAGAGGCGGGGGGCGCATCGACTGAACGGGGGGTGTTAGTGACATGAGGTAATCTGGAGAGGGGCTTTTTTTTATATAGAAAAAAAAAAAAAAAAGAAAAAAAAAAGGAGGGGGCGGGGGACATACGATTTGCAGTAGCTGATGTATCTGCGCATCTTCTCAACTGGGATTTCGGACTCGACGCGTTCCTCGATGCCGCGGCCGCCCATGTGAATGCCCATGACGTGCTTGGCGATGCGCTCGTCTTTGCCGCGCTCATGCTCGTCCTTGACGATGAAGATCATGTCGAAACGGGACAAGATTGTAGTCTGAAAATCAATGTTCTCGCCTGGGGTCTTCATGTCGTCGTACCGACCGAAAATGGGGTTAGCCGCGGCCAGGACTGACGTTCTGGCATTGAGGATGGTGGTGATTCCCGCCTTGGCGATGGAGATGGTCTGCTGTTCCATTGCTTCGTGGATGGCCACTCTGTCCTCGTCGCGCATCTTGTCGAACTCGTCGATGCAGACCACGCCGCCGTCTGCGAGCACCATGGCGCCTCCTTCGAGGTAGAACTCGCGTGTTGACTGGTCGCGCTGTACCGATGCGGTCAAACCAGCTGCGGAGGAACCCTTGCCGGATGTGTATATGGCAATCGGGGCGACTTTCTCGACGAACTTGAGAAGCTGGGACTTGGCTGTGCCGGGATCGCCGAGCATCAGGACGTTGATGTCGCCACGGAGCTTCATGCCGTCTGGGAGAATCTTTTTGGAGCCGCCCATGAGGAGGCAGAGGATTGACTTTTTGATGTCTCGGTTGCCGTAGATGGAAGGGGCGATGCAGTCTGTCATGATGTTGTAGAGATCTGGCCGCCGGCTGAGTTCGAGGAATTCTTGTTCCTCCTCTTCTGAGAAGACGGCCTGCCCCTTGGCTGTTTGATCGAGGTCGGTCTGGATGCCTACAGCGCGAAGGTATGGGGTTCTGATAGCGACGGCGCCGCTTGTGCTCTTTGATCCCTTGTTCTGGTAAATGGAGAAGATGCCCATGACGGTGCATCGCGAACCGGGGACAACGCGGTTGGTGAGGTATCGGTCGGCCGAGATGAGGACATGGCGGGGAAGCTCTCCAACGGGCACCTGATCGGGGGCTTCCTGGAGCTTGATGATTTGCTGGTCGACGAATTTCGACTTTTCGTGGACGACAAAGTAGGGGTCCATTGGGCATTTTTCCGAAGGCTCGCCCGCGGTCCTGGTCCTGCCGCACTGTCTAGGGAGCGATACGCCGCTGAAACCACCTAGCACATGGATGTCCTGAGCGTGACCGCATGTCCTGCACTGAATGTGAATTTCTGTGGCTTTGGAGGACATAACCGAGGCACCAATGACGATGCCGGGGACTCTGACCAGCCTCGAGATGGTGAGAGAGTCGAGGTTGCGGATCGAGATATCTTCGGCATTTGAGTGGAGGAGAAGCTGGTGAGGAGGTAGCTTAACGTTCGGGTCGTGGGGGAAGATAATTCTGTGTGTACACCGCTTGAGGGCGGCCTCGAAGATGGGGATGAGCTCTGCGGGTTCCGTCACCAGTCTGTGGGCGATCTCTTCGTTGAACTTGATCAGGTCGCCAATGTTTACATCGCAGTAGTATTTTTTGAGGAGCGCATTCTCGCGCAATTGGTCTCTGCACAGACAACAATGGTCAAAACCTGTGTGTAGATTCAGGTCGCTGGGGAGACAAACCTGTAAATGAAGATGTTGTCGAGTCTAAAGTCGAGAATAAACGACTCGAGAAGATTCCGCACGGCGAGGTTTGAGTCTCCATTTTCGCTGAAAGAATCCTGATACAGGCGACTGGTGAAGATGGATTGACGATCCATCTTGAAAAAAAAAAAAAGGGGGGGGGTATCTGGGTATTTACTAGAGAATTACAAGTTATGATGGAGTTGTGCAGGGAGAGGTGTTGCTATGAGGTTGGTGGTGATATTTGGCGGCGATGATAGTGGATTGGTGGAGGAGGGGCAAAGGCTACACCACAAAAGAAAGGGGATGAAAAAGCGCGTCGCGTAAATTGGAAAATGCTGCCCAAAGTCGCGACTCGAACGCGATTTCTCACAGGGATCTTAATTGGGTTTTCTCCACATTTCCCCAGGACCCTGGGGCTGGCGCAACGGCGCATTGTCACAATGTGCAAAGCCCCGTTTGTTGAAAATTGGAGTTGTTATGCATTTATGCAGTATGACTTCGAAGCTCCCCAACGCCCAGCCGCATTTGGCAGGCTGGTCTCTGGGCACCTAGAGAGAGACTCGTGGCTTCCATCCAGTGTAATCTATTGATGGAGTCCAACAATTTGAAGCTCCTGCACGACGCCTTCCTGAATTGAAAAATACCCGAATACCGAACAATTAGTATTCAACTTCGCTTCTGCATCCTATTTTCACCCGGCGCAATTCAGGGGTTCTTTATTCTTATTCTTCCGGTTCGTTATGATACCCAGGTGATCAATCTGTCAGCTACTCGATTTCCAGCTAGTTATAGCTGCTCTTGGGTCCCCTTCCACATAACCCATTGCGCGTCCCCCAGGACTGGATGGTCGCCAACAAAATCAACACGTCGCCTGACGGCCGGGGAAAAGTGGTGAACAACCATGTATTCAAATCAGGGCGGTCGCAAGTCTGTCGATAGCTTGTCGTCGATACTATCCGCAGGCCACCGAACGACAGAGTTCCCTTTTCATGGGTGCGATGTGCCCCTGTTTTCCCGTCTCGAACCAACAGCTAACAGCTTGAAGGAAAGCACCCCAAAGCCCGCAACGCACCCACCAGCGACGAGATTCAGCAGCCAGTTCCGTTGTCTCAATCGGAGGCTCTTTGGACACCTCGACGGGGTGGACCAACTCCGTCTTCGAGTCGGGCCATAATGCAATCTCGACGCTGCTGCAGCCTCCCATCGTACGAACGGGCTTGCTCCCGCATACGTCAGCTCCATCCTCAACCGCCCACAAACCCCCAACCAACCGAGATATTACCCCAGTAACGCTTACGAATGTCCCCCACGTGGAGGCCTCCGAATTCAAGGGCTATCTTTCGCAAGTCGGCGCCTTGTACGAACAACTGCGGCGGATCCAGGCCGAAGAAGACGAAAACGCTATTGCAAGCGCCTCACAATCACATCGCCGAAGTATAAAGCCCGACGACCTTCCTGAAACTTTGGATGAGGGTCACTTGCGCCCAGGCAGGCGGCCCGGGGTATCATCGAGACGCACCTCAACTGCCTCCATTACCTCCTTGTCCTCGATAGATTCCCCAACACTACCTCGCCGGTCGAGCTCAGGTCTGAGAACTAGACAGACGCAGGGCCCGCCACCGCTGTCTACTGTCCCTGCTGTCTATTTTGATGACGATTTCCATCTGGAGAATCCCCGAACATTCGACGTGGTTAGTGAGAGGTCAGAGGTTGTGAGACCCACGCCAGGCGGTGACGAAAAGGGGGCAGGGAACGGCCAGGCTGCAGCACCACGGAAGGCTTTAGCGACAAACGCCATTCTTCAAGAGAAGCTTTCGTGGTACATGGACACAATTGAATGGCACCTTATACAGTCCATCTCCACAGCATCGACAACATTCTTCAGCGCGCTTGGGTCCTTGCGGGAGCTTCATTCGGAAGCTGCAGATTCAGTCGAGAGAATCCGAGCGCTGAGGAAGGAGTTGGAGACGTTGGACGAAGAAATCGCCACCGGGGGGCTTCACATTGTTCAACAACGACGAAGAAGGGAAAACGTCAGGCAGCTTCAAGACGCCGTCATGCAGCTGAGGAAGATTGTGGACGGCGTTGCCGTGTGCGAGTCTTTGGTCGATGCGGGTGAGGTCAACGAAGCTCTTGAAAACATCGACAACCTTGAGATTGTCATTGAAGGTGGAATGCCGAATGATGACAATTACTCTGGGATGAACCTGACGGATTTAAGGGGTGCCACGGCCCTTCAAGGCGTGAGCAGCGACCTTGATACTCTCCGATTGCGCATCGGCAAGACATTCGAGACGAGGTTCCTCAATACTTTGCTTTCGGATCTTCGAAATCATGTTGAGCAGGTATCAACTCAGGAGGTTCTTATGCGCTGGAGCAGTGCCTCGAATCGCGGCCGTGTTCCTCACAGCCGGGACTCGTCGGTCTTTCCGTCTTACATGGCGGCAACAGACGTTCTGAGGATAGAGCTGGTACCTAGTTTAACAGGTCTCCAAAAGGCCAAGTATCTGACCGCAGCTGCAACTGCATACCGGGAAGCGGCCATGCGGGAGATCAGAGCCATCATTCGCAGACCGCTCCCTAGTTCCAGTGATGATGATAACGAATCGCTCATGTCGACCTCTACGAGGACGGGAGGAAGACAGCGCTCTCAGCAGGACCGGTCGATAACACTGGCCAGGAACTTGCGAGCTCTCGAGCCTCAGGATGCCGAGGAGCTTCTGGTGAAAATCTACATTGGAGTTACAGAGGCCTTGAGAAGGTTAAGTACCCAAGTGAAGGTCCTGCTCGATGTTGCAAGTTCTATTGGTGAACCCGCTGGCCCGTCCGGACTGCGGTCTCCTCCCCTCAGGTCGCCTCAATTCAATCCCGCAGCCAGACCAGGATCTTCGAGTGCCCAGGAGGCACAGGAAGAAATCCATAGGGCAGTAGACATTACCAACTTCCTTGGGCAGGCTGTCGATGTGGCCCAAGAGAAAATTGTGAAGCTACTACGGGTGCGGTCAGAGCAGAGCAAGCGACTCGAGCTGGTCTGGTTCCTTAGATATTTTACGCTCAATCTTCATTTCGTCAATGAGTGTGAGGCAATCTCTGGCCGGAGCGGCACGTCGCTGCAGACTCTTGTCGAAGGTCATATCAAAGAATTTGTTCAAGGTCATAGGGATGCCCACGTCCAGAAACTTGCGCAGGGCATGGAGTCGGACAGGTGGGATGCTGTCGATTTCACTGACAAGAACACCGAGCTCCTTGACCAGATACTCGAAGGCAGCACCAGAGATGCTGCCTCGTGGTTGGAAGGGACACGTATTTGGCTTCCACATCCCGATGTGCCCGAAGAAGGGAGTTCCAAGGGCGATCTTGAACTTAGACCCGATGCCCAAGCTGCTGACCCTACTCAGACGAATGGGACTATGACGAGAGCAAGAGCCAAGTCAAAGAGTTCTGCCTCGTGTGCTGTTGTCGATGGCGAAAGCTTCTTGCTCCCAAATTCGGCCGTCCTCTGCATGAATGGGATGGCACAATTCTTACACCTCACAGTCGCCATTCCGAAAATGACGGCCGATATATCGGCCTCTCTTATCGAATACCTCAAACTTTTTAACTCGCGCTGCACCCAGCTCATTCTGGGTGCAGGCGCAACAAGATCTGCCGGTCTGAAAAACATTACAACCAAACATCTGGCACTAGCATCACAGGCTGTGGCGTTCATGGCCGCCATCATCCCCCACGTCCGGGAATTTGTCCGGCGTCATTGCGACACAAAGGCGGCGGTGTCTACCATTATGGGCGAGTTCGATAAGGTCAGACGAGCTCTCATGGAGCATCAAAACAGTATCTACGACAAGCTTGTCGAGATAATGACCGGCCGGGCGGCAGCTGCCGTCAGGAAGCTGAAGGCGCTGAGTTGGAACCCGCCAACGACAACCAAGGTTCACGAGTACGTGGAGACGCTGGCTAAGGAAACGGCGACTTTACACCGTAATTTGACGAAACACCTGCCCGAGGGAACCGTGAGGATGATCATGATGCCCGTGTTCAAGAATTACAAGGATACTTTTGGTGCGGCGTATCAGGCTGTGGAGCTAGAGACTGAAGCTGGCAGGGAGGGGTACGCGTTCCGTTTTTCTTCAGTTACTGTGAGACATGTTCACTGACAATTTGACAGCATGATCCGCGACGTCGAGTTTTTCCAATCCCGTCTGGGCAAGATCGACGGGTTCGAAGATGCGGCGGATTATTTGTTGAAGGTTATTCGGAACAAGCAGGTCCTACAACCTCCCGAGCCGGTTCCCGCGCCTTCTTCTTTGGCGCCGCCGCCGACTCCTTCCCCCGCACCGCCTACTCCTACTATCCCGTCTTCATCTTCGTCGGATGATGGCGGCGGTAAGAAGCCTAGTGAAAATGCCGCGCCTGAAGAGCAACAACAGAATGGAGGAGGATCGGAAGGTGGTGTCAAGGAGGGGTAGATACGCTTCTTGACCGGCAGGTAAACGGCTTGCTGTCTGATTTTGAGCGAAGCGGTTTTTGGGATTGGGGTTGGGGTTGGGGTTGGGATGTGGGCAGGTTTTAAACTGCGTAATGACCTTGACCTTGTGGTTGGGTAGGGAGCGGGCGGGTTATAGATAAAACTGAAATCGAACAGAGGGTCTTTTGTTGGGGGGTTTTAAAAGGCCCGAAGAGAGCTTGTATATAATCGTCATGAAATGGAATTGAGAAGCACGGAGGGTGGGTGGTTGATTGCGGACAGATCTTTTGCGTATTTCTTGGGACATGTGAAAGGTTTATGTGTATGGAGACTGTGTTTAAAATGTGCCTGTGGAAGACCTTGAAGAAGGGAGTTCTCTATCAACTGGTCCGCAAGTCTCGTTCGCCCACAAGTATTCTTCATCTGGAGCAGGAGAGACGATATGCACGACCTGATCCTTATTCATACCGTGCGGAGGTGGATAGTTTTTGTCAGTTGCTTAGGTAGTTGCCATTCTTGTTCATTAGGCGTGAGTAATAAATGAGGCTCTTGTTCAACAAGCAAAAAAATATGGCCACACGTAGTAGCCAATGTGAGGCTTGTAGACACACACACATACATACATACATACATACATACATACATACATACACATGCTCTCTCTCTCTCTCTCTCTCTTTTATCTGATGTAGGTGTGCGTCCTCCAGGCAGTCTAGTCTAAAAAGTAATTCCATCTGAAACCCAATTCGCTTACTGTCTATCTGTGTTGCATGTGCATAAAAGTGCAAGGGGCGACACAGCAGCGTCGTCGGGACTTTTTTTTCCCATGGAGATTGTTACATTACGTACATGTACTTGAGATAGGTGGGATAGTATCGGACTTGGAAGAAAAAAAGAGAAAAAAAAAGAGAGAAAAAAAAAGAAAGAAAAAAAAAGAAAAAAAAAAAAGAAAAAAAAAGAAAAAAAAAAAGAAAAAAAAAGAAAAAAAAAAGGGAGAGAAAATGAAAAAGAAAAGAGAGAGAAAAAAAAAAAAAAAAAAAAAAAAAGGGGGGGGGGGGGGGGGGGCCCGGCCCCAATTAGAATTTTAAAGGATTTGGGTTGGGTTGTTTTTTTTTTTTTTTTTTTTTTTTTTTTTTTTTTTAAAAATATCAGGGGCATGGTTT
>MU858813.1:184216-416108 GCA_033297175.1 Cladorrhinum sp. PSN332 | reverse complement strand
ACCCACCCCCCACCCCACCCCCCCCCCCCCCCCCCCCCCCCCCCCCCCCCCCCCCCCCCCCCCCCCCCCCCCCCCCCCGGCCGGCGCCCCCCCCCCCCCCCCAAGGCCGCATTTTCATATGTTAAGAATTGTGTGCTTTCTTTCTTTTTTTTCTTTTCTTTTTTTTTTTTTTTTTTTTAAAAAATTACCTGGCAATGTTTTTTGTTGGATAGATGGATGGATGGATGGATACCTGGAATAGGAGAGGTATTGTACAGATACACGCAAGTTGCTTTTGATAGCTTGATGGATATTATCAGCACCATTTGTATTGATCCTCACGTGGGAGGAATTAGAGAGATGTCATCATCTAGATGATTTAAAGTTGTAGACGAGGGCTAAAACCCCAGAGGAGTCTCACAAAACAAATATTCATGCTTGAGTGAAGAAAAAGCTCGCCGATATACGGCCAGAAACAAAAAAGAGTTCCTATAAACTGTTTGAATTGTGCCACTCCAACTGTCGATGATCTGGATCGATATATGGAGAAGAAATATCAAAAATTAGATATCCTCTCATCAAGATAGACACTCCCAAAAGTATTGGGTCAATACCATATCTGTTGTAACTAAATCACATATTCCAATCGCGAACTTTTGTTTTTTTCCGTCTCGAATCCCAAGTCCCTTTCCTGCCACTTGTCCTGCCTGCCTTGCTCCCCCTCTAGGGTATACATAAGAAAAAGTCTCGATCCTGTCCAGCATATCCGTCATAAGTCGTCACTGTATATAAGAAAGAGACCCCAGAAGCTCCGTTCCCAATCCAGGAAAGAAAAAAAGACTTCAGATATGATTCGTGAGGGCATATCTCCTAGCAATGCCATTTTACTCCTGCTTGGCCTCCACAGTCTCCTCGACCTGCTCGCCCTGCTGGGCACGGGCGAACTTGTTGAACTTCTGGCCGATGCTGCGCGTGCTAGGACGCGACTCGTATTCACGGCGGTCCTGAGGGCGGTCCCCAAGAGTGGTGATGAGGTGGTGCTCGCGGGTAGCCTTGGTCTGTTCATCGTGGGGGGCCCAGTAGGCATTATTGCACCAGAATACGTCACAGCCCGACACTGGAGTCTTAGCCTCGGCAGGATACATCTTCTTGACGTTGTGCCAGTCGGTGGGGTTGTCAATGCCAGAGACATCAAAGAATGTCAGGCCATCGAACCCGTCAAACTTGATTTCGCCCAGCATGCCTGTTTTCCTCTCTGCCCCTTGCTTGATGGCATACCACATGCCTTGCCATTCAAAAGGGAAGTTCTGCGTTACGGTCTCATAGGGTCCGACTTGCAACTCGGGAAGCCAGATACAGCCCATGTCGACACTAGGGGTGAAGAGGACAGTTCTGGCAACATCGTCTTGGTTGACGAATGTGACCTTGTTGGCGTTGGCGATGGCGGCAGCGGCCAACAGGAGAGCCGACTTGAGAAGATGCATCTTGAGTAGGTGGCGGGAAGATGAGATACGTTGAAGCTGGCTGCTTGGTAGAAGTGGTGAAGGGTGGCAAGCGAAACGTTGAAGAGAGAAGAAAACTGGAATCTGGAGAGTATATATGCCGTCTGGGAGCCGAAAACCCCGTTCTATGAATGTGGCTTTGGATTAGGTTCCAGATCTCGTACCGAGCCTTGGGGGGGGAAAACGCCGCTGATAGAGGATGTAAATCTCGGGGAGTAGAATATAGATAGTGGCGCAAGCCGTTTTCAAGGAAATCTACGGTATCAAGTGAAGCACACTTTGTGACTAGATGGTAAAGGAAGAGGGAGAGGGAGGCAGCGAAGGAAAGGGGCCAAGAGGGCACTTATAATTGCTATGCCCCCTCTTCTCTATTTATGTCAGCTCAATGACCTTGAATAATATTGCTCCGTACGATGGGAGCTTTACCATTTCCCAGACAAGTCCCAGCCACTGTGATGGTCTCCGAGATGTGGAGCGGGCCCCCAAAAAGGCCGCACATTGTCCTCGAGGAAAGAAGAAAGTGGATGTGTGGCGTTGAGGGCGTGTTGCTGCAGCCAGCAACCGGGCATCGTGCCCAAGTCACCTCAATGGGCCCGGCCCCCGAGACAGCCGGTTGATTTCTGCCTACCGCCGCTCTCGAAGCCCGTCAGCGGCCAAGGGCGCCTTGTAGGAGGAGGCACGCATGCTCTGGACGATATGAAGTTCAATATATCCGGCGCATAAGTTACGATTTTACGCATTGGAGAACCTCAAGTCAAACCTGGCTTCTGCTCAGCATCTTGCTATCTCACAGCAAAACACAGAGCCACAGTAGGGCACTCGGAGTCTTAGCAGAGAATAAAAAGCAGGCCGTGAGGTTGACAAGGGAGGTCCGCGGATAAGGTGAGAGTTGGCCGGCACTTGCTGTGTAAATCACCCGAGCTGCATCGGTGAGCTCAGGCACACTGCAAGCGCCATTGGCTGAATCGGACGCGATATGCCGGGTACCTGGCAGCCATCCCACGCATGTGTTCGATCCTGAGAGGCCGAACGGAACACCATCACGGATCACAGAGCGGGGTCCTGTCCTGATTCAAGGAATTAGCCAACGAGAGCTGACGAGAGGGTCCACGTTCTTGGTGGCTCAGGTTTCTCTCTCTGGCATGGTGGTGCCACGATCACACAGATTGGCTGGATGTGGCGTGGGGAGCCCAGGTGAGTGAGGTGGCCGGAATCGCGCTCCCAAGGGGTTAACGAATCGCCATACTTGGCAACCGAAACTTGTGGTTGGGTTGCGGGAGACAAGTTGAAGAAAACCAGAAAAAGAAAAGAGCACAATGGTTGCGAGCGGGCAGGAAACCTGCATGCAGCAGCAGGCTGAGTGAGATGGTCGGGCGACGGATGACTCGGATGGAAATTTTGATCAAATGGTACCCAGACTGAATGGCCCGCCGGTATCCCTTCTTTCAAAGTCTTTGAGACCAAGATGGAAGGCGCAAATGTTCCAGATTGGTAAACTTTGTCGTCGAGGATGTTTATTGGAAGTGGAGTCGGACCGTTCTTCTGGAACTCTTGGACCCACACCAAGATCAGCCCTGTCCCCCCAGTCCACACCGCTAAACACGGGCAGCGGCACGGTGACATTTTAGGGGACACAAGGACCAGGGGAGGGCCAGTGTAACCGCAAATAGGTGCGGGGGTCATTGTCATCACCGGGCAGCATCATCAACTTCTCCCAATTGAGCTTCGTTTTTCGATCTCGTCTCAAGCAAGGGAGTTGGTCAGCAGCGGTTGTGGGAGTTTGTGAAACAATCAGAAAGACCGAGATATTAACAACCTGGAAACCAAAAAGACCAAGCGCAACATTTGGAAGGGGAAGGCGCACAGGGACTGGCAGTTTCCTCGACATTCACTCAACTCGAGAATCACGGGACTAACTCCTCTATCCCTCCCCCGAGTTCGCGAGCCAACCATCCATGATATCCACGGCGACGGTGAAGCTCCCAGAACCCCCCAATCAGTAATGGCTTTAAAAAAACAATATATCCCAATCCAGCCGCATTTAATAATAGATAGCAACCCAAAACACCGACTGCTTATCGTATGCACAGTACCCGCATATCCAAGACTGGTCCCTTCAAAAGATTCGGATGACAGCCGCCCAGGAACCCGCTCACACCACATCTGCCCGCACGCACGCACGCACGCACGGTATAGTCAGCGGCCCAAGAGCGGCGCAAACCCGACCTCTGCCATCCATGCCCCCAACGTTGGGCCGGCCCGCGATCGCTCGCTTCAGGTGAACATTCACCAAACACATAGGGATTAGAAAGAAAAAAAAACGCCGCGCACTTAGATAACCTCGCCTCCATGGACTTAGATAATTGATACACTCAACCTAAAACCCAGCTCACTAGAAACTCAAAAGTTCGGATCCACCGAAAGCCATCCACGCCTCCAGAAACCTCCCCCAAAAAAAGAGCCCAAGGTTTGAAATATCTGATAAGGAAATAAGCCAGAAGCCACTGAATACCTGATCATGCATGTGCATGTTCGTATAGACAGCCGACCTTATCCGCTCTAAAAAAAAAAAATCAGATCGAAGCAACTGGAAAAGACACCCAGACACAATACCATTTTATTTTCAACACCAGCCACTTCGGACCGAACGCTCAAGCTCTTGTTCCGAATCATCAGTCAAAAAGACTGCCGCGATATGGCGGCTAGTCATGTCATTGATTTGCCTTGGAGTCTCAGATGACCCACAGGAGAGAGAAAAGATCACATGCTTGCCAATAATAATAAAACATCAACTTCATATCAATTGTGTATCTCTTGAATAGGATATCGTAATTGGCCAACAAAACCTTCAATAATGCAACATCATAAGTCATAACAAGGGGCTGTAATGTACTGTGTAGTACCTAATGTTCCTTTCCCAGCTTTCAATACCGCGGGTTGGGTCTTCTCGAGGGCCACCCTCTGACCCTCGCCAACCAGGAACGAGAGGCTCTCGCGTCACCACCACTACCACTGCCGCTTCCATCATAATGATAATTAGTGGTACCATCTACCCCTCCCGCTCCAGGACCACCAGACGGCGGCTCTGCTCTTCCAGAAGCCAAAGGCCCGGCTTGTCCGGGTGGCCCTCCAAACATTTCGGGAGGTACAGGCCCAGGAGGAGGAGGAGGAGGGGGAGGGATGTTACGAAGGGGTGGTGGTCCTGCAAAGTATCCAGGGGGCGGAGGTCCTCCTACTCCTCCTCCAATTCCCCTTCTGGCACCAATACTGCTTCCCTCCCCAGCGGGACTATGAGTCACAAACTGTAACAGGTTAAAGTACTGCAGGCCCGGCGGCTTCTTCTAGCTCTCCATCACGTTCCCCAGCTCCAACCTCGACCTTGCCTCGCGAATCAGCGCCTTGGCCTCCTCAACCTCGACACCGTCTTGGCAAAGCTCCGTTGCGAGTCGGTTCGCCGTCTCGTATTCTTCCGCGCGCATGGCATATTTTGCCAGCCACATCCGTGCCTTACTCGTCGCAACCGTCACTCCAGTCCCCTCGGTACCCGCGGCCCCGCCACCCCGTTCCCCTCCATCAACCTCTCCGTCCGACCCAGCTCCGGGAGAGTCAGGATGAACAGCCGACGAGTCGCCAAGGCCCGCTGATTCGGCATTTGCTGCCCCTCCGTCTTCCTGAGCCATGCAAAGCTCCATGTACGCTTTCGCTTCCTCCTCTTGCCCGAGAGAGTCATACATGGTTGCGATTGACAACAGAACCTCGGGATCCATCTGCCCCATACGGTCTCCAGAGCTGCCGAAGCTGTTTGCTGACGTGTCGTAGTAGCTATCAGCCAACAAAGCTCTCTTGAGCGCCTTGATTCCATCCTGTTCCTGTCCCATCTTTTGCAGACATGAGCCGACCGCTTGCCACATTTTTCCGTCCCAAGGTCGAAGACCAGCAGCCTTTTTGTAATACCAGAGCGCATATGCGTGCATCTCGAGCATTTCGTATGTTTGCCCCAGGCCGTACCACGCTCGATAGTCCCTCCGGTTGACGTCCACGGCTCTGCGATATGACTCAATAGCGGCATGCGTATTCTTGAGTTCCACGTATTCGTGTCCCATGAGTGTCCATGCCGAGAGACATGTGCGATCCAGAGTGAGGGCTCGCCTGAAGTACTGAACCGCCTTCTCATGCTGTGAGAGCAACGAATAGTAGTTGCCGATAACCACGCAAGATTCCGGACGAAACTTGTCTATGCTAGAGCAAAGGTGTGCCACGAACGCCAGTTTCGGTCGGAGATTAAGTACGTATAAAATGTTGGAATAATGATCCAAAGCATCTAGCCGGTGAGGATGAAGTGCCAGTAGCTGGCTAAAATCCTGTTCTGCTGCCAGCAGATCCTTGGAGTGATAATTAAGTAATGCCTTGCATGTCAGCAAGAAAGAAGAAGTTGGAAAGATGCTGAGGAGGTCGTTCAGGGATGCCGCAAGTGGTTGGGCCTGCTGATAAAGGTTCACCGAAGCATGGGCATGGAAGATGAATGACATGATGTTTTGTGGTAGGTGAGGAGCAACTTTGTTGAGCTAGAGTATCAAGTTAGCCAGGCATGCTCCTCTGACATTGGATTGCGTTCGACTTACCTGCTCTACTCTTGACACAAGGTTTGTGATCTCGAGCCATGCCCCCCAGTTCCATGGGAACAAATGAACGCTCTGCATAAGAAACTCCAGGGCGGCATCGTCGTTCTTCTCTTTGACCAACACCATGCCGTACAAATACTCGAGAAAGCCTTGATTCGTGGAGAACTCGCCATTCTCCTGCTTCCGCTCAGAGAACCACCTTGCTAGGAAACGACTGACTACCAACAACTGCTTGTTGATAATAGTACCTAGATCCTGGGGGCCCATTATCATCTCCGAGTCCTCATCCTTCCGTTTCTCGCCGGACATGACCTTTGCATACAGTGCCAAGAACAGACTCTTCTGACTGATCTCAGGCAATGCAACTTCCGACGGTGATGACGCATTCGCTTTGCCCTTAGCCCCGGTTGGAGAGGCGCTCTCAGTCCCTTTTGCCAATAACCCGGCGAGGAGAGATTCTGGAAGGAAGACGGCGGCACATCGGTCGAATTCTTTGCAGTCGAAAAATGACTTTGCGAGAAGATACTTGCTGAGTTCTTTCGCCTCGAGGGCAGCCTCAACTGGGTCAAGGTTTGGCGCAAAAACATTATGTATGTTGGGTGCTTGTGAGCTTTGCGCTGCGACAATATCGGCTGGAGATGGATTAGGGAGGGAATCGAGGAGTTCAGCGGCCCTGTGGTTTAACAGCCTTGGTTAGCTAGGGATTCTATACATGGGGTCTGGTACAAGGCAGAGTCAAGGGTACCATTTGGCCGATTGGTAAAGACATCTTTCCGAACATTTGACTACGGCAACCTGTAATTGTTCTCGGAATTGCAGGATATCTTTTGCTGTAAGGAGGCCCATGGTGGGCTATCTGATTGATAATAGCTCCGAGTCTCTTGGCCTTGGCTGGCGATGTTCTAACTAAGCGAGCTAATATTGGCGTAACGAATTCTGTATGCTCGAGCGACAGGAGAGTAGATTGGTCAATCGAGCCCAAGAACAAATGCCGAATGCAATCGCAAGACGCTTTGTCGAAATCCAAACATGCCTTCGGAGGAGGGGCTGTTTGTTGTCGATGGTGAGCATTAACGACGCGCCTCTTGCAAGTTTACTGCCAAACCTGGAAGCGCCTCAACAGGGGGTGGACGGCTTGCTTTGCTTGGCTTGGGCCCCGCGGATGGAGGGAGTTTCCTCACCGCCCCCCAGAGAGACAGCCCTCAGGGTTCTCTTATCGCGCTTATCAGGACCATGGCAACCCAATTCACTCCACTGACAAAGGGGTAAGGAGGGGTCCAGGTCGAAATGGGCAGCAGTGTTACCCCGCCAGCGCGGCTTTCGTTTAATTGCCAGGTCTGAGTTGAGCGGGCGAACCCGAGAGATTCTCATCGACGTCTCTTGAGGAACAAGCTTGCAGATCACTCTTGCTCAATTGTTTTTTTTTGTCTCAAGCTCCTCACCCGTTGAACCTCGGATAATAACACATACCTCCCCCCCCCTCTCAAGGTAGGTTGTACATGTACCTGTGAGACCCAACATATAACTTGCTTCCATCCCATCCCCTCTTTTCATTCTGGGCAGATTACTTTTACTTTGTCTTTGAAGACTGACTGTAGGCGCCCGAAGCAGCAGCACAGAGCACAGTCAACAAAATGGCCAAGCAAACCACCATCCAGGAATTCGAGTCCGTCTTCCCCAAGCTCGAGGAGGTTCTCCTTGAGCATGCTAAGAAGTACAACCTCCCAGAGAAGGAGCTCGCTTGGTATAAGGAGGTAGGCGGCACAATTCTCCCATTGCGCGCGCAGATGCAGCTTTCTAACCCTCGAACGTATTGTTCCCGATCAGTCCCTCAACGTCAATGCTGTAGGCGGCAAGTGCAACCGGGGCATGTCCGTCCCGGACTCGGTCTCTCTCCTCCTCGGCCGGCCCCTTACCGAGGAAGAGTACTTCAAGGCCGCCACGCTCGGCTGGCTCACCGAGCTCCTCCAGGCCTTCTTCCTCGTCTCGGACGACATCATGGATAGCTCCATCACCCGTCGCGGCAAGCCCTGCTGGTACCGCCAAGAGGGAGTCGGCATGATCGCCATCAACGACGCCTTCATCCTCGAGTCCTTCATCTACGTCCTCCTCAAGAAGTACTTCCGCGACCACCCGCGCTACGTCGACTTCATCGAGCTCTTCCACGAGGTCACCTACCAGACTGAACTCGGCCAGCTCTGCGACCTGCTCACCGCCCCCGAGGACGTTGTCAACCTCGACAACTTCAGCATGCGCAAGTACTCCTTCATCGTCATCTACAAGACGGCCTACTACAGCTTCTACCTCCCCGTCGCTTTGGCTCTGCTCCTCCTCGACACCCCCGCCACCGAGGGCAACCTCAAGCAGGCCGAGGACATTTTGATTCCCATGGGCGAGTACTTCCAGATTCAGGACGACTACCTCGACAACTTTGGCCTTCCCGAGCAGATCGGCAAGATCGGCACCGACATCATGGACAACAAGTGCTCGTGGCTCGTCAACCAGGCCCTGGCCATTGTCACTCCCGAGCAGCGCAAGATTCTCGAGGAGAACTACGGCCGCAAGGACAAGGCCAAGGAGGCCGTCATCAAGAAGTTGTACGACGACCTCAACCTCGAGAAGCTCTACCGCGACTACGAGGACAAGTTTGTTGTTGAGATCCGCGAGCGCATCGCCAAGATCGACGAGTCCGATGGTCTCAAGAAGGGTGTTTTCGAGGCCTTCCTTGCCAAGATTTACAAGCGCAGCAAATAAATGGTTCACGCTTCGTTTATTGAGATAGATTGAATTAATATTTGTTTGATAAAGCGAGGGCTTAGTTAGGGCGGGCATGGCAGTTGGAAGACAAAAACAGCATGTTTAGCTAGTTATGGGGGACAAGGAAAAATTGTGGTATATATACAAAATAAAAACAAGTAATAATAACAGGTTTCAGAACTAAACAATAATGCGGATTTTCTTTTTTTTCTTTCTACCAACATCTTATTTGGTATCGTCTGGTAATCGTCTTCGATAAACTCCCAATCTCTCAAAAGAGGACGAAACAGAAATTAGATCTAGTGTTAAACCGGTTATCGCCTCCCTGTTCCCCCAGAACAGGCCATCCATCCATCCATCCATCCATCCAGGTTTTACCCAATTACCACCAAGTTTTACCAACCAATTCATCAGACAGGGCATTTCAATCAATAATCCAAACACATTAATCAAAACCACCAAAAAAGCCCCTTCCGAACCGCCTCAAGAAGAACAAGAAGAAGAAGAAGAAGTAGAGAGAATATTCCAAAAAAAAAAAAAAAAAAAAAAAAAAAAATCCGACCAAACTGACCCAAAGAAAACCCCTGATTTCTCACTGAGACATCATACTTCCATTCCTTCCCCTACCCCCAATAACCTTCATCTCTCCCCTTCTCTCCCCATTGCCGCCATTGACGACGCCACCAACATTCACACTCACACCCCTCGACCTCGTCACCCTCTGCTGCTGTCCGGCCACCCACCCTTCAACTCCAGCATACGGTGCACCGCCATTATTCCACTCACTGCCGCCACTAGCAACCCCCATACTCATGCCCCTCGTCCTGCTACTTAGACTACCCTCCTCTCCCCCTACTAGCCCCACCGCTCCCTGTCCATAACTACCTGATGTCCCCGGTCTCCCACCACCCATCCCAATGTTACTCTTCACTGTCCCTCTCCTCCCAACCCCCCCCAGACCATTACTAGTCATTGGTCTTCCTCCGCCTTGTTGTTGCTGTTGTTGTTGCTGTTGTTGTTGCTGTTGTTGTTGTTGTTGTTGCTGTTGTTGTTGCGGTTGCTGCTGCTGCTGCTGCTGCTGTTGTTGTTGTTGTTGTTGTTGTTGTTGTTGTTGTTGTTGTTGTTGTTGTTGTTGTTGTTGTTGTTGTTGTTGTTGTTGCTGAACCCTCGACTCGTGCTGCTGCAACAAAGTTTGCGGACCAGGCATTTCCCTCCTGTGAATCAATGCCTTCGGTGGGCTCTCCGGGTAGAACCGCCCCGGAGCCACTTGCTGAGGCCCCGTAGCCATTTCCACAAGCCTCTTTCCCTCGGGCACTCTAACTCCCCTGCCTCGTCCCTCTCTGGACCACTGTGGAGCTTCTACAAATTCGGGAGTCAAATCGATCAGCGGCTGCTGTTGTGTATTACGCCGGTGGTGATCGATCCCACCACCATATGCACCTCCCCGATGATGCTGTGACACAGACATGGCCCTCCCTGGCATCCGTGAGGAGACGCTAGGTCTCCGGCCAATTGGTTGTTGAGGCGGTACAGGCGGATTCAAGGTAGCCCGTTGCTGGGCAGAGTGCTCCGTAGCAGAAGGGAACCAACCCCCCACCTTGCCCGGCAACACTTGCTGCTGCTGCTGCTGCTGCGGCATCGATTGCTGTAGTTGTCGGTCAGACCGCGGAGCATAATCCACCTTAGGGGAGGTTGGGGCAATCTGCACCGCAGCAACTTGTTGACTCAAGAGACTGGGGCCCTCCGTAAACGGACTAACGGGCGAGGCCCCGTTATACTGTGCCTGCGCTGCTCTCTTTTCCTCCATCTGAACCTGTTGTCTCCGTTCTTCGTACCCATTGCCCAGCAGACCGTTGGCCGCGAATGCAGCAGCGTTAGCTTCGATAAGCGCTGCCTGTGCTGCTGATATCGGCTTGGGAGCAATGATCTCGGTTGTTGAATTCTCGGCCGAGGCGGGCGTCCAGTCATCGACTGGCTTGTTGCATCGCTTGAGGTCAACGAGCGGCTCATAGGCCCCGACTGTTTCATCCACAGACATCCTATACCTATGCGCGTTGTTTCCTAACGCCACATCTGTTGAGATCTTCCTTGGTCGATGCGGGACCGTCACGGTTTGTGGCGGCTTCTCTTCCTCCTTATGCAGTTCGAGCTTGTTTGCCAGGTACCAGCTTCTCCAGGCATGGACAGTGGACCGGAACTTTTGCGCTACACTGGAATCTTCGGTGGAGAAATAGTGCACATAGTTGTTGGACTTGACAAACAGGGCCGCCTTTTGTTGGCTCTTGATAGCGAAACAGTACTTCTTGGGCGGCTTGAGGTGTTTCCTCATCTGGGCCTCGGTTGGAGTGTAGATGTCGTAGTCAGAAAGATGACAGAGGTTCACCAGGTCCTTGTCTCCAGTTCTTGGGTTTGGCTTCCTGGATGCGATGATCTGTCCGCTCTCGTAGAGTGTGATGTATCGCTTGCTCCATTTGCTCAACTTTTTGCTCCCATTTTGGAGATGGTGCATCGCAAGAACGAAGCCTTCAGGCGCTTGGTCACTTTTGGAGACAGTGCTAAGATCCAATTCCTTGTCGGTGCCACGGATGTCTAACGATAGGACCAGCGAATTCTCTCCATCACTGCCCCAGCTGGACAAGACATCTCGAATGCGCTCCTCGCGTCTAAGTCGCCTCTCGATTCCAACCTGGCTGTAATTTTCGGTAATTACTGCAGTGTCTGGATTGATTGGCTGCCCCAATGATTTCAACTCCTCTAGTACCTGGCGCACGGTCGTGTCATTGGTTATGGGGACATCCACAGGTACTCCTTTACAGAGAATTGCAACGTGCTGCGGGTTGGTGTTAGTGAGACAGGTGTTGGAGATTCTTGATGAATATCACCGTGGACCGGACCAGCGCCACTTACCTTGCTTGCGCCTCGCGGAGCATCAATCTGGGGAACGGTACCCCAGCCGCCAACTTCTATGTAATTACTGTGTGGCATTGTCGTCGCTGCAGGAGCAGGCTTCTGTCCTGCAGAAACGGTCGTGTCCGGAGTGCCAATTGACGGGGACGACGACGATGGTGAAAGAGGGGTGATGGGCGATCGATGGGATTCGGAGGAAGATAATTTGGGTGAAGAAGCGTCGACCTTATTTACCCCCTTTGCGGTGCGGCCCCGTTTGAAAAAGGAAAACTTCTCGAACACCGGGCTCAGTGCCCTGGCCAAACGAGGGGACAGGGTTGAGGGCGAGGGGGGTGCCGCAGACGCGGATACCTGCATGGAATGTTGCATCAGCAGTTGGCGGCTTGATTCCTGGTCTGGGTGCGGTGATGGTTGCTGTTCGGGCCGGGCAAGGATCCCGTCAGTTTCGATTTTTAGTTGTGCCACCTCCCTCCTCCTCTCGGTAGGATGAGGTTGCTGTCGTTGGTGATGGTAACACGATGGGGAAGAGGGACGGATGTGAAGGTAGAGGCTTGCCAACCTTCAAGTCTTTCTCAATTGCAACTTGATGAACGGCAATGGCACTGGCAAGGCCGGAAGCTGGGGTAATCGCCGTCTTATTACCAAGTGCCGCACTTATAGGCGGGGTGACAGGTACGGGCGATGGACGGGACAGGGAAGTAAGCTTCACGGGAAGAAGGTGATGTTGCGGCGGGTCAACCGTGCGTAGCGAGTGAGGTTTCCCAATCTCGGCCAACAAGTCCAGGTCCAACTTTTGGCTCACCACGTCATCGGTGTTGAGGATAAGTTTGTCTTCTTTTCCTGGTGAGGGTGGAGGTTGAGGAGGCTGTTGGCGGCCCGGCTCGCTGGAGTCAACCGTGATCGCATCCCCATTCCTCTCCCATTCCACCACCACTGCTGCTGCTGCTGCTGCTGCCCTCGTCAACGCTTCCTCCAACAACGAATTGAGCGACCGGGACCTCCGTCGCCCAGGTCCAGGTTCAGGTCCAGCAAGACCCCAATAATTGCTGAAACTGCCAGTATTCCTGTCCCCGATGCTAGTGCCTTTTTGTGAAAGTCCCAGCCAGCCATCGTCGACTACTGCACGTATTGTCGACCAGCTCTGGTCTGGCGAGTCCGTCAGCCCATAGCGCGGGACATAGCGGGAGCTGATCTGGGGGAATTGCGAGACGATGGTGCTGGTGGCTGACATGGTGCCGGACCACTTGGGCAAGCTTGGCACCCAACTCTTCAAGGCGGCGTGGCACTCCGCAGGTGCTTGGCGGACCGTCGCGTCCGGGGAGTTACTGGGCTTCTAGAGCGATCTCTGGGGTCCTCGCCGGCTGCCGGGCTTCTCCTCAGCGGGGACCTTCAGCGGTTCAGGGTTTGATGGTGGAGCCTGGATGCACGCTGAGATAACCGACACCAACCAATGCGTCGGGTTTGACGAGATCGATCGCACTTGACAGGCTTCTTGCATCCAACCCAGCTTGCGGTGAAGGCAGTGTGGGTGAGGTTTGGATGCGTTTTTTTTTCTCTTGAGCTAACTAGTTGATTTTGGTCGCCGAAGTACGTGATGGAAGGGAATGTGGGTGGGTGCATGGAAATACACCGAGTAATAAACTTCTCGTGATCTCCTGCCCTCCCGAGTCGTCGTTGACAAACAAAAGGAAAACAACTGGATACCGACAGGACGGACCCGAAGTCTAATCAAGTTGCAGCCGTGTACGAGAAGATGCCTTTCCTGCCATTCTGGCGGAATGGGGAACATCGAGGGACATCTGCAGCGTCCGCGCTAAGCCCACATTCGTCACGATACATGGTGCTGAGCAATCTTCAACACCCCAACCGTCTTAATCTTCAATCAAAGTAGCTTCATGCAGAGACACACTAAGACTACATACAGGTCTATGAGGCACGCCATTCTTGGCTCTGCATGAGTGATGGTGGGGATCGACGGTGCTTTTTGCTTCCTCTGGACAAAGGTCAACAACTCGTGGCATAACAAGTTACATTGATCACATTCCACCGCCTGTCCAAAGTCTTGGAATGCTCAGGCGGGCAACACCCGAGACTGGGTCTCAACAAGAGCCCTTAGTGCCGGAAGGCCTTAAACTCCCTCTTCCACCACCCAACAAAATCCTGTGTTGACACGTCGATCCCCAGGTCCTTCAGCGCCTTGGTGCTGAGATGGCAATCGTATGGCCGTTGGACACTGGCATTTGGATCGTTGCCCTCGGTGTTTGTCTCGATCCGCGTTATCGGCAACCCATTGACCTCTGCAAAGAACTGGCAGATCTCATACTTGGTCCACTTATCCTCGCTTGAGAATTGCAAAATCCGCGGCAATGTGGACTTATTGCTCGTCTCAAGATACTTGACGGCCACGTCTGTTGTTGTTGTTGACCATGTCAGTGTTTGCATCCAAAAAAATGACAACAAAGCTGCGCTACCCACCATGACAGACCCTCCCAACATCCTCAGTGTTTGTAGGGAACCTCAGCGCCCAATGGTCCATGTTTATCTTGGCACCCTCCTCCTGGGCCTTCAATACAGAGTCCATCAAGCAATTGACTGCGCTCTCGGCGTTGCTGTTTGCAGGCCCATACAGAACGGGCACCCGCAGAACAACGCCCAAGCCTTCCTTACCCGCCGTCTTGTACTCATTCAAGACTGCCTCCTCCCCGTCGAGCTTGGTCTGTCCGTACAAATTTGTGGGCGCAGGCTCGGCGTCTGCCTCGTAAGGCGCATCACCTGGTTTCCCAGGGAAGACATAATCCGTCGAAATGTAAATCAACAGAATGGACCTTTCGGCGCAGAGCTGCGCGATGGCTCGGGAGGCCTCAACGTTGATTGTTCGTGTGCCCTCGGGATCTTTGTCCACCTTGTCTGGGAAGCGATTCGCCGCGCCTGAATGATTCGGGGATCAATATTTGTAACTTCGACCGAGATGTTGCCCAAAGAGCAGGGGAACAAAAAAGGGCGACCTACAGTGAACCACTACCTGTGGTCTTGCGATAAACCTCAAATGTTAAAATGACTGTTGATTTGCAGCAGAGCGGACAGGTACTCACTTGACATCGTCCAGCGTCTTCCTCACCTCGTTGGCGCTCCCGAGGTCAACCTTGAGAATCGAAGCCCCATCAGCGCGAGAGAATCCAGTGCCCTTAACAGTCCAATCTTTCTTGGCGAATGCCTTGACGACCTGTCTTCCCAGAAGCCCGGTGGCTCCGGTGACAAGGGCAATTTTGGTGCTCATCGTGAAATCCTGATTTGAATGTTTTCAACTGCTTCAGCGGGATTATACTCCGGTCCTTGCCAATTGAATTGACCGGGCAGGCCCCCGTCAACTGCGGGGTGTTTAGAGCTTGTCGCGGGGTCACTGCTCCGTTTCGCCAGTGCGACCCGACGTCATCACATCGAGACAAAGCAACCAGGATCAGGGTTAGGGGTGCACTTCAGGAGGAACCATGAGGGAGGGTAGCAGTCGAGATAGGGGCATCGACGTCATATTACTACCGTTCGCATTCGTTCTAGTACGCTTATCTACAAAATACATCTCAATTGAGCCATAAACATTCCATAATCATAGATCCGTCAGAGAAAACGTCCCTCTGCTGTGTTAGTACTGCCTCAATCCTCATCGGCCACCTTGTCAGAGACCATCTCCTTGGCTGTGTTCACAATCTTCTCGGGCAGGCGGGTCATTACATTCTCAGGAGCTGTCATGTCCGCGGGACTGCTCATACCCGGAATAGGAGAGAGCTGAGTAGTGATATCAGGAACAGGGATCCGGATGTCCTCGGGTGAGCCAGGGATCATCTTGGGGTCGAGGCCTGGAATATGTATCCGCTTTGCCTCGTTTTGATATGCCGCCGGTATAATCTCAATGATTTCGTCTCTGGGGAACTTGAGCTTGGGGATGTCCCTCGTACTGCAATGCATGAGGTACGAGTACAGGACGCGCAAGACGCTCTCATGAGCAATAATCAAGAGGTCATTTTGCTCGCGCTCCAGCTCGAGGATGATGGGCTCAAGGCGAACAGCTAGATCATGGTAGGACTATCGAGCATTAGACAAACCTCATTTGATACAAAGGGGGCTTGTGAGTGTCACTTACCTCCGCTCGTGGGTAACGGTGATGGTACGGATCAAGTTCGTGCTTCTCGACTTCCTCTGGGTACAAGTTGCGAATCGCGCGCTCCGATAGTTTCTCACACACACCTGGGTTGATTTGACTCATCTGGGGTCGCTGTCTCACCTTGTATCCCAGCTCTCTCAGAGGTTCGGCCGTCTGGATGGTTCTTAGGCGTGTGGATGTCCATATAGTCAGTGGACGTAACGGTAGGTCGGGTCCGCCTTGCTCAATCAATGCTTGCTGCTCTTGTTCACGATGTCTGAGAAGTGACTCGGCCATGGTGTGAGCGTATGCCCATCCTTCTTCAGACAGTGGTGCATCAGCTTTGTAATCCTCCTCGGTAGCTGTGCCGGCTCGGACGAAGAATGTGGTTTTAAATTTGATATGCAAGTTCGTCAGGTAGAAGACAATCCGGTGAGAGAGGTAATTGAAGCTGACATTGTTGTAGAAGAAGGCCCGACCAGCGTTGATCATCTTGATGTAGTTGAGCTCTTCTTCTTGCATCGTCTCAAAAACGGGAATTTTGGTCTCAATTCGCTTCAGATAGCGTTGAGCCGCTTCATCAGGGTCCATGCCGTGAAAGTCGGGAGAGGATATCTTAACGTTTCGTGCATTTTCTTTCAGAATCTCATGATCATCCACGTATGATTCAATGAAGAGGGTCTGACGCTGGTGTTAGTGCGGCCCCTCACTTATAAGAACCAAAGGTGGTAGACGTTGAGGGAACTTGCCTGAACATCGTGCTTTCCAAATTCCCTTGCGAGTGCGCGACGCCCGCTTGCAGTGGGATTCACGGCATCGTAGATAGCGACCTGGCCGTTTTCATGATTTAACCACCCGTAGATGTCCTCTCTGCACTTCTTGAGAATCTTCTGGCGGAGCATTACCGAAGCCGGGGATGCGTTAGGGTAAAAATAATCCTGAGGAACGTGCCCCCCCTGGCCAACGGTGGCACGTCGGTAGTCACCTAAGTGGAAGATGCGAGTCTTAACACCAAGCCTGTCATTGAAAGTCAGTATCATACTCGTTGGACAGAGGTGTGTTCTTCGGCTAGGAGTGCATACCATGAAAGATATCGAGCCATTGAAACACAAATATGGCTGTTATGCTGTCTTAGCAAAGATTCAAATAAATAGACATGTCAAAGTACTATACGTTTTGCCACGGGCTGGAAGCCCAACCATGACTATCGCAATTCTTCCCGAGTGGAAGAGTCTGCCAGACATGGTGCTGTACAGTTGGGCGGGAGCCATATTGCTTTGCTCGGCGGGAACATCATGAATTCCATCAATAAAGGTTGAGCTTCTGCGGCGATAGCGAGGCGCGTTGACCGCAATCTCGGCGGTCCTGATCTCGGGTGTAAGTAAATGTAGAGCTAGGTGTACAAGTGCAGGCAAGGTGAATAATAACTGAGCTTCAATCCAGCAGCAAGAATCGAAACCTCGAAATAATAACAACTTACAGAAGTGTATCCATCTTGGTTGTTTTCAGATGCGCAGATAGGTAGGTAAGGTCGGCAGCAAGCAACCAAGGAGGGGTGATATGGATTAGACACAGCTCCTCCAAGTCCGGGCTCACCAAGTGCCAGGCCTCTGACAGAAGCGATGCCGTCAAGGGTATTGAAGTTTCCTTATTGCGCGGACTTGATGTGTTAGATAGGCAATACAGATGCAGAGATTCAAAGTGGGCGTTCAACAATGCAGAATATAGCTCAAGTAGTGGCGGGGGGCTGCGATTTTGGAAATTGGGAATGGCCTCTCCGAGATAGATGAGTTGCGTGGGTGACTTCTGGAGTTGAGCCAACGATAAGCGTCCCCGCGGTTTGGGGGACAGAGAAGGTACCAGCAGGGGTCCTTGGCCGAGATATGGGGCGGTCGAACTCCACTTTGATTGTGGACGGGTGGGGGTTTCGATCAGAAGCACTCGCTAAAAAGACAGAGCCAGACTTCAAGACGTTGACGACGGGATGGATGAAGGACAATGACGGCGGAGTTGGGTCGTCGAGCACCTTATACTCAAAGGATGGGATGAAATGAGAGCAATCACGTGGAACAAGAATGTTGGATACTTGAAGGAAGAAGTCGGGATGAGACACATTTATGAGTTGCTGATCGGAATCTCGATGCAAGACTGAAAACCCATTTGTCGTACAGATTACAGATTACCTCAGGCACTGTTCCGAAAGGTACCTGGGCGGAACACTCGGTCTCCGCAATTAAATAAGGGTTAAAGGAAGACAGCAACTGCAGAGAAAACCAATTAGATGATTCGGCACGTATACTTACAGGAACAGCGTGTTCAGGGATGTCTTTTGGTTACTTTGCACACTTCTAAAAAGTCCAGACGAGAATCTCAGCTTGTAGACTCTTGAAACCGAAATCAACGTAGATGGGAAGAAGGGGACGGGCTGAATCGGGTCTGTCGGTGCTTAGATTCTCCGGTTCCGGCTGCCAGAAGCCTTGTCGTCACTGGTCTTGGCATACGAGTGGGAGTCTGGGGGAGCGAGACCCACCCAGCCAAGAACCAGTAAACGCCGCAGGGGCCATCTAAACCGGGCTGGCGTCTTTCGGAACCACGAAATTTTTGGCCAGCTCTTTGTCAACCTGGATGGAAGCTTCAACCAGCGGCCAACACCCAGCATCTTCCAGACTCCAGCAACGGCAACGGCCATAGACCATTGCACATACCCACGAATAATTCCGGTGATTGCTGGACCCGGACATATTCAATCTTGACCTCGACCCCACCAAAAAAACCACCTCCCACCACAATACCAGAAGACTGTCCGCTGCGGCAAGTTGTCACCATAATGGCGTCCACCATCAATGCGCCGCTCGCATTCTTGAGACAAAATCCCGTCTTCGCTGGTCTCTCAGATGTGTACGATGGGTTTCAAGAAAGGAGAGCAAAGCTTGGGCTGTCAAATCCCGGCACGGTAGAGAACATCGCAAAGGGTACGGGATATAGATTATAGGGCTCTGCCGGTTTGTGCTGACAATTGCCCGCATACAGAGGTCCATCGCGAGACCCTTCTCACCAACTTTATGTTCTCTGGTGTCCGGGCCGATCTCACCAAGGCCTTCGGCTTCAGCCCTCTGTACGTTGTCCCATTGCATCCACAGCTCTGTCTGTGCTTGTATTAATAGCAGGCCCGCAGATTCCAAGTATCCCACCAGTTCGCTTTGGGCGAGCGTCTTAACCCTTACACATTCGCTGCTATCTATGGCACCAACCAGATGTTCGCGCAGGGTAGCATCGATGAGCAAGGTGCATTGTCAACACGCTTCAACTGGAGGTGGGGTCCTTCTTCCATCACCAAGACGCAGTTCCAGATCACGCCCGCCGGTACACAAGATATGGCGCAGTTCGAACACGAATACACCGGCGCCGACTTTACCACTTCCGTCAAGGCTCTTAACCCTGGCTTCCTCGAGGGCGGAATTACCGGTATCGTTATTGGACAGTACCTGCAGTCCGTCACCAAGAAGCTCGCCCTTGGTCTCGAAGCTGTTTGGCAGCGTGCTGGGCTGACCCAGGGCCCCGATTCCGCTGTTTCCTACGTCGCTCGGTACAAGTCGGAGGATTGGCTCGCGAGCGTTCAGCTGCACGCTCAGGGTGCTATCAACATGTCCTACTGGCGCCGCCTGTCTGAGAAGGTCCAGGCTGGTGTTGATATGAATCTCTCTGTCGCCCCTTCCAACCCAATGATGGGAGGGGGTATGCAAAAGGAGGGCACCACCACCGTCTGTGCTAAGTATGACTTCAGAATGTCCACCTACCGCGCTCAGGTTGATACCAAGGGCAAACTCAGTGTCCTGCTTGAGAAGCGCGTTGCCCCACCCATCATGATGACCTTTGCTGCTGATGTTGATCTCTTCACGGTAAGAAAATTGCCAAAACAGATGCTTCTGGGATTTGCTGACCCCCTTTTATAGCAACAAGCGAAGCTCGGTCTCGGCATTTCGATCGAGGCCAGCGATATGGATGTGGAGCAACAGGAGGCAATGAGCTCGCAGCCCGCACCAAACATTCCCTTCTAAACGGAGGCAAATAAAAAACAGAAATTCTCCTCGACAGAATATGAGACCTAAAGGTCCTGGTCTAGGCTCAATCCCAAGCTCCGCTCCGCTGCGTTCAAATTTCGATCGCGTAATTTAATACCGCCCGACGCCCGACCAGCAACAAGACCAGCATGATCAACCCCCCTCGCCACTGTCATGCTCAATCTTTACACACTCCTTTCTTTTATCTCCATGTTTTACTACGATTGACATGACTCGATCAAATATCATAAACATCATCGAAGGGGATTATTCCTTTTCATCGGTCCATATCTTGCATATCGACTCCGCCAGACGAAACGATAGACATTTTATGAACTGAGGGTTGTTTATACCACAAGCCCAACATCGGACCGAGGCCTACTTAGACGGAGGGTGAACTTGCAGAGAGGGCGGGACGCAAAATCAGATGTGTGTGTACTATAGAAGCTTTTTTGTCATTCAGCGTTTATGAGGCCCGGCTGGGGTCTGCTCTTGGCTTCGGGAAAACGGAGCAAGAGAGGAGACTCGATCAAGGTTATGGCAGGTTCAGATGCTCACTCGATCTTGGAGTGACGGTGATGAAAAATCGTTGTAAATATAAGTGCGGGCTATCATCCACCATGTAAAATAGTGTTTATATGGGGGGGGGGGAATCGTTGGTGGTGAGGGGAATGAAATGAAGTTACTCATGAACGGCTATTTGCGGGACTTGCTTGGCATGGAGCCACTTTTCCTGTATCTAAACGGCGCTCACTCGCTCACTCCTCACATGGCTTCTTTCCTCGGCTCAAAGGTCTTACAAACAACCTCAAAAGCCAGCAATAAGGAACCCCTTAGACTGGCTATGCGATCTTTCAGGGCTTTGCGGCGGGTAATTCCGCGAAACTTTGGGTGAGCTTCGCCACAAAAGAAAGAGAACAAGGGACAGAGACCGTATTGATATTTATTACTAGCATCTCTCAGAGCCGTCTCATATCAACCACAGCGAGATGTCGTTCCGATGAAACAAACACTTCCCAGGAGAGCAAGGGTCCAAAACCCCACGTGCCAACTGCCATATTCAACCGTCCCGAGGGGCTTGGATTAGGTGCGCAGAGTGAGGGCCCTCGTGATGCCTTGCCATGGTTTTGGCTGAGAGACAACTGCCGATGCGCATCCTGCGTAAACCAGGACACTATGCAAAGAAACTTCAACACGTTCGACATCCCAGCCGATATCAAAGCAACTGAAGCACTTTCTGAGGAGGCCGGTGTTAGGGTTAAGTGTCAGTCATTACCATGCACTGCCGGACAGAATGCGTCTGCTGACACGAGAGTGTGATAGGGTCCGACGGCCATGAGAGCTTCTATCGGTGGGAATTTATTGTGGGCTATATCAATGGCCTCAAACCTACTGATTTGGTAACCGACTTTAGAAGGGCTTACTTTGGCGCCGAGATAGCAAATTCTCCCCCTGAGGTGACCTACTCTTCAGTCATGAGCAGCAGCCAAGGTGTTGGAGCATTGACAGCCAAGATCATGAAGCACGGATTTGCATTCGTGACTGAAACTCCCCACGAGGATCCGGCCGACACCCAGCGACTGCTCGAGCGCATCGCATTCATCCGACATACACACTATGGTGGTTTCTATGACTTCACGCCAGATCTAGCCATGGCCGATACTGCTTATACGAACCTCGCTCTACCAGCACATACCGACACCACCTACTTCACCGACCCAGCGGGCCTGCAGTCTTTCCACCTGCTCTCTCACACCCCTGCGCCAGGCGCGGATCCTACCAAGGGCGCCGAAGGAGGCAAGAGCCTGCTTGTAGACGGCTTCCATGCGGCCAAAATCCTCAAGAAGGAAGACCCCGGGGCTTTCAAGGTTCTGATTTCTAAGGGGGTGCTGTGGCATGCGAGCGGCAACAAAGGCATTTCCATCGCGCCGTACCGGCGGTGCCCAGTGATCGAAGGCAATTGGAAACATATAAAGAGAATTCGTTGGAATAACGACGACAGAGGCGTGCTACCGCTTGATCGACCAAACGAACGGAATCCAATCACTGCCGTGAAATGGTACGATGCCGCGAGGAAGTGGGATGCGATTCTGAGGAGAAAGGAAATGGAATGCTGGATTCAGTTGGAGCCAGGCAAAGTTCTTAGTATGTGATTTTGGGTCAGCCACCATATATTTCCCGAAGCCACGAACTAACCGCGACTTAGTCTTTGACAACTGGCGGGTGCTCCATGGCCGCAGCGCTTTCGAGGGTATCAGGAGGATTTGCGGAGGATATAGTAAGTTCTCACTTCTTCTTGCTGGAATAACCAACTGACAACCTCTGATTAGTCAACCGTGATGATTTTATCTCTCGATGGAAAAACACAAATTTCAGCCCGGATCAGGTCCATGACAGTGTCCGAGGATGATATCTCTAGTTATCAAGTCAGCCAAGTAAACCATTTGTGCGATGTTAGGTAGCAATGCTGGTTATGTATGCAACTCTGATATATTTGGACAAACAAATCAGATCGCTGTATATGCCCTAGCTTGCATATCTAGGTACACATGTAACCTTTCTTCACATTTTTTTTGATTCCCATACCCGCCCCTGCTCCCTCCCATTCCCATCCATACGTCCCGGATTCCCCGTTTTCATGAGATCCATAACCCCACACTGCCACCAATATTTACCCCGCTACCCACTTCCTGTCATGGTCGTTTGAAAGACCAACGACACTGGGAATAGAAGCTCCGACATGATGCCGATTTTTACATCCTCGGTCATGTTATGTTGACTTGTTGCGGAAATTCCGCTCTTTCCCCTGGGCGGCGTCCGGGTAATTGGGGTGTTCAACCCACTCATGTTCCGTCTTTCGATCCTTTTGGGCACCACCGCTTCGTTGAACCATTTGCGGAGCTTGTTTGTCAAGCTGCGGACTCGACTGGGCTCCACCGCATCTATACAACACATCGATGCGGTGAAGTGGGATTGGATGATGGTGTGTTGGTGACTGACTGACCGGCAAGTGGCAGCGCGGGGTTGTTCAAGTAAACAACCACCCGATATTCTTTCGTTCTTGCTCTTCTTCCCCTTTCACGGGTCTCTTCTTTCTTCCTCGTTGCTCTTGTTTTGCTCCTTAGCTACCTCTTCCCTTCCACTGAAACTCTCCCTCGCCCCAAAATGGCAGACATTCAAGACGGCAAGTTCGCCCACCACAAGACGGTTCCTCCAGACTCCAACCGTGTCTTGAACCTCTTCTCCCTCCACGGCAAGACGGCCATCGTCTCGGGCGCCGCCGCAGGCATTGGTCTCGCCATCGCTCAGGGATTCGCTGAAGCTGGCGCCAACGTGGCAATCTGGTACAACACTCAGAAGGAGAAGGCCGAGAAGGCAGCTGCAGATATTGAGAAGGAGTATCCTGGTGTCAAGTGTAAACCTTCCCCCTTTCCTCCCCTTTCTGCACTTGAACTCACAAATCCCAACAGGCAAAGCCTACCAGGTTAACGTAACCTCCTTTGCCCAAGTCCAAGCCGCAATCGACACCATCGTCTCGGAATTCAACAACCGCCTAGACGTCTTCGTCGCCAACTCTGGCATCGCCTGGGAGGATGGCCCCATGCTCGACGGGCCCGCTGAGGAGCGCATCAGGAGGTACAAGCAAGTAGTCGACACCAACCTCGACGGGACGTTCCACTGCGCCCGCGCAGCCGGTACCTATTTCAGAAAACAAAAGCAAGAAGGCACCGCGCCCGGTTTCACATATGGAAGCTTCATCGCTACTGCTTCCATGTCGGGAAGCATCGTGAATATTCCTCAATTGCAGGCAGCTTATAATGCCAGCAAGGCGGGCGTGATCCACTTGGTCAAGAGTTTGGCTATTGAGTGGGTTGGTTTTGCAAGGGCGAATACTATTAGTCCTGGTTATATCGTGACCGAGATTAGCCAGTTTTGCAGCGAGGACACCAAGCGAACCTGGAGGGACAAGATCCCCATGGGGAGGGAGGGCATGCCGAATGAACTGAAGGGCGCGTACTTGTATTTGGCGTCGGATGCGAGCTCATATACGACGGGAATTGATCTAGTTGTTGATGGTGGGTATTGTGCTCCCTGAGGGGGAAAGGGTGGGGGGGGGGACGATGACGGCGGATTGCCTAAAATATATGAAGCGATTCCCATCTCTCTCATCAATTTTGGTGTCATCCTTACTCTTCTTGACATGTGAGATGATCTTCATGACTCTGGTGTTTGGTGTAAGTGAGAAGCTCACTGACAGGTGAGCTGCAGCTGTGGAGAATTCTGCCAGCTGTCTCATGAAGTCATCCACTTCCCCTGATGTTCCAGACTCAACGACGTGGGAAAGTGAATGTAGGGCCTGAAATGAAATGAGGATACAAACCCAAAAAAAGAATCCCATTCGAGGACCAGGGACCATGTCTTGTATTTAACGACCTTTTTTTTTTTTTTTTTCATAGGTATCTTTTCATCGACGGCCTCTCATTGACACAAGAAGTACATGTATTTCTAGCTGCCTCTCTGGTACACACCGAGACAAGAAAAGCGATTGGGTGCAAAGATGTGTTGGTGATTAACAAGCAGCAAGGCGGCGAATAAAATAGTTTGCATTTCGGTTTTCAATTGAATTTGCCGTTCCTCAAGACATGCGAATTGGTATCTATCCAGCTTGCTCTGTGTAAATTACAGATAATTTCAAGGAGACACTCGCATCTTGCACCGAGTCGGTGAAACAACAAGGTACCCCTCATCCCACCCTACACAGTCCCCGCCGCCCAAGGCCCAGCTTTCTGCTTGGAGCTACCGACACCCACCCTCCACTCCAGGTCCCAACTGGAAAGCTGCCTCTCCCGACCGCCGACCGCCCAACTCCCTCTCAGCCCTATCTATTTTCACCCTTCTCGTTGTCCCTCCCCTTCTCTCGCAAGATTCCATCTTTTTTTGGGGACCATCTTGTGGGTTACTGTTCCTGGCGAAACCATCATCCAGTTATTGCCAATAAACCCATACCCTGGAAGCCTAGCGATACTTGCGCACCCCGCTCCCATATATTTCCAGGGGAGAGCCTGATCTCGTCGTTCGCCCCCCGTCCGTCGACTCGACCTAGCAAACGGGACTACCTAAAACTACATACGAGCTCCCCCATAATAAAAAAAAGAAAAAATACTTACCGCCCAAACAGACCGACTGTCTGTCTGGCAATAGCATCATTATTGTAGCCTTTCTCATTCCTCCTTCCAGCAGTTGCGCCCACAGTCGACCGTCGACAAGATGGATACCGAGGACACCAACGCGACCGGGTCGCCCTTCAACGATCCCCGCAACCAGCAGGTTGATAATGCCATCCGTGCTATACAGCAGAAGAAGCCTCTTCCCGAGATCGACTTTACAATCCACCAAATGGAAGATGGCACCCAGGTCAGCACCATGGAGCGAGTTTGTAAAGGTAAGTGGCGTTCAAGTTCCGGCGCATGCGACCATGCCATGCTAATACGGTGCGTCCCCTTTTAGATGTGCAGGCACCCGCCATGTATAAGCCCAGCGACGAGCAGTTCTTTGAGGACGAGACACACCAAAAGCCCGACATCCAGTTTCTCAAGCAACACTTCTATCGGGAGGGTCGCTTGACTGAGGAGCAGGCGCTATGGATTCTCAGAACAGGCACTGACTTGCTACGTGCCGAGCCCAACCTACTCGAGATGGACGCCCCTATTACCGTCTGCGGTGACGTTCACGGCCAATACTACGACCTTATGAAGCTCTTTGAAGTCGGCGGTGACCCGGCCGAGACGCGATACCTCTTCCTGGGCGACTATGTCGACCGTGGTTACTTTTCAATCGAGTGTGTGCTCTATCTTTGGGCCCTCAAGATTCACTACCCCAAGACCCTCTGGTTGCTTCGCGGCAACCACGAGTGCCGTCATTTGACAGATTACTTCACATTCAAGCTCGAGTGCAAGCACAAGTATTCCGAGGCTATCTACGAAGCTTGCATGGAGTCCTTCTGCTGTCTGCCCCTGGCTGCTGTTATGAACAAGCAGTTCTTGTGCATTCACGGTGGTCTCAGCCCAGAGTTGCACACTCTTGATGATATCAGAAACGTTTGTTTACTTTCCTCTCCCAATAAAACCAAGAGGCATCCTGACCAAGAACCAGATCGACCGTTTCCGCGAGCCACCCACCCAAGGCCTCATGTGCGATATCCTCTGGGCTGATCCTCTCGAGGACTTTGGCCAGGAGAAAACTACTGATTATTTCTTGCACAACCACGTCCGTGGCTGCTCGTACTTCTTCTCTTACCCGGCCGCCTGTCACTTCCTCGAAAAGAACAACCTCCTCTCCGTCATCCGCGCACATGAAGCCCAGGATGCTGGCTACCGTATGTATCGTAAGACCCGTACAACTGGGTTCCCAAGTGTTATGACCATTTTCTCGGCACCCAACTACCTCGATGTCTACAACAACAAGGCCGCCGTGCTCAAGTACGAAAACAACGTCATGAATATCCGTCAGTTCAACTGCACGCCTCACCCCTATTGGCTCCCCAACTTTATGGATGTCTTTACCTGGTCCCTCCCTTTCGTGGGTGAGAAGATCACCGACATGCTTATCGCCATTCTCAGCACTTGCTCGGAGGAGGAACTCAGAGAGGAGTCGTCCGCTTCCTCGCCCGGCCCAGTCTCCCCAGCCCTTCCATCGGCCTCGAGCGCCAGCGGCCAGGATCCTGAGTCGATTGAGTTCAAGAGACGGGCGATCAAGAACAAGATCTTGGCCATCGGTCGTTTGTCTCGTGTCTTCCAGGTGTTGAGAGAGGAGTCGGAGCGTGTCACTGAGCTCAAGACGGTGTCTGGAGGCCGTTTGCCAGCTGGTACCCTCATGCTTGGTGCCGAGGGCATCAAGAATGCTATCAGCAGCTTCGAAGATGCCCGAAAGGTTGATATTCAAAATGAAAGGCTTCCCCCGAGCCATGAAGAGGTTCAGAAGCAGCACAACGAGGAGCGTGCTCTGGCTCTTGAGCGCGCTGCAAGGGAAGCTGAGCAGGACAAGAAGTTGCAATCCCTTTCTAGACGGCTGAGCACGTGAGTATTTTTGTCTCTTACAATGAAAAATGTCAGGCACTAACATCTGTAACACAGTGATCGCAAGCGGTAAAATGCTCTTTAATTAATGGTATTCAGTTGTTGTATAAAGCCACTGCTTTGCAATTCTTTTCTGAAATAGCATAGAAGAATCACTTGTTATAAGACAATTGTGCAAGAGTTTCGAATCTAGTGCCATCAATTGGGTTTGACAAAGCGGGCAGCTTGTAAAGGGGGGCAAAGGAGGATGGATAAAATGAGGGGCGCGCGGATTGGCTTTGATGACACGCACACACAACACACACACCCGGGCAGGAAAGGAACATATAGGTTGTTCACCCTCTCTCTCTACTGTTTTGTCTTTTTTTCCCTTCCTGTTTAGTTCGCTGTTCATTGTTTGTCGTTGAGTATGTGTTGAGTGGATGAATCCTGCTCGAGAAGTTTTTGGCATGCAAAAAATAGCAAAAGCAGTTTCAGTACCACAAGTACATAACAGGCATTCGCCCATGACTTGAAAGTTGAGCTTGCTTCTCTCTGTCGACTTATTAGTACTCGTATAATCGTACTGCTTTCTGCGGCTAGTACACCTACCTCCTACTAGTTCCTAATTGACATTTGCTCTCAATGAGCCGGATAAGATTTGTTGTCCGGACACGTCATATATATCTGTGAGACGAAGTGGAAGTAATCAGCGTGAGGCGCAGTTTGGTCACTACGGCCCGTTCCAATTGGGTAATTTACATAGTGGGAAGGTCTCGGACGCACGGGAGATCAAAAGAGTTTTTAGACAAGATCGCGCATTAGAACTTCTCAGATGCAGAACATGGGGGAGTGGCTGTGCGGACAAAAGGACTGGTCTGAGAATGGTGTGGTCGTTAGAAAGGTGCTTTTAGAGAAAGGAAAGAGAAGAGGACATCCACTAACGAGAGAAAGATGGTGGTTGATGGGCCTGTGATGGTGACGGCGGCTGCTGACGTTCTCCCGCATGATGCTTCAGCGCCGCATGTCCGAAAGGTCGAATAAGGTGTGCTAGCAGCTGGACGGGCAGTGGTAATGCCAGCAGCGGCAGTGGGTTCTGGTTCAGGAATGGAATATATGGAAGTCGGTGGCACACTTGATTCATCAACATAATTCTGGGAGCATTGGCCTTGATATGCGCAGTATTGTGTGAGTGAGCAGCAGATAGAACCACAAGCGATCTGACCGGATCCAGGGGTAGGGATTCTTGACGATGGATGATGCCGGCCATGTTTGTTTATGCTGCAATAGAAGTCAGCACTCAAGATACAAGGGCACAAAACAGAAGAGGAGGTTATCCAAGAGAGTGCTTGAGGCCGAAGGCCGGCGCCCATACCCAAGACGTCAACAGACCATCTCTGATACTAAGTATGTACCCCAACCTCAACCCCAGCATCTCAGAGCCTCGCAAGCCGAGAGGTTCAAAAGCGTCTACACCATGCATTCAGTCATCCGCCTACAGTAGCTTCAAACAAAAACCCTCAGCCTTCCGACTCTCTAACACCTAATCCTATCATGTGTCTCAAGCTACACACCTATTTTCGAGCCCCTCTGGTGTTGCTGCATGGCTGAGCAGCATACGACGACGTCCTGCCCATTGGCGAACGTAAAAAGGCTCAAGCATATGTGCCGCGAAAGGACTTGTAGAAAACATCTATAAGTGACTGCTGAGCAGCGATCAAACAATCAAGCTGAATGCAAGTCATGAACTCATTTGGAATCTGACAATGGCTGTCAGGGGAAGGAGGCTTGCTTGGCTCTGGGCAATTCACAGAGATGGGAAAGCAATGTCTTAGATATGTGATCAGTTGATAAGACCGAGAATGTAACCTGGAGATCACGGCATCATGGCTGGAAACGCTCAAATTCATTGAAAGCTGTCCAGAGGGAAATGAGCTTGAAGCGGGAATGCGATATCCATTCGGTTTAATTGACACTTGCCATGGTATACTTGAAAGCGGCAGGCGTCTCGGGCATAACCCAGAAATGCGAAGAGCTTCAGTTGCTCAACCCTCGATACGGGACAAACACATATGGCCAGAATCCCAAGGAGGCAAAAGAAACATCCCATTCCCAAATGCTGAAAAATTGGGGCGTGTTATTATATCATCACCCCAGGAACCAACCGAGACTCCGGGACCAAGCTCATTGCGTGACGTGCTGACCATCCGATCCGTATGCCATTTGGGGTTCACTATTTCGGTTTTCCCGCGTAACCGTTGTCAAATCGCTAGTCCTTATTTTCCTTAAAACCCGCGTCCGACCATTTAAGCAACGAGCTCAATAACACCACCAGCCTCAACGATCTTGCGCTCAGCCTCAGCGCTCACGTACCGCGCACGAACGACAACGGGGATCTCGGGGAGACGGCCTATTCAAAAGTCAGTCCATTTATGCTCTCCTTCCCAAAACATTCCAAACGGAAGCAGATAGAGGTTCTCTTACCCTTGCCGAGAAGCTTGGCGTAGCCGTTGGCGAGGAGGTCGATAACGGGAGCAGAGTCGGCCTTCTTGCCCTGGACGTACTGGTCGCGGGTCTCGAGGGGAACGAGGGACCAGAGCTTCTCGATGTTGATGGTGGGAGCCCACTGGTGGTTGCGGAGAAGGTGGAAGTGCCTCATACCAACCTTACCGAAGTAACCGGGATGGTCTAATCGAGTTCGTTAGCTGTCTGTTATGGAGGGTTTTGTGGCAGGGCAATCCGGAGGCATGAATCCATCAACCGCCAAGTTTCCTCGAGTTGCCCAGAAACATGCCCAAGATTGCCATCGGGGTACTGATTTCGTGACGTACACTTATCGAGGTTGGTGCGGTGGTGGTGCTTTTCGTCCTGTTAGCCCAATGTCCAAATCGCCCACGATCGAGCCCCTCAATGCTGGTGCCGTACCTGACCACCGGCCATACCACGACCACCCGGGTGCTTTCTGTGCTTGCCGACGCGACTGGAATAATTTGTCAATACAGTTTAATTCGAGGCGATTGATTGGATTGTCGTCGTAACGTACCCCTTACCGGCGGACACCTGTAGGAGAGCAAAGTCAGCAATTCGAGGTTCCAAAGTTGCAATCAGGAATGGGGTCGTTACGCACATGGCCGCGGTGCTTTCTCGTCTTGGAAAACCGGGTAGGCTGCGAAGGTCAGCATCTCGTCGTACAGAGACCTATTCAGATCCAGAGGGCGATATGCATACCATGTTGACTGCTGGTTAGTGTCGATGTCCGGTTCGTCGACGGTGATGCTTTCGCAAGACTGCTTTTTCGGGTCCCGCCGAATGGATTTTAGGGCTGGGTATTTTTTTGGTGGGCACACTCGAGACCTGGGGCGCAGCTGTGTGTGGGTCTTGGATTTAGTGGCAGTGGTGGCTCAGCACCTGAAATCTTGGCGAGGGCTAGAAGCGGGGCAGGCGGTGATTGCGAGGGTTAGGGGTGAGCTGAGTTTTATCTTTTTCCTCTCTTCACAGATCAAGGGAAGCCCTTGCGAATGGACAAATGCCGAAACAATCTCTGAAATCCGACCAATTTGTTGCAGCTTGGGATGTGCATTTTTTGCAATGAGCCATCATTTCAGCACCTCAGCATCACAGAAATTGCGATTTGCAGCATGAAGCAGTGGACTTTCAGCTTCTCGACAAAGTCGACATTTGCTGTCAAACTAGGAGGTGACAAAACCCTATCTACTTAACCCCGGATTCTCCCTGCTTCAAGACCAATGGTCGATTCATAGAACTTGCAACACCAACTCGAGCAAGTCAAAGAATGCCTCGCCACCTCCTTCCACCTTTTCCAGACCCAACCCCAGTAGAAGACTTCTCTTGTCATTCGGGTCCCGCAACGCCAAATGGCTTGCTATTTGGCCTGCATAAAGATGTCCCAAAGTATCCCGGTCCTCATGCCCACCACCAAGCAGGGTTGTTGGGGTCAGATGTGTTGAAGGAAGTGCACTCAGACCTGTGCCTGGCAACGCCATGTCAACAGTTGCTGACGACGGCGCTGATAATGGAACCTGAACCTTGATTTTGATTCATTTTAGTTAAAAAATCAACCATGTCATGGAACATATTCAGCTTACCCATTGTGCGAGACGGCCACCTTGGGAGACTATGAGCATGATGGTGTCTGAGAAGCTTAATGACTCTATCTCGGTTGGAACACCGCCAACTAAACCCATGATCTTTTTCGAGGGAGCCGGAAAGGGCTCAACCCGGGCCGTATTGTCACCATTCATGATTTGTTTGTGAGTTTGTAGTTGCTGAGGTTTGGTGAACTCTCACAGACCCAAGGCAGCAAGAGGATATGCGGTTGAGAGGGCGTTTGTAAACTTACACACTGTACGGAGTAGGCTGCGCACTGTAACCCCAAGATCCACCTGGACCAAGTGTGGGGCGAACTGAGCTTCAAGCTCGTTAGCCCCAAAATTCTGCCGGGCGGACAAGATTTTATCTCGAAATCTCAAAAGACGATGCTTTTCGCTTTTGAACGGTCCACCACAGAAAATCCAAGGGACCTAGTTCCCGGGCGACAAAATGGTCCAAAAATATCAGCCTCGCGTGCACAAGCGCAAGGTGCTTGAACGTCAAAGGAGGGCAGAGAATGGGACCAGGGATGTCGACGTCGATGCAGACTCCAATGCCATCGAAATCACCCCGGCACAGCAGGCTGAGGTCGAGGAGAAGAGGGCCAAGCTGCGCGAGGAATTGAGGCCCGATGGTCTCAAGGTCAGCAGCAAGAAGGCCAAGCGACTGGAAAAGTACATCGAGAGCAAGCTCAAGAAGGATGAGAACCGCGAGCTCCTCGCCAAGCTTTCCGCCAACAAAATCGATACCAGTTTATTCACCAGCGCCAAATCCATTGGCCAGACCAAGGAGACCAAGAAGGAGGCCTTGAGGCGCGTCATCAGAGAGAAGAATGCCGGTCTGGGCTTGGACAAGTCAAGCGCAGCTCTCCTCTATGAGAGGCGTGAGGTGAAGGAGGGCGAGGTACCAAAGATGGTGCAGCAGCAAAAAGAGGAATCAAGCGACTTGGAGGCAGAGGACGAAAAGAAACCCAAGGCGAAATCCAAGACGACCATTGAAACCACTTCCAGCATTGCTTCTGTTCAGCAATCGGCACCTGTACCTGCACCTGCCGGTCCAGCAGTTGTCGTCGCAGCTGGCTCTGGTTTGAAACGCCCTCTAGACCTTGATGAATCCGGCCGACCAGTGCTTGCCAAGAGGCAAAAGCGAGGAGGTGTCAAATCCAAATTCTCCATCGAAGCGCCTGCTGCCCACCAAGAATCCGAGTCTGAAGAATTTGGTGGCTTCAGCGAGATTGATGAGGACGAATCAGGCGAGGAAAACTCTGAGACTTCTAATGCCAGCGGTTCTGGAAGTGAAGACGAAGAAGAGGGCTCTGATGAAGATACGGATGGGGAGGATGACGAAGAGGAGGTTGAGGATGAGGATGAAAGTAACTCAGATGATGTGTCTGCTTCCGAATCCGAGGATGGTAATGGCGAACAGCGTCAAAAGGAGAGATCATCGGCTTTCAAAGCCTGGGCGCATCAGCAACGGAACGAAGCCCTCGGCTACACACCTACAACTTCCGCAATCCTCGACATTCCCAAACCTGCAAACTTCAAACCACGGCCAATTGAGCAAGACGCTCTGCCAATAGAACTGCAGCCGACGAAAAATATCACCAGAAAAGCATATGCCGTCAACGTTACCAGAAATCCTGAGATCCAAGAAGCTCGCTACAAGCTACCCGTCGTGGCTGAGGAGCACAAGATAATGGAGGCCATCCACGACAATGATGTTGTCGTTATTTGCGGTGCCACTGGTTCTGGAAAGACCACACAGGTACCACAATTCCTTTTCGAAGCCGGCTACGGTGACCCCAACGGACCTACCCCTGGCATGATTGGCGTGACACAACCACGACGTGTTGCCGCTGTCAGTATGTCAAAGCGTGTCGCCCAGGAAATGGGAGACTTCGCTCATACTGTTGCCTACCAGATCCGTTTCGAGGGTACCGTGGATCCCAACACTGCTGTCAAATTTATGACAGATGGTGTGCTCCTTCGTGAGGCGGCTCAAGATTTCGCGCTCAAGAAATACTCTGCCATCATCATCGATGAAGCCCACGAAAGGAGTGTTAACACGGATATTCTTATTGCAATGCTGAGCAGAGTTGTCAAGCTGAGGGCAGAGTTGGCGAAGGAGGACCCCTCCGTGAAGCCTCTCAAGCTGATTATCATGTCCGCCACACTTCGAGTTGAGGAGTTTACCATGAACACCTCCCTCTTTCAAACCCCACCGCGAGTTATTGACGTCGAGGGCCGTCAGCACGAGGTAACAATTCATTTTGCCCGCAAGACACGCCACGACTACGTCGATGATGTTTTCCGAAAGATCAGCAGAGGTCATAGGAAGTTGCCTCCTGGTGGCATGCTTATTTTCTTGACGGGTCAAGGAGAAATAGTCCAACTCAGCAAGCGGCTAAAGGATGCTTTCGGCGGCGGCATGAACTCTGCGTCTGGGCCAAAGGTTCAGATCTCTGCAAATGAAGCACCAGTCGAGGCCGAAGACGTCGAATTTGGGGGGTTCGATGATCGTGCCGTTCATGATATGGACGAGGACGACGAGATGCACTCATTTTCCGATGAAGAGGAAGAGGAAAAAGACTTCGAGATTGAAGACGAGGAATCAGGCACCGGGCCCAGACGGATGCACATCCTTCCTCTTTACTCAATGCTTCCCACCAAGGAACAGATGAAGGTCTTTGAGGCTCCTCCGGGAGATGCTCGTCTGATTATCCTATCAACCAACGTTGCTGAAACGAGTTTGACAATTCCCGGCATTCGGTATGTCTTCGACTGCGGAAGATCAAAGGAACGACGGTATGACCCCCTGACCGGAGTTCAGAGCTTCCAAATCGACTGGATCAGCAAGGCGAGCGCACAACAACGTGCTGGTCGTGCCGGCCGTACCGGCCCCGGCCACTGCTGGAGAATGTATTCTTCTGCTGTTTATGAAAGAGATTTTCCTCAATTCTCTGACCCAGAACTCCTTCGCATGCCGATTGAGGGAGTTGTGTTGCAGCTGAAGTCGATGAATCTACAGCATGTCATCAACTTTCCTTTCCCTACTCCCCCGGACAGGCAGAGCCTGGTCAAGGCTGAGAAGCTTTTGGCTTATCTGTCGGCCATCTCGTCAAGCGGACAAGTCACACAGATTGGATCAACAATGTCCATCTTCCCCTTGTCGCCTCGATTCTCTCGCATCCTGCTGGTTGGCCACCTTCATGATTGCCTACCATACACCATCGCTCTCGTGGCTGCGCTGTCTGCTGGTGAGATTTTCGTGAACGAACATCAAGCCATTCCGGCAGCTGAGGAGGAGAATGGAGAATTCCGCACCAATGAAGATGTCATAGCCGAAGACAAGCGAGCCAGGATTCGACGCGCATACAATGCTGTTCACAAGAACTTCTGCTTCCTTGACGACAAGTCCGACGCCATCAAATTGCTTCAGGTTGTGGGAGAGTTTGCACACGAACCCACCGAATCATGGTGCGAGAGCCATTTCGTTCGGTACAAGATCCTCAAGGAGATTCGGCAATTGCAATCCCAAATTGCCAATCTTCTCAAGACCAACATTCCTGCGTTTGCCAACTTCAGGCTTCCTGAGAAGCTGGATCCTCCTTCCCCCAAGCAGGTCCAGGCTCTCAAGCAAATGGTTGCGGCAGGTTTCATCGACCAGATCGCCATCCGTGCCGACAAGGCACCCAACCCGCCCGAAATGTACCGCAAGCCTCGTCGCGCGATTGACGTCCCATACATCCCGCTCATCCCTCTTGATGCCGACCAAAAGGTGGAAGATCCTCTCGACAAGCTTGTCTACATCCACCCATCCTCTCCTCTTGCCCACCTCAGCTTGGACGAATGTCCGGAGTATATCTGCTACGCCTACCTTCAGAAGACGGCCAATACCGGTGCTGATGGACAGAAGAAGCCAAAAACGCGCATGCATGCCTTGACCGATCTGACGCCAGGACAAGTTGCCTCTCTTGCCAAGGGAACGCCGTTGGTGCATTATGGCAAGCCGATCAAGGAGGTCAAGGGATCAGAGAGTGCAGATGGCAAGACTAAGGAGGTTTGGGTCATTCCATATCTCCGTGCCGAGGCGGGTGGTGATCTGGGATGGCCTTTGCCTGCCAGGAAGGTGAAGCAACGCAAGGTCCCTGGAAAGGGATGGGTAATTGAATGATGATCAATATGGTGGGGAGGAATGATAATTTCGGTGTTCTTATTTTGGAGTTTAATGTACCGTACAAAGAGTAAGTGCCCCCTCCACCCCCTCCCCCCCCTCTTTTCCCGCAGTCCCCCCTTTTCTGCCATGACATGATGAATTCTCGCAAGAGGCTGTTTATGAATCTTTTTAATGATTTTACCAAACACCAAATACATTGTTCTTTCCTGAAAGTCAAATATCTCACACCACTTGAGCGTTTCAGTCGATCGGCTTGTTTCAGCATGGCTAACATCCATTTTCAGTTTATATACCCCTTGTTGACTTTCCGGTTGCGTATGAGAGTATGTTTGTTTTCTCAACGTTTCCCCCCCTTTGAACTCTCCCATTCCATGATGATTTTCTCGGAAGAGGCTGTTTATGATATACAATGATTATAACTATTCACCACATTGTTCTATCTCTGATCTGGAAAACCCCCTCACCTAATGGTTTATTCTCTTATTCATGTTGGCCAGTTTCATTTGGCTAATCATATCCACAGGGCATTTTAGCCAGTAATTCTTTCATTTCTCCTGGTCGGCGACATATAGAGCTGTTGGTATGTATCCTTCCCTCGTTTTGCCCAGCTCTTTTTGCCTGTCCCACCATGATGAGTTTCTCGTAAGAGGCTGTTTATGATTCCACATGATTATAAACCATCACCTTCATTGTTCTATCTCTGACATTCCTATAACACTAAAACAATTTCCCTACTTCGCTGAAAAGATGAAGAATAAGAAAAGACTAACAATTTCATTCAGTGACAGGACAATAGTCGAAGACCGGCGCAATCAATCAGACATGCCAGATCAGAGGTAAGCAAAGTTGAACCGCCATCAAAACTCCTTTCTCCCATCCTTCTTCAATGATGCATAATCTCGCACGAGGCTGTTTATGATATTTTCACCATGATTATAAACCATCACCTACATTGTTCTATTTCTGAGAAGAATTCTTCAACTTATCTTACTTTCCAATCATAAAAGTTATCGTCAGTATCTTACTGACAAGACCTAGCTCAGGTTCCCCCCCCCCCCCCAACAGTCTCAAACGCCCATTGAGCGTCGGTTCTCGCCGCCAATACTAGGAAGTGTTCTAGAAGGTAAGCCATCTCTTGAGTCTCTTCTCCTACTTCCCAGCAGCATATTCCCCTTTTACATGATGAATTTCTCGCAAGAGAGGCTGTTTATGAATCTTTTTTTTTTTTCATGATTTAATCTTACACCTAATACATTGTTCTTTTCTGAATAAAAACAAAGGAGTTATTGCTGGGGATACCAAGTCTACTGTTTGGATTTGAAGGGAACAACACATTGCTAACTGTGTCTTCAAAGGTTGCAGAGAAAGTATTGGTTCAGTTACTGAGCTATAGTCTGGATGATGGCAAGGCAAGGGTCAGATAGCCGCGTTGACGAATCACAGTACCCTCTGGCTATTGCCGACGAGATCTCTTCCTGTTCACTTTTAATGCTTCAAATTCTTTGATGACTGCTTTTCTCTGACCATACTGTAAATGTGCAGCATGATGGAAAACTCGAGCCAACACAGTGCCCGTCTGCCCTTCTAAAATCACAAAAAAAACCCTCTTCATCACTCTAAATCTATTTCCGGGTATCAAATAATTTTCAAAACACCCCAAACGCCGTAAAGCACGCTCTCTCCCCCCTTCCCTTGTCCCTTAACAATCACCACTTCATTCCACCTACGAAGGTGTAACAGCAGCCTTGCTACTCTTCCTCCTCTTCAGCTTGCCCGGCCCGCCACCTGGTGTCTTGGGACTTTTTGTAGCCTTTGCGCTCACGGGACCATCGCTCGCTTGTGCAACCTTTGTATTCAACGCAGGTAACTTCCCAGCCAGTCCCCCCCCTGGTCCCCCAAAGCCCAAGGGCAGAGCCTTTCCAGGCTGCAAGGGGGCCGCGGGTAAGTTCACTTTAGGTCTTCCTGTCGAACTGAGAATGAATGCGCCCGGCGTGCCCGTGATGGGGTTTTCATCCATGTACTGATCGCCACTTCTCTCGTGGATCCTAAGCGCCTCGTCGAAGATCCCCGCAGGAGGTATGTCCTCTGTTGGGTCTTGGTGTAGGAGTTGGAGCTTGGCGGTTGGGGGTTCGGGTGCCGAGGGAGCGGACGCCGCAAGATTCAAGGCTGAGGAGGAGGAGGACTTTTCGTCTTTCTTTTTGAGCGGTTCTTTGTAGACTCTGCCTAGAGAGGGTGACCAAGATTGCACTTGGGATGCTTTGGGTAAAATCTGTCCGATCGACTTGGAGATATGCGCCTGGAATTAAAGGAAGGTTAGTGGGGGCCAGGCAAGCAAGGAGGGGGGAGGTTTGTTTGGAAGATAAATGTACAATTCGCATGCTGAGAATGTCTGCTAGACTTGGTGCCATGAACCACATATCGTTGATAAGATAGTACGTGGAGTGCACGATGATCTCATCTTCTTCGCCTTGTCTTTTGCGGCGCGTCTGCCTGTTAATGACCCAAACTCCCGTGCCTGCTCCCGGACTGGTTTCGGCTGGTTCTTGGGCGACGATGAATTCTAGCCCCGACATTGTTCGGAGACGGCCCTCAAACATCTCTCGCGTGGCTAGGATATGCCACATGTTCTGATTGTTGAGTCCCTGGTTGAACACGATCTCATTGTTGGATGTTTTGTCGTAGAATGGCGACTTGGCGAAGTAGTAGAGGACCGTGTTGTTGTGGACTCCTCCATCAAAATCCCAGGGGGTACCATGCCACCCAATTTCATCGAGGGGCTGTTCGCCCGGCATTTTGACGGCTGGGTATTGGGGTATGTTGAAGGTGGTCTTCGTTTTAAGAGAGTCTAGTCCACTGGCAATTCAAGTGGAAGATGGAAGGTTGGAGTTCCAAGCAGGTGCCCCACTTCCCGTTCCCACAGCGCCGACAGGGATTAACTGCCCTGTCTCGGCATTGGCAAGCTACCAAACGGTACGTACTATACCTGCCAACCTAGACTTCTCCCAGGCATCCCGTCACTCTCAGCCACTGCCGCATCTCCCATCTTTACCACAACATACAAAACATCGACGTGCAATGAGTCAAGCCTCCAGCACCTAATTACAATATCATTAGGACAGGCGCCCATGGATCTTCTATCCACAGTCCGCAAAACAGGCTCTCGTGGCGGCGTCAACTTTTCCTGGGACGATGTCGCCACCTCTGCCCACCGTGAAAACTATCTAGGCCACAGCGTCAAGGCGCCCGTCGGTCGCTGGGCGCAAGGGAAAGACCTAACATGGTACGCAAAGGCAGAATCCACAGCCACGGATCCCAACGAGACAGAAGAAGAAAGGGCCGCCCGTGAGCGCCGTGAAGAGATTCGCAAGATCAAGGAGGCCGAAGAGGATGCCATCGCACGCGCTTTGGGGTTACCCATCCCGACGAGGAATGTATCTGGCGCCAATGCTGTCGCAGTAGACGACTCCAAGGTCCCCAATCGGCAAGATGCACCTAGCGACAAGAATGTTTCGGAGGATAGAAAAGCTCCTCGCGAGGGCAATTCTCGGAAGGAGAGGGAGAGGCACGGGCACCGATACTCGGATCGGCGGCATCCTTCAAGAAGGCATAGAAGCAGGAGTAGGGAGAGGGAGAGAGATCGCAATCACAACCGTGATCGAGATCGGAGTAGGGATCGGAGGCGGGACGGCTCGGCGGATGCAAAGGCGCGAGATCATCAGCATCGTCGTCGGAGAAGTCGTAGTCCAGATTCCAGACAGCATGATCACCGAGAGCGTCGTGATGAGGACCGGAGTCGTGGTCAAGATCGCCACAAACCACGCGAGAGAAGCCGTAGCAGGAGTAGAGAAAGGGAAAGGAACATGGACAGGGATAGCGGAAGGCGCAAGAGAGACCGGTACCGTGAGTAGAATTTCTAGGTATGCAGAAGGTCAACCGTCATATCAGACACAGTTACTGCCTCGTGCCGACTGGCATATGATTCGAGGGATCTCCGAGCAATGTCCATATACAACACGGCAATAACCCCTCGATGGCTTATATCTGGCTAGAAAGAACCATACGATGACAGATTACACCACGTAGGTACATACATGTACATATATACACAGAATGTATAGATCATGATGTGGGAAGCAGTGGGCCGAGTGGGATCATACCGCAGAGTGATAATGGAAGACGACAAGTCCTGATAGAAAAGGGGATGGAGTAAGGCTCTTCGTGTAGGACTCGTTCAAACACTGATTCCAAGTTCAAACCATCCAGCCCACGACCATGGTACCTTCATCATTTTTAAGCAAGCCATGACACGTCTTGCCCTGATTTGACTTCCGTCTTGTGCAAGCCACCGAACCACCAACGTTCGAATCCCAAGTCATGGTAACAATGGCGACACCAACAACGAACGTATCGCTCATCATTCATTGAATAGAAAACTTGAAATTCTTCTAACCCCAATCTGAATCATGCTATTAAGAACTGCTTATGGTTTTCGTGCCCCTTCGCCAGAAATATATATCGACCCCTTTGGCTCTGGAAAGACAACAAATGTAGTACAGTACAACAATATACACATAACGAAAAGAAGGAGAAATCCAAAAAGAACAAGGGATTATCAGATCGCAACTTGGACAAACTCCCCAGCCGAGCACAAAAACAAAACCGAACCGGCCCTCAACCAAAATCCATCATCTCATGCCGACTCCATTTTATTTCTTGACCCCCAGCCGAGAATGCCAAACCCGAACCCAAAAAGCCCATCATCATACAACACCCATTCATCCCCTTCGCCGTTTATCATGACAGTCACACCCTGACTTATTAAGATTTTTGTTGGACCGATTAACCTTTAGCCCCCCATCTTTCCGCATGACCCTATCCCGATCCGTCTTCATTAGAAGTTTGTATTTCCCCAGCCCACCGAGGTAATGATGATGTATAGTGTTTTCCACGCGTATAACTCCGTAGATGGATCCCGAGATGTCATTAATATAGTGTAGAGGGAAAAACGCCCGCAGTCCCGAATGAGATGGTGCTCCGGCGACTTGTAGGGTGTCGCCTCCCGCCCTGTCCATTGTTCACTTCCGTCGCACTGACTAAAGTGACTTGCCCCCATTGGCACACCCCGGTTGTGGGAGCAGAAAGCTTCAATACATGGCATTGTCTGAAGCTGTCCGTTATTGTTTCACCACAGCCTCTTTCGTTGAGCCAGCTTAAGCTCTTCTCGAGCGAGTAGAGGATCCGTTGGTCTTGAGGCCAGTGGACTTGGCGTCGCCGTTGGTAGCGGCGCTGCCGTGGAGGATGGTGTTGGGGTCGGGCAGCGGGGCCTGGCTCATCCTACGGACGGCCTTGCGAGCAGCAGGACGCTTGCCATCCTTCTTGTAGGTGGCGAAGTAGAACGAGATGAAGAGGAAGAGGTACGAGCTGAGGATACCAATGCCGGAGAAGGCAGCGAACTCCTCACCCGCGCACTGTCCGTTATTGGGGAGCCAAGGCCAGTAGGTCGAAACGAAGTATGTGTAAGAAGCGAAGTAAACGAAGCCGAGATCGATGATGAACTGGATGATCTGGAGGCGGGTGATCCACTCCTTCCACCAAATGCGAATGCCACGTGCGCTCTGGAAGTAGTACCAGTACATGACAACATGCACAGTCAAGTTGAGGGTGATGACAACCCACGAGACAGAGGTCGAGCCAATGAGCTGGGTGTAGCAGAGAAGAGCGGTGGCGCCATGGTGGTAGCAGTGGAGGAAGGTAAGGGGCTTCTTCTTGAGGAAGAGGAAGCAGGTATCCAACAACTCAAGATACTTGGTGAGGTAGTTCAACTAGTTGGCCTTGTTAGCATGGTGAAGCAGATCCAGCCGTGAAGCGGTGTGTAACTAACGTAGTAGAGGACAACCATGGGCTGCGTCCAGCCGCCCTCCTTATCGCAGATGGCGTAGAAAATGCCGCGGCGGACCACAGTGGGAAGAATTTGCTCAATGAAGAGGGCGAGGAGAATACCGCTGATGACGGTGAGGTAGAAGTTGTGGATCAAGAACAGAGTCTTGAGCTTGAAGGGCTCGCGGTTACGCATGTATTCCCTTCCACCGAAAATTACGGCATAGTAAATAACGATGAAGATGCTCGTCTCCTTGAGCGTCGACATGGGAGTAACACCGGCCTGGAACCTGAAGTCCTCGGCAGGGTAGCCAACGACGGCCTCCCAGGCCTTACTGAAGATGGGCCATAGCTCGATGCCGAATGGCCGGTCCAGTGTCGGAACCGGCAACTTGTCAAGAATTGACGCGCTCGCCATTGTATTTAACGCGGTTCGAATCTATCGCCGTGCAATCAACTCCTATCTCGTCTGTCAGCTCAAATTGAATCGTGCAAAAGGGCGCGTCGGCGGCAATGGCAGTGTGACGAACCTGGTGATGAATGCAAGAATGCTCAGAAACGGGAGAGCGGAAGAGGCGGATGCAGAATTACGGAATATGCGAGAAAACCACCACCTCAATGAAGTAGAAAACAATTAAAGGGGACGAAAAGAAGAAGAAAACAAAAGGCGACGCCCAAGCAGCTGGAAGATTAAGCTGTCGACCTTGGGGAAGTGCGCGCCGTAGAAGGTTTGCGGGTTGGTGGATGACGGGTGGAAGTTTCCCAAGTTCGGGGGCATGGGACCAAATATTTTCTGAAGACCTTCTTGGTACGCCGTGCAGAAAGGGGAAGCCACGAATAGGCTAGCCTCAACACTCCTGGGTCCCTTGGATTCTCATTTCCAGTTCCTGCATGTGAAGTCTCATTTGCAGAGCCGACAATTTTTGTCTGCCAATCACGACGCGGCATTTGAATCTTGCCGTCCAAGCCGTCGGTACCCACCACCATACCCCGGGCCTCGGATTTCCAGATCTGCCATTTCCAGAATGCACATGGCAATCCGCGGACCCCCGATCACCAACAATTGAACAAAACAGCGAAGAGGCCTGTCATCCATCACCAGCATTGCCGGCTTCATCGCCGCAGTGTCATGATATTTTGCGTGTTCCATGTGGGTGGACTTCCGGGTGGGCTGTCACCGCTGTTTCACAGCCATCACGACTGAGTCGTCGGTCTTGGTCTTGGTCTCGCGTGTCCTTTATTTTTTTTTCCTGCAGGTTACCTGGCCGAAACCCACATCTCTCGGTCCTATTCCCGTTATAAAAGGGGGGAGTGGCTCCCGAGCATCTGCTGTTCACATTTTGTCCAACCGATGCGCTTCAAGACGTCAAGACACCGATGGCAGCCGACGATTGGTCAATTCTCAGCCAGAGGATCCCGGCTCGGCATTGCCGGTTTTCGTGATGTTCGGAGCCCGGGATCGGATGGGTTCGAGACCGGAGGATGCCGATGCCACCACGGCCGCTCGAATTTTGGCTTTCACCCACAACTCCGCAAACCATGGCGCTGATAACTTCTCCGTATCCTGATGACGTATATGCGGGGGTCGAGTCGTGCACTTTTGATCGTGTGGCCCTCAAGACGCAGAGTCGTTGTATGCACTCAAACGTCTGTAGTTGAAGTCGCGGGTGGATTGGAGTCAAAGTATTTCAGATTTAAGATTTTGCTATACAAAAAAAATCACCGAAGTCCAGTTTTGAAGAAGCGTACAAGCCACAAAGCACACACCCCCCAGATTTTGGAAGGCTGTCAGAAGCGTGTCATTCCTGACGCCGAGCCGAGTTGCACGAATGCATGTCAGTGCGTTCATGCTTGAATCGGGGTTTCCCAAGGACCTTCAGCCACATCAATCAGGCAATTGAACTCTGAAACGATTGGCAAAGCCACAGCAAAAAACTGGGGAGATCACTCAATTGCGTGAAATGCAGTTGTCGGAGAGCGTTGTAATGGAGCCATGTGTGAGCTTTGGCCAATCATATCTCGCAGATAGTCATAACCGAAGTCGTTCGATGCTAATATCCGAAATTTCCCTGGATCAACTCACAAACCACTCTGATTCTCTGCCGTGACTGCATCGAATCACTCGAATCCAAGCTACGGAATACCTGCTATCTTCCCTACCGGGCCAGCCCATCGACGTCGAGCTTCCTCCCCCGCTCCGCCAGCCAGTCGCATACCAGCTTTGCGTCTCCTCCCGGTCTTGGATTTTATTTTTCTTTTTTTATTTATTTATTTAGACACCAAGCAACGCATCCCGTCATAATGTCGGCCTCTCTCCTCCGTCTCGCCCGTGGCCCCCTCCGCACCGTCGCTGCCCGGCCGCAGACCATGGTTGCTCGCGCCCTCGTTGCCCCCAAGACCTTCAGCACCTCGATGCGCATGCGCTCCGAGCACCAGGAGGAGACCTTCGAGGAGTTTTCTGCTCGGTGAGTTGCTGTCCTGTCGAGAACCAAAGCGCTCCCGATTAGAAAAAAAAATACATGACGTGACCTTGTTTTGGTCCCGCATCGTCCCGATGATACCTCTCCATTCACCAGCCACAACAGGCACCACATGCACAACAAACTAATCCGAAGCTCTGGTATATAGTTACGAGAAGGAGTTCGACTCGGTCCAGGATGTCTTCGAGCTCCAGGTATGCTTTTCAACCTTCTTGTCCGTCTCGGAAAGCAGCCCCGCTGACCCAAAGCCTTAACAGCGCAACCTGAACAACGCCTTCGCCTACGATCTCGTTCCCTCCCCTTCCGTTCTCGCCGCTGCCCTCAAGGCCGCCAGGAGAGTCAACGACTTCCCCACTGCCGTCCGTGTTTTCGAGGGTACGAGCTACATCCAAAAAGAACCCCTCCCCCGCTCTCTCCCTCCGTGCGGGATATACACATGAATCAACAAGAAGCAATCCGCTGATAATGAAACAACAGGTATCAAGTCGAAGGTTGAGAACAAGGGCCAGTACGAGCAGTACCTCAATGAGCTCAAGCCCCTCCGTGAGGAGCTCGGTATTGTCCTCAAGGAGGACCTCTACCCCGAGGAGGCCTAAGTTTTTGACTAGTTTTTCTTCAAAACAAAACTCTTATACTACCACGACGACTGCCCATTTGGAACCGAATTGCCCATCATCAGTAAGCTGGTGGACTTCACATCTTTCTCTCACTCTCGTGGATACCAAAACCCCATGAACACCCGTTATCATAGACGTAATGGGCTTCAACCAACCAAATCAAATCTGTACATTGTTCTATTAGACGTCCGCCCGTCTGGTTTCTTGTCCGGGGAAAAATGGAGTAGTAGCAATGCGACTGACATGTGAAAGTGGTATTGTTTCTGTCAAAAGTTTGGTGCGAAATGGTGTCTGTGTGCCGTTGACGAGTATGCTAGGGTCGCTGTCTGGATCTCCGAACCGGACTACTCTGCAGCATTCGAGACACCATCTACTATCGATATCAGCATCAATTCCTTGATTGTGATATGTCAAACCTCAATGAGAAATTGAGTAAATGCTCCTTGAGGTCCTATCAATGATGGGACAAATGTCACGTTGACTCCACATCATCTCTCACCAAAAGCATCACCGAACTGTGAATCCCATATCTAATCGAATCAAATAATGGACTTGTCAACATAACAGCTAATATGTCTTCATCAATGAACAAACCATTCTTGCATCAGCCAGTCCGCTGCGTTTGTCACAAGACATGCCCACGCACTCGCTCACTCCACACTCACTCACTCACCCACTCATGCAGAACCAATCCAGACTTACAATAATAGTAATGATAATACTAATCTTCTTTTATTCGTTTTGTAGCTTTTTTGAGTCCATAAATGGGTACAACTAGACTTTCTTTCTAAAGCCCGTTACAATAAAATATACTCTTCCTGTCCTCGTACGGAGTATATATAGACCCCTGAGGAATTGGCACACACACACACACGGCTCAAAATACTATGAAAACCTTCCTTGTGTTCTTCCTTCCTCTTCTTCCTCCTTCTTCCCATCACCTCTTTTTTTTTTTTGGTTCTTCCTCCTCCCCACTGCACACTTCCTAACGAAACGAACCAAATAACCACCCCGAGTTTTGTTTCCTCCCAACCCCAATTTTCTTCTTTGCTTTTACCTCCATCCATCACCCCCCATATCCTTGAAAGAGAACGCCAAAACATGAATGACGACGAAGAAATTCACGCTGTAGTATATATCGCTGCCTCTTTTCTTGCCGGATCTTGAGAACACACCAAACCAAGCCATGGAAATTTCATCCTCTCTCTCTCTCTCTCTCTATGCACACATAGATAGGTATGCAATGCAGTGAAACAAGAGATATGACCAAAGGGAAGAAATATGGCCAACCAATCCACATGAGATGATGGATGGTAATAAAAACAAGGGAAATGGCGGGTTCTGTCTTTTCTTTAGAGAAGGTCTGGAAAAAAAGTAGATAACAGCGTTCAAACGTCTTTCTTCTCTTCTGTATGTTGGATTTGCTCGTCTGACTGTGAGAAGAAGAAAACTGCGTTGTCTCTCCAGTAACGAACGGTAAGTATCCGTATAAAAAGTTACTCTTCTCTTTCTTCCCAGTCAAAAGCTCAATACGCCTCCCTCTCCCTTATTTATTTTCTTCTTTGTTCTTTCCCTCCTTTTTCTTTCCTCTTTCAAAAGAACAATATGACTTTCCCGAAAGAAAGAAAGAAAGACAGAAAAAAAAAAGAAGAAAAAAAAAAAAGGAGAGAACGCCGCTGGAAGTACCAACTCTTCCCCCTAATGCTGTTGAACAGAAACCAAACAGAAACAACATGAAAACCCCTTTAACCCCGATAGATGTGTGTTGCCCTAACGTAAAATTGCATATGATGCTGCCACCCTCCCATGAATCTTGAAAGGTCCTCTGTGGACAAAATGAAAAAAAAAAAGTCACAAACTACTCCACACCAAAAATACTGATCGATTAATGAAATCAAACTTTAGCGCCCCTTCTTGACAGGCTTCGCAATCCTGTTGGCCTTGCGCGTAGCGACGCTCGGCTGCGATGACGATCGCTGCGACGAAGGCATACCAGGCTCGTGATCCTCATCACCGAAGGATAAAGGCTGTTGGCTGTTGGCCTCCTGGGCAGACTCAGCTGAGCCACCACCAGCCGCCTTTTCCTGCTCATCCTCTTCCCTCCTCCTAGACTCAGCTTTAATATTCTTCTGAGTCTGCGTAACCCATTCAGGCTCGCTGCTGCTGCCGTCATCGTCAACTGCCCGCTTTTTTCGGGGTGGTTGAATTACATCCTTATCTTCATTGCCTTCGTCAACCTTTCGCTTTGTGGCTGACCTCGTCAGATGCTGCGTCTGAGGGGCGCTTAAGGTCTCAGGTCCTGCGTGCGACGGCTACTCGCTGCGCAGATGTGACAGCCGACTGCTGTTTCCACCAATGTAATTCATACCACCAGGAGCGGCCGGGTCTGAGTTTGTAGGCAGCGCGGGACTGGTGCCTCTGCTTCCTGCGGCAGTGGCACCACGGCTGGGTCTGGGGCTCATGATGCTGCCGGGACGGGGACTACGCGTCTCACGGCGATTGCTCTTGTACGCCTGCAGCTCCTGCCTCAGTCGGGAGAGTTCCTGCTCTCGGTCTTGTATAATGGCTTTATACTCATCGAGCTGCTTCGTGGTCAGCTCATGCTCCATTTGGACGTGCATACGATTGACTTCGATAGCGGCGTCAACGTCCCGTTGGCGAAGCAGAGCAACTTGGGCTTCAAGATCCTTGTTGACACGTTCTTGCACGTTTTGTGCGCTCGTCGTGTCCTGGTGGCGCTGACGGAGGTAGTCCGCCTGCCTTTCTACACTGGCCGCACGATCCCTGATGGCTTGGGCCCTGTGCTGTTCTTGTTTGAGCTCATGCTCGAGTTGAGCGAACTCTGCGACCTCCGGAATGGATGAGCTGCGTAAGGCAGCGTTGGCGTTGGCAAGATCGGACTCGAGAACCCTGACTTTCTCCTTCAAAGCCTCCGTCTGGGTCCTGCTGGCTTCAAGCTGCTGAGCCGCTGCGTCGGCTCGCGCGGTGGCAGCCTTGCAGTCTACTTCAAATTTTTTCCGGTCGTTGAGAGCCTCATGGTATGCCGGCTGCAACGAGTTCACGGTATGTTCCCAAGAGAGGCGCTGAAGTTCTTGATTCTTAGCTAGTTCGCGATATTTGGTGCAGGAAGAGGTCTGTGCTGCCAACTGGTTCTCCAGGTTATGCTCCTAATGCTCAAGTTAGCAGAAGCCTCCGGGTTTTACCAAGTGCATCTTGATAGCTTACCTTTGCTGCAAGGCGTTCAAGCAGCGCCACCGAGACCTCGACGCGGTTTGCCGAACTCTCCTCATCAACTTCATGTCTTGCCAAACAGTCCCTCAGAAGATCGCTGATGGGACCTGTCATGGAGTTCAGCATTGTCTTGGGCCGCTTGGTGACCACATGATTATCTTCATCCATGTGCCTCTTTCTGCTGTTCAAAATATCCGAGGCTTCTCCCTGCGAAGTCTGGACTTGCGAGTTGTTGCGCCAAACGTCAAAGACATCATCGGGGAGTTCATGGGTATCATAATCGATGCCAGCATCAGGATTCCTGGTGTAGTTCGCAAACAGTGCAGCGGCTTCATGCGGCTCGTGAATTCCGCGTTCGGGGCTCTCTAGATATCTTCTTAGGGCAGCGGTAACGAGGTTGAGGGCATTTTTCTTCTCCAACCCCTTCATGTTTGGATGCTCGCGCTCAAGTTGAAGCTCGATGTGCTCGAGAGAGTAGGCTGCGGCGAGCGACAGCACGGTCGTAGGTCCGTAACCCAAATTTGCCGGTAGCTTGGCTGATCTCGCTGCCTCGTCAAAAAGTATGACAACCTCGATGCCTGTTCCGTGAATGCTTAAAAGGTCTTGGGAAGCATCTGCTAAGATCACAGAAGCCTCCTCTGCGGACGCCTCCGGTCTTCCCAGAACCTTGTACGAGTGGTTCGTTGTCTGTATCACTGCCTCAAGATAATTGAAAACCCGGCCTGGCTGAGAGACAATCAGAATTCGAGGGTTGATGTCAGATAAGCCCGTCAAGAACTCGTATACAAACGAATACTTGCAATTTGAATTGGTGGCATGTTTCATCATCTCCTCCGGCACCAAGCCATGTATTTCTTCGTCATATACCGGAAGATCGCATAGAACTTGCAAGCGCTCAAACAAAGCCTCCAGCTTTGCAATTAGCGCGGCCTCGGGAACGGCGTACAAGGAATCGGAAAAGACCTTGCCAAACTGCATCATCACGTCGTGATACTCTCGAATAGTTGCAAGATAAGCAGCTCGGGCGTTGGCGGCCATTGGCAGTGTGACCACAAACTGCGCGCGATCATAGTCTGCGTCTTCGTGATCATCGTGTGCATTTCCTGAAATTTGAACGGGTCCTGCAGCCTCATAAAACTGAGGGTTCTCGGCGAACATATCGTTGGGCTCGTGATCAACCACATGAGGTAGATCAACCGATGTAGTCAGGTCTGATGGAGCAACCGTTGTTGGTAAGTGGTCAAAGGTCTGGCTGTGCGTTCCTATGACTGGAAGCTCTGTGGACAGACCAGGGGTGGGGTGGGTATGGAATCGAAACGGTGATGGTGAAGGGTCGAGGTCCATTCCCTGTCTCTGACGTGCCAATGCGGTTCCCTCCTTCAATTGGCCAACTGCTGACTGGTGCTCAGGGGTTTCGCGGTCTGGCTGAAAACTCCTCTCCGCGCTGGGCTGCGAAAAATCGAACTTTGGGATAGCGCTCTTCAGCTCTTGCACCGCGTCCCGCAATACCGGGCTCTGTACAGACAGTGAATCATTCGTTGCAGCCAAAAGGGCAGAAGGCGCAGGAGACTTTTGGGCAGACTTCAGGAGTGCGTCCCTCAGCTCTTGTATCGCGTCCCTTGGGGGATCCATTGTGCGATGTCTCGAGGTGCTATTCCCTCCTGATAACAACTGACCTGAGCCAGATTCCGAAGAATGAAAACTGTTTCGGTCAGATCCCGTCGCAAAAGTTAAAACGCGGGAGCCACTGACTAACGAATTTGAGTCCCTCGATGCAGTTTCAGACTCTCGAGTGCTCACGGTGTTGGGGCCTATAATTGATTGACTGTGCTCAAGAGCCTCCTGGCTCTGAGTTCGAAAATGTCCCGAATCGTGAGTGGGTAGTACTTGGAGTGGCTGAACTAGCTGAGCAGCTTGTTGTGAGAGTATGGGGGATGAGGAAGCACTTTGAAAGTTGAAACTTCCCGAAGGACTTGGATGAGGTGGATCGCGAGTTGAGTCGTCAACTTCTTGCGATGGTAGAGGAATATCGTAGTCCGGCTGGGTTAGAAACCCTCTGGAACCGCTAACCTTGGATGAGTCGTCTCCGTCCACCAATGTGTTGGTGAGTTCCAAGCTTGGATCACGGCTGAATGATCCTGAGCTTGACTGGTGCTCAAGGAGGAAAGACGGGAGGCCGTGATGGTGCGTTGCGCTGTCTGGTTGATGCGAAGGAATATCCGTATGGAACGCCTCTGATCCGGGGGCTTGTTCCTCCTGGAAAGCTTCAGTTCCCAAATATTCAACGACCTCTTCTTCTACTGGGTCAGTGAGCTGGGATTGCACAGGTTCTGTGGTCGCAGCAGGCGTTGATTGAGTCACAGTGTCCTCTTGCGAGTCGGGAATAGTCCTCTGACTGGCAACGCCCTGTGCGACAGCGGACGACTGCGAAGGAGTGACGAATGCGTATTCGCTTGGATCAATACCCGGGACGGCAGGGATATCGACAACGATGCCACCGTTCTTGGAAGGCGGGTTAAGGAAATCGTCCACGGGGCTCGAGGTATAGCCAGAGTCAACTGTGATCCTTGCGCGCTTCGACGGTCGGTCGTCGCCGTCGCCGTCTTCGGCACTCGATAAGTGACTGCGCTGCCGCTTAGGACCAGAGTGCGCAGGCTGCGCAGGCGGGGGTGAGCTGCTAACAATCTGCGCACCTTGGCTATGGAGTTTCTTAATCTCCCAGTCCGCGATAGCAGCTGCTGTTACGTTCTTGTCGGGCTCCTAAATCACGGGAAAGAAGGGTTGCGATTAGCACATGGATGGGGGATGTGAGATGCGATCGCAGAAGCCAAAAAAATGAAATGGTTTACATACCCAAGTAGGTTCGTACTTCTCACCAGTGGTTGGGTCGTCTTCCCAATCGACCAGGTATAATAGCTTGTCTCTCTCGTACTTCTCGGCGAGAATGTCACGGATTGTGAAGTACTGTTCGGCGGGCTCGGGTGAAGAAGGTGGTCGGCGTTTGGCGGGTTTGGAGGCTGTGGACTTCTTGCGGTGCCTTTTTGGCATTGACGCGGCAAATAGGGTCGTGGGCAAAATTGCCAGTGGCTCCGCGACCCGCGTCGGATGAGCTTTCTCGTCGACTGCGAGATGATGTCGTCGCTGGCACTTGTGGTCGACGACTTCTCGACGCCTCGGACGGGTCCCATCAATGTCAGGTACCTTACAGAAGGCTGCCGTAGCAGGGGTAGCACCTGCTGTGCTTGCTTCCAGGTTGCACACAAGATCTCGGCAGTCTCCACAACCTGAAGCACAGATCCACAATACAATTGGTCAGCCTTACCTGGCCCGTCACGTGTGGATAACACCCGCCAGAGTCGGTAGGCGAGCGAGCGGGGCGCGCGCGGGTCGGAGGGCGGAACCGAATCCGCAAGGCGGAGAACTCGGCAGTCGAAAATCGAAAAGAGGAAGTTGGTTATCTTGTAAATGTTTATGTCAGTGTCAACCATCCTATTTCTGACGCTTTTCAACTCGACTTACTGTGTCGTCGCTGGTTTCTCTGGTCACTCACGGAAAGGTTGTTGTCATGAGTTGGTTGTAGAGGAAGGACTCGGTTTTAAAATCATCAGATGAAAATTATTCAAAACCACTTTATCTACCTATCTTCTCTGCCCTTCGCGGAGCCTCGACGCAGGCGTGGGTCTCGCCTGCTCCCAGGCCAGTGACACGAGTGAATTAGACCCACGCGCGGGTCCATGACTGGGGATGATGCCATATGTTTTCATTTGAACAAGTGCCTTTTACCTAGGTACGATGGCTTGAGAAGTCCGGACGAAAACAGGGCCGGTCCGGCCTGGCAGGATGGGAGGTAACGGCTGAAGGGTTTGTGACGGGTTGAACTTTAATGTCACACTCATCTCCTATGTCCGAAACCCTTTCAATCTAAGCCCCTATTTGTTTCTCAATTTTTAAGACTCTGGGACATGACAATGGGATTCTCGATATAAAAATGGCACCAGGGTGACGAATACTGATGTTTTCCTTCCTCTCTTTCCCTTGCTTGTGTCAATCATGGCTCTTCAGGTCGTGTCAGAGTTTACAGTGCCTGCTATCTTTCCAACGTCCGTCTTTTCTAGCTATTACGGTACGATTCTTCGTTGTTTTACGGGGTACCTCCCCAAGTAGAGTTCGCACTGACACTTAGAAAACACTCCCGGTTGCAGTCACCGCTGGACCGACAAATCAGCCACAACCGGCAGTCTTCGATCCCATCTCCAATCTGACATTCCCATTCAGTCTTAGCGATCCCGATCATGTCCCAAGCCACGCTGGGGATCCGATCTTATTCCCTCCTGCCATGGCCAACCTGACAGATACGGCCGCCGAGACCCTTGTGTCCGGAGCTGTTGCCGATATAATGGCCATCCTAGGTGGTAACGACTCTGTATCAACGGGCAACTGCTCCAAATGTCTTTCATGTCTGTCAGTTGGCAAGACGGTGGCTAGACTGGCCCCAACATACTTACCTGATGCCATGATTTTAATTTGTCAGACAACAAAATACAAAGGCCACAAAGCATGCAAAGAAACATTCGAAGCGCCCGCATTTGGTGCCCCTTGGACTCAGGTCCTCGCAAACGCTGATGTCGGCGGCTTGGATGGACAATATATCTGCTCGTTTCTAAGCCCATACTTCTGCCCTCGGCCGGATCTTACACCCTTCGACGTCCAATTTCCAAAGCCCAAGCCGCTCATACTGAGCAAGCCGCGTCCAGGCGGAAATAAAGTAAAAGTCCTCCACCTGTCGGATCTTCACCTAGGTGAGAGGGCCTCTCTGCAGATGCCTGCAAACATCTGACATGGCCAGACACTCGATACAAGACCAGTTCAGAGGCCGACTGCACATCTGGCATGTGCTGTAGATACTCAGCCGAGACGTCAACTATTCTTCAACCAGCGCCCCTTTTCGGCTACTTCAAATGCGACTCTCCGTACTATCTAGCACTAGCTGCCCTTCAGTCCATCAAGCCTCTGACGGGCATATCCATCAACGATCCGCCAGCTCTAACCCTTTATACGGGTGATCTGATTGCACACGATCCCGAGAGCCAGATGTCTAGAGCGTACATAGCATCAACAGAAGGTTCCATCTGGGAAATATTCAAGGCCTATATTGGGGGCCCCATATACGCTGCTTTGGGCGTAAGTTTTTCTCTGGCACCCAGCACTCCTTCACCTAACACCCCCTGAACAGAATCATGACACCTCCCCAGGCAGTCTCGACTCTCCACACGCGCTCGATCACAACGGACCGCTGAGTCAACAGTTCTCGTGGAACTACGACCACGTCTCCAAGCTATGGGAACACTATGGATGGATCAACAAAACAACACAAGCCCAAGCAGCCCTCCACTACGGCGCCTATGCCGTAATTCATCCCGGCGGTCTTAAAATCATCACCCTCAACATCGATTTCTACTACCGCAGCAACATCTTTGCGTTTATCAACTCGACGAGTCCAGATTACTCTGGCATGTTTTCTTTTATTATAGAGGAACTCCAACAAGCCGAAGACTCGAACTGGCGGGTCTGGATAGTCGGCCACGTACCCAGCGGATGGGACGGCACCAACGCTTTGCCGGCCGGTTCGGAGATGCTTTACCAGATCATAGATAGGTACTCCCCGCATGTTATTGCCAATGTCTTCTTTGGGCACACCCACGAAGACCAAGTCTCAATCTACTACGATGCCAACAATGAGCCAATTGCCACAGGATGGATCGGTCCGTCAATGACTCCCCTGACGAGTATGAACTCTGGGTATCGCCTCTACGAAGTTGACGATTCGTCTTGGGAGATATACGATGCCTACACGTTTTACTCCGACGTCGACACATTTGCCTCTCTTAACGTTAGTGATGGCGACGGGCCAGTGTTCAAGCTCGAGTATTCTTCCCGGGGCGCTTACGGTCCAGCGGTCAACTGGCCTGAGGAGGCGCCCCTGAACGCTACGTTCTGGCAACGAGTGACTGAGGCGATGGAGAAGGATAGAGGACTGGTTGAATTGTTCAACACATTTCAGGGGAAGAGCAGCATCAGGAGTCCCAACTGTACAAGTGATGCGTGCGCAGCGGCAAAGATCTGTTATATTCGGTCTGGCAGTGTGGAGATGGGGAGAAAGTGTCCTCAGGGGTTTGGGAGTGTGCAGAGTCGATATACCGGGGAGAACTTTTAGACGGCTGGCAGGTCCGTGAAATATTGTACAATGATTATACTTGATATAGAGTGCTCCCCTTGAACGTTTGTGAGCGCGGTTCTTCCGACCTATTTTGTTCTCAAAAAAAGACTTTTAATTCTTGGGAAGGGAGGTTTACGACAAGATGACGCGCCAACAAACGTTCAAAGGGGTGCATTGTAGTGGTTGATACCGTTTAAATTATAGGATGAAAAAGCAGCCCATTACCAATATCACTCAACGAATTCAACAATACCAGAAGAATAACAATGCAACCCAAAAAAAACTGGAAAAAAAACTCCAATATCACTCCAACAATCTCGTCCCGCCCCCTTAAATAAACGCAGCAAACGACGACAGCCCGATGGCAAAAAGCAAACCCTTCTTGACGGTCAACAACCGTGGCGCCACAGCAGTAGCAAACGGCTGCTGTGGGCGAGTAGGTGCCGGTCTAGCCTCAACTTCACCAGCCCCAGCATCGGCGGCAACCGGTCTCACACGCCCGGGACCGATAGGTCCACCAGGAGGACCGCCGCTGATTCCAACCTGATCGTTCGGGAAAATCTGCTCCTCCTCTGCCGCGGCGAAGTTGGGAGGGACAGGACGGACTTCCGGTCTCTCATCAGCAGCGAAACCAGGTCCACTTCCCTGTGCCGGGCCCCGTGGCTCTGGTGTCTCGATGGGAAGGATGCCCTCCCAGTTGCTGGTCGTGACCTGGACAGGGAGCTGCTGACCGGCTAGGACATCCCGTTGGATACCCTGCTGAATTGGGCTCCCGCATTGGAGGACGGCGACGGAGTAGAGCCCGTCATTGCCTAGCCAATCGCTGGAGACATTGTTAAAACTGGGATACTCTGGGGAAGTTGGGAGAGGAGAGGGACAGGCTGACTTACGACATTGTGAATAGAATATGACAAAGTGAGTACCGAAAGGGCAATAAGTTTGGTGATTAAAGAGAGTTACAACCCACGACAAAAAAAAAGGAACGACTAAGTAAAGAGTGTCAAGTCAGTGGAAGGGGTCAAAAGAGTGACACGGCGACTGCCAGTAAAATGAATGGGCAAACAATTGGATATGAAAGCAACCTCGAGACGCCACGCATCGCGAGTTATCCGTCTACCGTACTCTTATATTACCCATGAATTGGCATCGCGTCGACCCAAACAGTCGCGAGCTATGTCTCAACCTGAAGACAGTGGGAGAGAGTCATTGCCGGGTCGACCATCCCTGTGGAATGGCTGGGAAATACGATGGCATTCCAGACCTCCAGAGACGGAGTGTTATTGATAGGAACATTGCAAACTGACGTGACTGATCATTGAAGTTGGATGGAACAGTCAGCAAGACGATGGGGGCATCCATCGTCATTACGCAATCGCGACCAAATGCAAAAAAATCCGACCGTCCAGAAAATCGACACCGAAAACGACGACACATCTCGTCGAGCACTTGCGTATGGTAATTGCAAGAAGGCAATCGAGCAAGCATGCAACACTCAGAGCCAACAGTACACTAGCTTGCCCCCCCCCCCACACACACACACACGCAACACACACGCATGGCGATCAAGTAAAACTCCCCGCTCCAAAAATCATGATTTCACGGAAATATGAAATGTCTCCAATCATTCAGCATTCCACGCCCAAAGAGAAATGATGGCGAGAAACTTCCTATCAAGGAATTTTTATCTGCAAGGCGTGACACTCAATTGAGGTCAGGCAACCTGATACCGTGGGATACTAGTACCGGTCGTGGCAGCCTTGGGTAAACTTTTTGATCTAAAGAAGAAAAAGAAAAAAAGTCCCAAAAAACTTTCCCTCGTCGAGAAGATATACCCCCCAAAAAAAATCCAGGTGGGGCTCCACTTGTGTGTCCCGGCAGCAGTCCCGGCCCGCTAATTTTTTAGGTGGAGCTCCATTATCGATACCAGAGCTGCTTATCTAATCACTTCTTTCCAACCAGCCAGCCAAGCCATCAACACCATCACCGTCCTCATCTCCCCGCCTATCGTCATTGCAAAACCCAGAAATGCCATCATCAGACTACGCAACCGTAGCGCGAGGAGCGCTCAAATTAAAAGGCGGCGTGCCAAACGCCGCCGGCGTACCCAAGAAGAAAAAGAAGAAATCCAAGTCCTCCTCCACCACCGATCTCGAAAAGAACCTCTCGACCGGCGAATCCAAGTCTCCAGCAGCACCATCACCACCACCACCAGAAACCGAACCCGCGGACACCACCACCACCGCCACCACCAAGCAACAAGAATTCAATGATGATGATGACAACGACGATCTAAAAAATAAAACGGAAGCCGAACGTCGATTCGCAGAAGTGAAGCGCAAGAGGGTAAGTAAATAAAAGCAACACACACACACACTTTCTTTCACCTACATTTCCTCCCTCCTCCCATTCCAACTCTCTAGTTACCTAAAGGGTAGTAGTTAATCTGTAATGCTGATAATCTGTTTGTTTTGAAACACAGTTAAAAGACCTCGCCTCCAACGATCCCGCAGCCTCGCGGGGTGGTGTTCGCCCAGAACTTCTCAAAACCCACAAGCAGCGCGTCGAGGAGCTCAACTCTCACCTGTCGCGACTCAGCGAGCACCACGACATGCCCAAGATCGGCCCTGGGTAATAAGTAGTAAACAGATTGGCGTGGCCGGGATAATACACATTCCTGTGCAAGACATTGGAAAACATGTCATCTTTTCTCGGCGTAGCAATATTGTTTCATGACGGCTCGAATTCGATACCCAGTTGATCATTTTCGTAACCCTGCTTAGTCAATCAGCGATATTTCTTTCCCTATCAATTCTAATATCTTGCTTTTGCCCCATGGCTGGGTCGCCTGATTTCATAACAGCGTATCTAATACACCTGCTGTGTCTCTCAAATATGTATATACGCATACCCTTTCCTTTCCATCTATTCCCATGTTTGTGTATCCTCCATAATCCTAAAGAATGTGTGTGTTCCATCACCACCCAAAATGAATATTCCTTCCTTCCGTATGTATGTGAAACAATGAATTACACCAGCCGCCCCGAAAAAACCTGTTACTTGGAATGAATGCCCGAGCGCCCCCTTACCCCGAGTGAGATGCAGAGAGCATAAGAAAACATATAAACAACACTCGTCCACCCAGCCGTCTCTCCTTGTCTTCCATTATACCATCAACATGCCCATGACTGCAATGACGCCTGCCAGCAGAGATCCCTGCTGCTGTTTAGGAGCAGAGTTCTGAAGACCGGGAGTTGCCCTGGTGGATGTCTCTGGCGATCCCGTGGTCTCCGGCTCTGCGTCAACGAAAGTGGTGGAAGTGATAGTTACCACGTTTCCATTGGACGTGCGCGTGAAGGTCGTCACTATCGACCTGGAAGTACGGGTTGGTGGAGGAGTGCTTGTTGATTCATCAGGATCAGGGAGAGTCGACGTCGTTAGCGTGGTTTCTAATCATTGTGTTAGTGAGAGGTTTACTAGAGGAACTAATGGACGGTGGAAACTTTAAGGAGAAACAGGATTTGCTCGCAACAAAAGGGGCAGTTGTCGACGTACCTCCGTCAACCACGGAGGACACCAACCGGGAGGGAGAAGAAAATGATGAGACTCCAGAAGAAGAGGAGCCAGAAGACCCGGAGGGCGCAGGAGATGATCGACTCTCGGCCGGTTCCGACAACGTACCAGTAGGGGGTGCCGAAGTCCTAGAAGTCGTAGAGGTAGTGGATGTTGTGCTAGCGATGGTAGTTGGTGTGTTCGTTGGTGTTGGTGACGGCGTACCGGTAGGCGTTGGCCGTGTGCTGGGAGTGGTAGCAGACGTTGAGGGCGTGGTGGAACTGGAATCCTCGGTAGTTGAAGCGGCAGTGGAGTTGTTGTCCTGACGCTTGGCCAACTGCACGATTGTTGATGCCAGTGCCGGATCAGCTTGATGGACTGCCCGGACAGCATGGTGCTCAGATTCCCACACTCCGTCCTGGAACCGCTTGGGGAGATGCCTGTGGAGAAGATCGTGCAGAGACTTTGGGGAGGCCCCGTTCAGCAACGCGGCGAAGGAGGATGGTTCCGTCGAGGATCCGGTCGCAACTCCGGATTGCTGTTCCGGAACCTGTGCTTTGTGGCTGCCCTTCTGCCATCGGAGACGGTTCTCTCCAGCTAAAGCAACGCCATACAACACCAGCCAGGTGAAGCTCAAGAAGAGTATCGTTCGTCGGTAGGAGGTCATATTCTTAGCAGGAGCCGAGGCAGGTGCGGAGGACGGGCGACCTTCTTCGAGTGCTGCTGGTGTCCTGGAGTCAATCTTCTCCTTGGCGTCCTTGGAGATGTCTTGATAAGAGGGCAGTTGACCCTTCTCCAAATTTTGGGAGTCCATGGCGGGTTTTGTTGGATGGGGCTGAAGAAAAGGTGAGGAGACGAATGGCGTGTCGATCCCGAGTGGACACCTGAATGGGTGGCCAAGAACAAGAGACTACTGCAAGCAGACGCAGGGCTAGTGTCAGGATGCGCCGTCAAGAGCTGCGATGCTTCGGATGTTAGCTGCCGAAAGACAAGAGAGACAACAAGAAAAGATGGCGTCGGAAGACGTGGGACTCTGCGGTTCCAGCTCCTTCTGGCTTCTGCGTGCTGCGGAGTTGAAACAAGCAGGCATAGGCCAGCTAAAAAACAGGGCAGGCAAGCACCATCCGAGTGTGACAAACTGCCAATGCAGCCATGGGAAGTGGGAACTTCCTTACCTGACTTGGTCCGATCCAAAGAACCAAAGAAACGTCGTCCAATGTGGCAGTTTCCAGCCTTTTGGTTTCCGGATTCTGATAGCAATATCCACTCAACCTTCCGTCGCTAGCAGCTTCCAATTCCTTTACATGCAGCTCCACAGTAACAAAGAGGACATTCACACTACTGCAAGTATACGAGTTCCGGACCTGAGATGCGAGTTTTGTGGCGAGGATTAGAGTGAGATATAAAGCTTCCACATTTGCGAATTGGCGTTTGCCGAGGAGAGATTGATGCGCTCGGAGGCCGGTCAGCAGTGGGGAATCTCGCAGATGCCATCTCAGCTTTCCAAGGCTTATGACGCTGCATGAACAGGGATATTTCAAAGTTACATTGATGCCAAGGAGCCAAGATTTTAAAAGCCACACGCTACGACTGGTATATCCACAGGGGCGGGAAAGCTCGAAGCTTTGTTTGATGGAAAGCAATATTGGCATGATTCGGAAAGAAGAGCCCGGACAACGGGGAAGACTGCCACCCGACTCATCTTTTTCTCTTGTTTGTTCTCAACACAAGATCTTCGCCTTTACACGAGGACTCGAAAATAAAAACATGCTGTGCAACCTCGGGTTGGGTCCATCCATCCAGCCTTCGGAGCCCGGCCGGCTTACGCAGCCCTCTCTTTTGCTCTTTTTCTCAGCCATCGGTTTTCATTGGTTCGATCGCTAAATGTGGGGAGCAGAGGAACACAGACTGTCCGACCGAATCGAGTTGCACCTGCGAGCTGAATGAGACGTGCCGCTGTGTCTTGGCACCATTGGTTTCAACGCCACAGGGACCACAGCGCTTGGTAAAACCATTGAAGATTCTGTTTCACTGAATGCATTTTTATTCGACACTTTGTTGCCGCCAAAGGGGACGGACGGTGTGGTGTTGATGTTGTGGCTGAAACCTGGCATGGTGTTAATACTCGCACTGGCATCCTTTGCATATCAACATCAATATCAATCGATCTTATAAACCCGACAAACCGGGCATATAAAGATGTTCTTGTGCAGCAAGCGGGACAGCCAAGGCATGACCTGCAACAAAGTTGGTCCATAATCTTGGCTGCTATAGCCGCCCAATTGAGTGTAAGTGTAAACGTCATTGAAGACACTGCTGTCGCATTGGACTTGGCCTCGCCAATCGACACGAGATTTCTGAGGAGTCGTCCTTTCCTTTCTTTGCCGAAGCTACTGATCATGGCCAGGGTGAAACCAGGACAGGGTTCGTAGGCAGAAAGCCACACTTGGTGTGCAAACACGAGCTTCCATGGCACTCTTTGATGCCCACCCCTTTCAAATCATACGATGTGAAGCAATGCTGGAAAGACAATGTTCCGGATGAGAAAAAATATGGGGGAGCCCGTGAAGCGAGACGATATGGAATGTCAGGCCGACTATTGAACACAATTTGGGAATGTTTTGAAATGTGGTGAAAGGTGTGGGATGGTTTGTTGCAGTGGTTGTGCCAATTTGACAACAGCAGATTGAGTATCGGGTATCGGCTCGTCTAGAAATTTGACATTTTGCTGTTCAAACGACAACAAGATATTCGTAGCCTATTGTTTACCTCTCACATCCATTTGCTGTCATATCAGAAAAAGAAGGTTGACATGATGGGGAACGGGAGCGGAATGGGAGGCGAAACGCCCAGTGGGCCAAGCCTCCATCAGCCACAGGGCCCGTGGCTGGAGCCAAAGACGGGAATCCCTGACATTTGGAAGTGGCGCGCAACTGTTTTCAGAGCATTGGTTCCTGGGAGCACCTGGAGCTAAACCAAGTGCAAGACAGATATGCATGTGATGCTACAACCCTATAGGATACTTCACCTACTACGTCTTTCTTTTTGTGTCGACAAATAAACCAAAGGGTTCAATATGTCCTTTTAGTCACAACATGGTGCAGCACATTGCGCTCATTAATCAAATTGTTTATCGGTGACCTCGGTCCTGCGAATCCACCAAACGTACCTATCTGGGCACAAGAAAACCTGGAAGTCTCCCTCAACTCCAACTCCCATGTTGCTCCGCATCGTCCGATGACCGATCATCTGCCCTCAAATCGGCAATGCCTGAACATCTCGAGGAAGATCCAGATAGCTTGAGAACTCTCTCGCGATCGCCGCATCCCTACCACCATCAGAGCTCAGAGCTTCACGAGCCATCCGATCGTCTGATATACCGAGCAAGTCGCGGAATTGATACCGATAATGTTGGCAGCGAACCGTTTCCCTCCTTGATCAACTCGACTACCGCGAGCGATAGTGGCACTGAAGCCGACGATGAGCACTTTCTCAAGGGGCTGCCCGCCCCAAAGGCGAGGCTGCACAAGGGGTTGCGTGGAAAGAATGAGCCCCTCTCGGGGTCCTCTACTCCCTTACTTTCCCCTGCCGTCATGGAGGAGGAAGGCCGAAAAAGGCCGCTGGGCGTGAAACATGGCGAGAAGAGGGCCATATCAGACAGAATACGCCGTCGGAAAGAGCTTGTTCGAAGGGCGACCGAGATATTACTGCTTGGCTGTCAAGGCGTGTTGGTTGCTACAAGCCGTCCTGTTCAACCAATGATTCATAGATACTATCAAGGTATGTCGAAGTCTCAACTGCGCACACATTTCAATGCCAACTCGTACTAACATCGCTATCGCAGAGTTCCTCGCCGTAGGCGGATTGCTTGTCATGTTAGCCTCAGCATACCCCTTAAGGGTGGTTCTCTGGGCTTATCGCTGCGGGAAACCTTCAGAACTAGTACCACTCCGAATACCACCAGCATTCGACCCAGCACCGCTTTTATACCCATTGACCATACCAGTCTTCGTGTCATTGCTGGTTGCCAAGAATGTCAAGGCGGTTGTGGTACCAAATTTAGTCCTCGGAATTGCCGCTTTGCCCAGAGCCCTTTTCCCAGGCTCAAGATATTGGGAAAGTTTGAGCTCCTCACACTGGCTTTTGTCATGTGTGCCATTTGCTTTCGGCAGGTTTATGCCCAGAATACAGGGACGTATTGGGGGTGATGAACTCTCACATGAAGTTCTCATACTTCTATATCCCCTTCATCAAACCCTCTGTCTCATCCTGCAATACCTCACAACCACCAGCCTTTTGGTGGCTGAGCTTCAGCTTTTGTCTGTAGCTCTCATTAATCTTCTTCTATTGGCGACCTCGCCTCAAGCAATAATCCTCCAGGCTGTCCTCTGGGGAGGTGGCCTGGGATTGATCATTTTATGCAGCCGAGTCATTCGATCGGGCATCTCGTTGGCTCGCGTGCCAAAATGGCGCTTTCAAAGAAGTCAGCCCTCCGCAAAGGGTTTCTCGTATCTTCGGATGCTGAGACAACTCCTCTCTTTGTCCCTGGGTAGGCCTCGACATGATCTAAGAGCTGATTTCGGCGGCGATGTACCTTCGGATTCGGGCCATTCCACCGATGGGTATCTCGACGGCATCTTGAAGAACACAATTCGAGCCGACAGCATCATTAGCGATGATGAGATTCCTCCGGTTGTCCTCGAAACTCCTCGTCCTTCCCAGCTAAGCTTCGAAGAAGCAAGATTCGAAACTCCGCCTAGAAGACACACGCTACCTTCTGTTGGGGGCACCGTCACCAGATCAAAAACAAGCACTCCTTCAGGTCGCCGCAAAAGATCCGCATCATCCAGTGTCAGGGCCTTTTTCTCGCTTACCCAAAGCCAAGCCACTCAGAGGAAATGGATCTATGCAGGATATGTGTATCTCTGCTCCATAGCCGTCATATTTGTCGGCATCAGATCTTATGTCCAGAGATACGCCCTCTCTAGCGAAGAACCCATCGGCTGGGCTCTTGGTTACCTTTTCGGGGACCTTCCTCATTTCCGGTTTCAGGTTGTGAATGCGAACCTCGAAAGATGGATTTGCCTTCCACTCCGCGGTGATAGAGGGTCCAGTCTTCTGTCTTGCTCCTCTGGCTGGGTCGAACATCTTCGTCGCTCATCCTTTGGGGAGGCTAACACCCGCCTCGTTCTCAGCGCCTACTGGATGGCCATTATTGTCTTGGGGCTCGCCGTCGTCTTCCGTCTCTCGCCCATATACGAGGTTGACACCCGCAGGAAGGTCTTCCACTTTATGATGGTTGCCATGTTCCTGCCCACAATCTACGTGGATCCGACATGGATTGCTTTGGCGTTATCAGTCATGTTGGCTGTCTTTCTATTACTCGATCTGTTGAGGGCGAGTCAGCTCCCACCGCTATCCAAACCCATTGCGGCATTCCTCACACCGTACGTTGATGGAAGGGATCTAAGGGGTCCTGTAGTCATCTCCCATATTTTCTTATTGATTGGGTGCGCCATACCACTCTGGCTGAGTTTGGCCTCCCTTAGCAGGTTGGGGGAAGGGTACCTGCGGGGCTGGGAGGTGCCCACGAGGGAGGTCAGCATGGTGTCGGGGGTGGTCTGTGTCGGGCTCGGTGATGCTGCCGCCTCTCTGATAGGGAGACGGTGGGGCCATCGCAAGTGGCTGTGGGGAGGTGGGAAGAGCATTGAAGGTAGCGTGGCCTTTGCGGCTGCCGTATTTGTTGGCCTGATGGCAGCTTCTGTCTGGTTGAGAGTCGGCGGATGGCCGACGGTAACGTCTGTTCCCGCCGCCCCATTGCCGGAGATGTTAACATCGGGTTATCAGAGTTTGTTGAGCCTTCTGGACCCAGTCAAACTATGGGGATGGGCATTACCCGAAAGTCGCAAGGCCGCACTATGTGCGTCGGTGGCTTCGCTGACCGAAGCAGTGCTTACGGGTGGCAATGATAACGTTGTGGTGCCTGTGGTCCTCTGGACTTGCGTCAAGAGCATGGAAATGTAGAGAAAAAGGCGATGACCTATCTAATTCTATCGAGTATCGACAACTTTCAGGCATGTTGGCGATGTATTGCTGATGAGTCATGAGAAAGGTGAGTGTGGAGATGTGACCGTGGTGGTTTATCTTGGTTTACCTTCTTATATGGTTAGGCTTTTTGGTTCCGAATTATAATAACGCCAAGATCCTGATTGCTGGACATGTTGCTTGTGATAATCCCCCGGATATTACTGTCTTTATTCTTTGCCTTGCTCACTCTTCCCTCGTGTTCACCTCTCCCTACACTCTCAACCATCGGTCGCGAATCTTGCAACGTCCCCCCAGGCTCAACGCATCAGACACAGCATATTGCATCTCCTAGCTGCTTCTCGGGTAAGTAGCACCTTCTCTCGCCACCCTTTCACGGCAAAATTGGAATCTGAGCATGCGAAGACACGTTTAGAAAGTTCAGCTTGGAGATGGCTGCCCCCAATCCACCAAACCCGCCCAGATACTGCCGGCTGTGCAGCTTCCGGCCCACGCTGCCGGAAAACTGCCCCATGGGCAGGTATGACCGCGGACCGAATGCGGACGCTACAGTCCGACGCTGCCGGCTATCCAGCTCCCAGCGGTTCCTGCCGTTCAACTGCCTCGCACGCAGACAGGACTGTGAACCGCGGCCGATTAGGCCTGAGGACGTGAAGCCGGCCCTGCCAGTCCTTGCGGGTCCCCGGCCGCAAGACGGCGCGGAAGTCATAGCCAGAAGTGAGGCACATCTCGAAGCGTGGCGTGTGATTTGTGCCCTGGTGGGAAATCTGCTGGAGCAAGTTGCTTCGCCAGAGAAGGAATAGATGCCTATAAGGGTAAGCCAAGAAAACATAAAAAAAAATTTTAACCCCCCCCCCCCCCAAAAAAAAAAAAGCCAACCCATTGTATATATAAGCATTGTTTGGCTAACAGGGACGGTATTTAGCACTCTGGAGCGACAAGGATGAGGAACTAGACCGTGCCGCGTTCCTGGACGTCATATCTCTTCCTCATCCTCATCCTCTCCCTCTCGGCGTTGACCACACGTTCCGAATTGCACGCATACCTTTTTGCTATATTCTCCTTCGAGTTGGTTTTTAGCCATTCAGGTAGTTTCCCTCTCGGGCTTCTTTGGGCCTTTTCAGGTAATAAGAGCAGACTTGTGAGAAGAGCGAGGGCTTGAGGCCCAGGATGCGGGAATCCGGGAGAGAATCGGGAATCCGAGAGAGAATATGGGTGTATCTTATACGCACAGTGGCTTTTTCAATTTTGATTCTCGTGTTTTGTTTTTGTTTTGTTTCGTTGGTTATTGGTGTGATGATTTGGGGAGAAGCTCGCAGCAAAAGGGAAAAGAAGTGTGTTTCTGCAGTGACCTGAACCTGCCGTCTGCTCAACGACTGTCGAGTTTCTATTGGATGTAGAAAAGCATCGGTCATGCAAGCCCCAATTCAACGCCCGCTTACAACCTTTTATGTCGTGATCTTTCATGGTGCCCTTCCCCATTGATCAACGAGGTAACTCATTGGCCAAAGTTGACAGTCACACATCGTCTAGAGCGACTGGACTACCGCATCTCACAAATGTAAGGGCAAAATTCGCACTCCCATTTTCCCTTTTTTTCTCCTTTTTTTCTTCTTTCTCCCTTGGCCTCATATGAGATGCTCTGTTTCAACCGCTAACCGTTAAGCTTGAGCTCAACAAAATACCGATACCAGCCATTGTAAAATAAACCAACAATCACAACAACATGCCAGCGGCGCCCGAACCACGCCCAAACCTCCCCAACGAGCATCCTGTCGTCCCCAACGAGGCGCAGGCCGATGGGCAGATCATTCGGCGTAGACATCTCGCCGGCAGCAATGCTGCTGCCGAAGAGCGCCGCGGCCGGCAACGTCGAGCCGTGCAGGAAATTCTTGAGGGTGAGGATGGACTCGAACTCGTCCCTCGCCGCCCTCGCCTCCGCCCTCCTCCTAGACCTGCTCCTCCAGCACCCGGACCCGACCTCTTCCGGCTCCTCACCCTCCTCTGGCCCATCACCCTTCCGCTTATCTTCGGCGGCTACTTCACTCTAATCCGCCCGCGCCTCTTTGCGCTGGATATCATCATCGACCCTACCACGCCTCGCACCCGCCGCCGCCACAACCGGATGAGCCTTCTCGATGCAAGAACGAATGAGGTCCTTCTTACTGGTGAACGCATTCAAATCTTCCTGACGCCAGCGGTGGCGGTTACTACTATAGTTGGGGTTGTGTTGCTTCCGGTAATGATTGTGTTGGTTTCGTTGCTCGTTCGGTGGAACGTGAACTGGAAAGCGGAGGGGGAAGTAAGAGGAGGAGGAGGAGGAGGAGGAGGAGGAGGAGGAGGAGGAGGGGGTGGGGTTATCGTTTGGGCTTAGCCAGCCTTATTCTAACCAGTTTATGGAGGAGAAGGAGGAGGAGGAGCAGTAAGGCGTGGGTGATGGGATTTAGGACTTGTCGACTGTCGTCTGTTCTTCCACAGTTTAGAAAAAGGATCAAGGTCCAAATCAAACTTGAACTTCCACAGATTCCACAGATTTACAGTATTATTATGGAGGGGAACTGAAAAATGGAAAAGTCAGATTCAGACTCGGTGGTGATTTTCTCGCTTCAAATGGGGGGGGGAGGGGGGGTTAATAAATCAACAACAGGAACCGAGGCGAAATATATATAAAGATGGATGGAAAAGGCTTCATTCAAGGCTGAAAAAAAAAATGAAAAAAAAAGAGTAGGATAATGTTGCTAGTAATGCAATGTAATGTATATTTGTTATCTTTAATTTTGTTCGATATTTTATTTTTTCTCCCAACGTTCCCGTTCAGCAACAGCACTGCTGCCTTCTCCTCCTCCCCTCATCCTAACCCACCAACCAACCCCCAGCCCAGCCCAGCCCAGCCCAGATCAAACCCAGTGACCTTCGCCGTCTTCTAACCAAGTAAAATTCCTCTCTTTTCCCTGTGCTACTTCTAACAAGTATCCATATCCGGATCTTCAATGCATGAGACTAGAAATGACCTTTCACTTGATAGGTGAGATATTTGGTCAAGCAGAAAGCTTCAGAAGCGCCAGTGCGCGCAACATACGCCATGCGAATCCTGATGTTCAATGGCCACACTTCTAAAGGTGGCTCTGCTCCACAAGTAAACAAAAGGGACATGTCAGACTAATCTTAGATCTACATTTTTGTCTACTTCTACAGAATGGGGGATATATACATTCCGCAATATAGCATCTTCATGGTATACAAACAAACATTTCATTCCTACTCATAAACCCACGAGACCTTGCCAGCGCCATCACGCTTGGTCTTGCGCTGCAAAATATCCTGAACAACCTCCTTCACACCCTGCTTCTGGTGTCTTACGGTCAAGAAGTGCTCCAAAATCTCGGCTTGTGACTTGGTGCCCAATCTAACCTGTTCCTCAACATCGGCCTCGGTGGGCACACCAAACCTGGCACCAAACCCGTACTTTTCGTAGTCCCTGTTAGAAGTCAACTGGAACTGTTTATCCGACTCGTCCAGCAAGAAGAAATCCTCAGTCAGCTTGTCGCTGTCCTGAGCAGGAATCTTCTCCAACGATTCGGGCTGCCAGACGGGTTCCCTCTTCTCGATGAGACGGGCAGTCACGCCTTCGGTAAAATCGTGGTGCTTCATGAACTTGGAAGCGATAGCATACTCGCGCTTGAAGGTCTCGGCGATGGTCCACTTGCTCCCGATGCGCATCTGCCTGAGGGTAACGTGGACGGCAGTAGGAGAGCGCTTGTGCAGCGTCTTGAGGGTATCCTTGGCCCACTCTTTGGTACCGGGGTTGCTCTTCTCCTTCTCGAGGGCCTGCAGGATCTCCTCGACGGAATCGTGGCAGAAGCATCGGTCGATGGCCTGGCGCAGCTCGCCGGCGAGGTGGATGGGCTCGTCGTGAGGGAGACCGGTAACATATTCCTCAATTGTGGCATTGATAATATCGAGGCGTCTTCCTAGATTGTCACGATCATTGAAGCGCAGCTCTGCCAGGCGAGATTCGAGGGTTGGTAGGGAGGTCGAGTGAAGGTAGTGGGTGGCGACGCCGGAGTAAAATGCATTGACACCCGTAAGGCGCGAGCTTGTGAGGGCGAGGTAGGTGCCTGTAAAGCCGGGCATTCGGGGGAGGAAGAAGGAGGCGCCGACGTCAGGGAAGAAGCCGATGGTGGTCTCGGGCATGGCGAAGACGGTGCGCTCGGTAGCGATACGGAGAGGGGCATGAACGGAGAGACCGACGCCGCCGCCCATGGTGATGCCATCCATGAAGGCAATGAGGGGCTTGTCGTAAGTTGCGATCATGTGGTCCAGCTGGTATTCCTGGGCAAAGTAGTCTTTGGACTTCTTCTGCCCCGCCTCGCCTGCCTTGTTCCATTGAGCCAGCTGGGCCACGTCGCCGCCAGCGCAAAATGCCTTGTCACCAGCACCCTTCAAGACGATAACGTTGGCCATATCGGATTTGGACCACTCGACGAGACGAGGGACGATCTTGCGAATCATGGAACCGTTGAGCGCATTGAGCTTCTTTGGGCGGTTGAGTTCGATGGATCGAAGGCCGTAGAGGGAGTTGAAGACGACATCTTCGGGTTCGTCGCCGGAGCGTGGCGTGAATCGGTGGATGATCTCGGCTGAGGACATTGATCGTTGTTGTAGTTGCTGCTGCTGTTGAGGCAGCACTGGTGAGATCTTAGCTCTGAGAGGCATGGCGAACAAGTTGCGGGTGCAGCAAGCCCCAGCCGGCGCCGCTCGGCTTGCAATAGCCCGGCAAAGCATCTGGTTTATATATATGTGATGCAGTTCCTTGAGCGGTGGACCACGAACCGAGGATGCTCACCAATTCCCCAATTTCGAGGTTTAGAAAGGAGGGGGAGGGGCCGTAGCTTTTAGGTACCTAGCTTTTACTTACTGTGATCCAGGTCCCATGGATGCAGCTTTTGCTGGGCCGAAGCAGACCGCGCGAATGCGACAGACAGGGGTTTCCCCGGTTCTTTTAAGTGACGTCGGATCAATGGACCTCCCACCAGCAACTGTGGGCAGCTGGATAATCTTGGCAAATTTAATACTTTTACACTGCAGATTCAATCCCATCTTTCTTCCATTTGTTGTCATCCATTGGCCAATCGATCTGAACATAAACGTATTCTCTTCAATTATTGCGCTGGTTTTGCATATCATTATAACAGACAGATTACTACGAATGGTGGTCTCTCAAATTTTTTATTTATTTATTTTTTTTTTTAAAAAAAAAGAGAAAAAAGAAAAAGAAAATACATCCTCACTCGGTAATTTCTCCCAAGAACCAATTGCTTTTACGGGAATCGTTTTCCCTCTTCCAAGTTTACAAACCCCCTCTCGTCCGAATCCACCACACTATCACCACCACATTACCGCAAGCCGCTTATAGCTCCTCCCACTCCTCATCTGACGGCTTATCGTCCCTAGAAATCGGAATGGTGTTGAACTTGAGCCCAGCTAATCCCATAAAAAAGCATGACAATCCCCAAGCGCCTGGGTCTGGAACTTGCTCATACCCAGAGCCCCCGATGTAGACAGTCCGGCCGAGACTTGCCTTCATCCCCTTGGTTCGTTCAGCGCCTTCCAATGCTGCCTTGGCCGCCTCCTTCACTGATCCAGTCTCTCTGAGTCCAAAGACAAAAGGGCAGAGGGCATCCATCAAGGTGCGATCTCCTGGCCGCGCTGGAGTGTACCTGTTCAACGACTCGCAGCTTGTCTCGAGCGCCGAAGCCCAAGCATAAGGCGAAGCATCTTTCTGTCTCTGTGACACATCCCGCAGGGCTGCCACCAGCGAGTTGAGAAAGATGGCATACAAGGCCCCAGAAGTGCCATCCATCTCCATCTCGATCACTGGCACAATGTTGGCGACATCAACAACGACATCCCCGCTCAATGGATTTGCCGAAATATGCTTCAGGACGGCCTCAGCACCTCGTTTCAGCCCGATACCGCAGTCGCCATCCCCCACGACGGTATCGTAACGCGTGACATCTGGTTCCGCGGCAATGACGCTCTCGAGCCCCTGGATGAGTGCCTTTTGTGCAGCACCGCTATCCATCGTCAGGCCGCTTGGCTGATTATCGGCGCCAACTGATGAATCTTGGTCCCGGGTCGCCCTGTTCTTTTCCTCCCATGTCAACTTTGAAACTGGAGATGACCAGCCGACGGCCTCAGATGGTGCGTCGAGCAGCTGAATCATGCTGGGGCCCCCAATATCGGTATTCACCACGTTCAGCAAGGTGATGCTGAAGCCAAGGCCGTTCAGACTCGTCATATACGTCCCATTGAGTATTCTCACTGGCTGGATGTTGTAGTCTGCTTCGAGCTGTTTGACCACCTCGGTTAGGATTCCTCCCATCTCTAAAACGCTGACTCCTCCGAGATTGTTGAGCAGTAGTACAACCTCATTCGAATTGACATTGACAAAGGCCCTGTCGGTATCGCTTTTGTCGAGCATTTGCTTGAGCATCGTACGGACCAGGTCTGGCAACTTGACAACCTTTCGGCCTGAGCCCTGCTCGTTGTGAATCCCCATTCCGATTTCCACCTCGCCATCCTTCAGAGCCTCCGAGTCGACTACCGTTCGTCCTGGGACATGAACATGTTCAAGAGAAGCTCCAACGCTCACCAAGTTGTCTGCCACCAGCTTCGCAACCTTTGCTACTTCCTTGAGGGGCCGCCCCTGCATTGCCAGTGCACCACTGATCTTGTGAACCAATACGGTTCCAGCGATCCCTCTTCGTCCAACCTTCCCACCCTTGCCCCGCCCGACACCAGCATCATCCCCGACGACGATCATTTCGACATTGATACCGGCCGCCTTAGCCTTCTCCACGGCCATGCCGAAGTTCAAAACGTCGCCAGTATAGTTCATCACCGTCACTAGGACTCCACCATCAGCGCCTCCATGATCAACTCTGGCCATGATGGCTGTCCTAATCTGCTCTGCGGAAGGACTCGCAAAAATAGTCCCTGCTACGGCTGCGCTCAGAAGCCCCTTGCCAACCATTCCGGCAAAGGAGGGCTCGTGGCCAGAGCCCCCGCCTGAGATGATGGCAACAAGTTGTTCGGGCGAGCCATATCCAGGTCGGCGGTAGATGATCTTGTTTGGTAAATCTAGGGCAAGGCCTGGGTTCGTGTAAGTGAGCGACTCGAGGGCTGTTGTCACCAGATGTGACGGGTTGTTGATGAAGTGTTTGGTAGACATGCTGAAGGATGGCGTAATTGTCGATTATTTGAAATTGTGACGAAGGCTACCGAGATTGGATGACGGAGCGCCGCAAGTCAATAAGTACTAGTCGTAATCGCTCAGTGCCGGTTAACTTGAGATGAAGACAAAGATGGGATGAGCTATCCGTGGTCCCTGCATCAACTAACGAAGATCAAAGCTCTAAGTTGAGACGGTTGTGGCTGGCTAGACGCAGTTGTTTATTTATCTCACTTAGAAGGATGATCAAAGAGACTTTTTAAAACAGCTAATCATTTCTAGATGAGCTTGCCCGTTCACACCACAAAGGTATGTTTGGTAGCTGCTAGATTTAAAACAAGCAGATGTGAGGGAGTTGGGTGGGGTGGGAGGTGCTCTGGTGAGCAAGGTGCGGGGTGGTGGTGGGGAGCTTTACTTCCAAGGCTCTCGCTTGCGAGACCAGTGTATTTTTAGTCGACGTCACCGGACTTGAAAACTGCGGTGCGCGAAGGTGCATTAACGGTTAACGGATTCCGTTTCTGTTTCCTTATCCCAGTCGTAGATGCTATTTCTAATTCCCGGTAGGCGTCTTAAACTCCCACCCCCGATAGTCATGAATATCTTCAATTTTGGAAAGTCTCCAGTGACCTAAACCATATCCAAAGCTATATCCTTTGCGTGATGCTCCTAATGATAAAACCGCTTAAAAAAACACGCCTTTCCCACGTTCCAAAAATAATAATCTGGAGATCCAATCAAATACATCCATCCCATCATACATCCAGTCCTTTCCAGGTATATCCCATCCCTCTCACAACATAACAAACGTCACTCCCCCGATAACACCCATCAACATCGCCCCAGTCAAGATTCCCGCCGCCGCCTTTTCTCCCTGCGTTATCGGCTTCAAGATCCTCGCTCCCCTATCCGACCTCGCCGGCCCATTCCCTCCCGCAGGGTTTCCCTTTGATGTCCCTCCGGTATCAGCAGTAACCGGCCCTTCCGTTCTGTCAACCAACATGGACGCGACAGCCGACAGGGCATTCATCTGCTCGCCCACCCCAACCATTCCGTCGAAACCCCCAGACGTCCACCTAAACCCACACGCCGTCCCGGGGATCCCTCTAAACTCGGCCGCTGCCGGAGAGCCGGAGCACGCCTTCGCTGCCGCAGCAGCCGAAGACTCCAACAGCGGATGTATCGTCTCGTACGTATGAGAAGCCAGCTGCGTGGCTCTAGCCATCCACCGCGTCAAGTACCCCTTGAAACTCCTCTGATCGATATCGCAAAAACCCCTATCCTCACAAAACTGCTCCACCAGCACTCCGGGAGCGGTCTCGTTGATGTAAAACGCCCTGATCGCGCCCTGGACAATCCCGTCCAGCCTTTTCTTCCAGAGCGCATCCTCGGTGATGTTGTACATGACCGCCGAGCCGTGCAGGAAAATACCGGCGTTGTAAGTCCACTGAATCTCGTCCCTGTTTTTGCACTCGTTGGTGTTTATGTCGACGTTGATCCCGTCGACGACGTCATAGTCATCCGTGATCAATCCCATCTTCTCCTCCCATTCGAAAATCCTGGTCGCCCATTCTGCGTACGTCTGATTGCCCGTGAACCTCGCGAGCCTCGAAGCAAGGTTGAAGAAGCACCCGTTCGAGATGGAATTCTTGTAGTTGAATCCGTTGTTGAACCTGAATATCTGCCATCTCAGTCCGCCCCCGCAGGAATCCTCATCCCACCGGGACGCCCACTGGTTGAATACCGCCTGGGCCAGAGCTAGCCACTGCGGCTTGTCGGAGGGAGGATCCGGGAACCTGAGCTCGGCGGCCGTCATGGCCGACATCGCCCAGAACCCCTGGTCGTCGTTGCCCAAGGTGCGGGTTTGGTTTATGGGCATGAAATCTGCCGTGTCGGCGGCTTGGTGCAGCATTGCTTGGGTTATTATGGCGTTGTATGTTTCGTCTCCCGTGAGGGACCAGTAGTCTATCAGGGTGCCGAACATTGCGCCTGCTTCCCACCAGAAGTACGGGTCGGGAAGGTTCCCCGGGACGTCGCCTGTGTTGTTGCCCGTGTAGTATTTGACCAGGCCGAAGGCTATGGTTGAGGCGGTAGATTTTATTGAAGCTACAAACGGAGAGTTAATCGAGGAAAAAGTTAGCTGGAGGAAAAGGGAAAAGGCCGACCTTCATTGTTGAGATTTAGTTCGATTGCCGATGCTTGTTGGAAGAATATACCGCCCATCAAGGCGTGGGAAAGTGAAGGTAGCCTCATTGTAAGCAACAAGAGTGTTTGTTCTCTTTTTCTTGAAAAAAAAATATTTACTTGAAAGAAAACGAGAGACTAATAGAGGAAGCCAGGCAAAGAATTCTAGAAAACTCTCAACAGAGGGGATCCAGCATGCTCGTGGAGACAAAACAGACGAATGGAAGGAGCAGCAAAAAAAAAAAAAAAACAGAGCCAAAGAATACGCACCACCTAGGCGCAGCCTGAACCTGCGGACTGACTACTTGTGCCGTCCAGCAGCGAGCGAGCGAGAAGGATTGGTGGTGGTGATGATTATGGGAAGAATTAAGCCAAGAAAGGTTCAAAAAGGTCAGTAATGTCCAATCCCCGCGTTGGGTTTATTCGAGGCAACGAAGCAGTTTGTTGGTCGTTAATGGCAGCCTGAAGACATACGCGCGGCCACAAGGTCCGAAAGTCTGACGCCGAGGCTTCTGGTCTTCGTATTTTCCAACAGGAAGGATCTAAGGAGGCGCAGCCTCTTCCACCTTCAAAGGTAACAGAGATACCACCGCCGTCCACGATGCGGTGTTGAGCAAGAATCGAACGTTGGAAGAAAAGAAAAATGCTGAAATTGTAAAGAAATGGTTCAGTCGGCCATGGCGATGCCATCCAAATGGTGGTTTGGTGAAGAAGGGAAGAAGGATTCAATGTTTTAAAAAAGAAAAGTTGAGACGAAGACCGTGCTCGCTTTTTCGTTTATCAACCAAAGATCCGTACATGCGAGGAATATCCCATGATTCAGCCAAAGCCGAACCGTGACTGCAATCTCCTTTTTCTTCATCGTGGAATCCTTCCAGGGAGGTGAGGAATGCTGAAACACTTCTGGTGTCGAGATGTCAGCTGCCGGTCACCCTGAACCACTGCGGCACTCAAGTCATCATGCAGGAAGAAGGATGGACGTTGACGTGAAAAACGGGTCTTGGCGGGGGGGCGTTTGGGGTAAATTCGTGGATATAAGTCAACTCAACCGACAGCGCCTTCACTTCAAGAGTCAAGCCAACTGGTAATGTTTTTGGTATCATCCCTTTTTTGTCTATCCCGTGTCAACCTAGAAAACTCCCCAGCATCATGCAAATCATCGATAGCTATCATCAGCTGCTACCTCCCTAGGGTATATAGCTCGTCAATATGAACATCAAAAAGAAAAGAACAGAAGCTTAGTGCTCGCAGCCGTGAGCGCAAGCCTTCTTGTGCTTCTTCTGCTTGGGCTTGGCGGCCGCTGAGCTCTCCTCCTCCTCTTCCTCTTCCTCCTCATCGCCAGACTCGAACTCGAGGTCGCTGAGGCCCTCCTCCTCCTGAGCATGGGCTGGATTTGCCGTTAGCAATGTGACGAAGATCTTGGTGCAGATTTTAATTGAAACTTACTAAAGTACTTGAGGGCGTTGGGCCAGAGGTCATCGGCAAGAGCCATGGCGACATCATCACCGTTGGGGAAGATCTCGAGATCCTCCTCGTCCTCCCAGTCCTCATCATCCTCATCATCGCCACCATCGGCCATCTCGGCATCCTCAAGAGGGAACTCGATACCCGTCTTCTTCTTGGCAACGACCTCGGCGTTCTCCTCAGCGGTGACGTAGTCACCGACGAAGCCGAACCAGGCAAAGAAGCTGACGGCGCCCTCGTGATCCTCCATCTTCTTCCTGAGAGCCTCGGCGGCCTTGCCGAGCTCCTTCTTCTCCTTACCTTCCTTCTTGGGGGCAGCCTTCTGCTCATCGAAGGCGGCCTTGGCAGCAGAGAGGAGACCGTTGGTCAGATCCTTACCTTCCTTCCACTTGATCTCGACGGGCTCACTGCAGTAGCCAATGGAGCCATCCTTGCCGTGGCGCCACCAGAACTTCTTCTCGATAACCTTGTCCTCGAAGTGGTCGTTCTCGCTGAACTCGAAGCGGAAAGAGACGCTGCGGGGGTCGCCGCCCTCAACGGGGGTGTCAATCTCGAAGCGCTCGACCTTGAAGTTCTGGATGGCGCCGAGAAGGACAGCCGAGTCGGCGGGCTGCATGAACTCATCAATGTCCATTGGGGCTTGCTCGAAGACGAGGGGCCAGAAGTTGGATATCTTGGCGATGACCTCGGCGCGCTTTACATAGAGGTCCTTGGAGATGTTATACTGGTAGCGAACTGCGATAGGGAATCACGTATTAGTTTCATAACTTTGCAATCGTCTGCGATTCAGGTCAACTGCACTCACTGGTCTCGGTCTCGACATCGTCAAACTGAGCCTCGAGCTTGGCGAGGTCCTCGTAGGTGGCCATGATCTCCTCAGCAGTGACAACGGCAGCCATTTTTTCTGGTTTTTTTTTTTTTTTTGGGGGGGGGGGAGATCGACAAGGTCTTGAGGATAGAGACAAAGTTCAGGATGAAGAGAGAGGTGCGTAGAGAGGGCGGTTAAGACCAGGGGAAAAAAACGGGAGAAAGTTTTGGATTTTATAAGCTACCACTGTATGCATCCGGCGCAGGAAAAAAAAAAAAACTTGCCCCTCCTTCGACTTACACTGGCGTATCAATGCACCGCGGGGTCCTGCCCTTGTCTGCCTGTGAAATTGTGAAAAGGGCCTTGGCATCCACAAAAATTGTTCACTCAGATAGTGGGGTAGTACGAATGGCGGACCTGCCAAGATATATGGGGCCGTTATGCATCGCCGGCAGACTGTGACCCAGACACTGAGGGGTATCCTGGTGATTTTACCATCTAGCTCCATCCACGGACAACAAATGAGCCGTCGCCGTGGTGATGTTGGACCGATGGGACGTGGAATTGTAAATTTTCATGTCTGCTTGTGCCGAAACCAGAATGTTGCACTGGAGAGTTTGCTCATGGTGGGGTTATATCGATGGAGACAAGCACCTAAATGCTACTCCACTTGGTAGTTTAAGGGTCTCAATTGCTTCTGGGTCTTTTCCCACTTCTATTTTTCCTGTGGCAATTTCAGGGTTTCAAAATTCGATAGTGCTTCTTTAAATTGTTCTAGAAATTCTTCTTTTTCTCCTCCAGGATGATTTCCTCTTGAAACCGCTGAATGGCGGAGCTTGCCCCCACATTAACACCGTGCTATCTAAATTACGTGTAACAGCCAACTCACAGACTGTGACGTGCAATTGAAGCTCAGAACCGCGTGGAGAGTGAACTGTTGACCCCCGTGCTCCCTCTTTCATGTGAGTGCCAATCAGATTGTTTCAATTCTATTGAGGCTCTTCGGTTGCATGAACTTCAACATGTTTATCTCATCTTGATATCTTGAAAATCCAAAATCCAAAGTTCGCGTCTCGATGCCAACAAACGATCAGCCCGGCTTTACCGCCATTACTTGGGTTCCGCTATCGGGCTTCGGAATCACTGAAATATTGCAACTGTGCATCAGATCCTGCTTCCTAAATTTGCCGACTTCCTCGTATCACTGGATAGCCACGGCTTATCTCCCTCAAGAGATGATGGATTGTGTCATTTCTGATGCAATTCCCCAACGGGCAAAGATGCCCGAAGTCGGGAGTCGAAATCAATTATTCAACTGCCGTCACTAGCGGTCTCCCGGTCGTCCCTTTGTCCAGTCGGACCCGCCGCTGAGACTTTCTGTTAGCTAAGACAGAACCTTGGAACCGTGATCCGCCGTCTCGTGACGCCCCATCTTGCACTTTCTACTCCGCTAGCTGTCATTCCGGGATTCACACGTCTCACCGGTAGTAGTGCAAGGGGCTTGCTTTTTTTTTTTCTGGATCCGGGGTGGGTTCGAGAAAAAGTTGTTGCGACGGAAGCCGCCCCGAAGTAACCTGGCCGGCGGTCCTGTTGTTGGAAGGCCACGAGGGGGAATAAAGAAAGTCTATACCTTGCCTTAGCCACATACAACTCACCGTTTTTGAATTTAGGGATTACTCGTGAAACCGCGACGACAGTCATATATACTCTCTACAGACGCTACCCAACTGCCAAGATCTCAGAATCTTTCTGCCCTTCCACAGAATATAGCAACTTCGCTCATCTACCTTCACAACCACCCACCATCAAGATGGGGGGTGTTACATTCATGGAAGGCAAAAACTCAAAACACCTGCCCGAGTCGCGGGTGCTCATCATCATGACGGGCGGCACAATCTGTATGCAGGATTCTCCGGATGGACTGATTCCCATGACGGGATTCCTCGAAAATGCCATGGAGCCGAGGCCATCTTTCAACGACAGCTCAGCTCGAAGAGGTACGGACTTCTCTCAATCTACAAAGAGTGAATATCCACTGACCACTCTCGCAGTCAAAATCCCCGCCTACAGGAACAAAGTCAAGGTCGAGCTCGACTCCCTCCGCACACCTCCAAGCGCCTACTCCCGGCACATCCGCTATGGCATTCTAGAATTCTCCCCACTCCTCGATTCTTCCTCCATCTCCTCCATAGGCTGGACAGAGATCGCCATGACCATCAAGGAAAATTACCCCCTCTTTGACGGCTTCGTCGTCCTGCACGGCACGGATTCACTTGCTTACACCGCCTCGGCCCTGTCCTTCATGATGTCTGACCTCGGCAAACCTGTCATCCTCACCGGTTCCCAGGCGTCTATCTTCGCCCTGCAGTCTGACGCAGTCGACAACCTCCTGGGCAGTCTCATCATAGCCGGCACGTTTGTTATCCCCGAAGTGTGTCTTTTCTTCAGCCACACCCTTTTTAGGGGCAACCGAACCACCAAAATCTCTGCCTCATCTTTCGAGGCGTTTGACTCCCCAAACTGCGACCCGCTGGCCAAAGTCACTTCGTTGGGTGTTGAAGTCAACTGGGGTCTTGTGCGACGTCCCACCCGAATAGCAGAATTCAACATCACCAAATACCTCGACACTGCTCACGTGGCCAGTTTGCGCATCTTCCCCGGAATCAAACCCGAGATGGTGGATTCGGTGCTCAGGGTACCCAATCTTAGGGGGTTGATCCTTGAGACGTTTGGGATGGGCAACGCACCCGGAGGAGTGGATGGGAGTTTGACAAAGGTGATCGAGAACGCGGTGGGGAGGGGCATCATTATCGTCAATGTCAGCCAGTGCACCAACGGGTTCGTCAGTCCGTTGTATGCTCCCGGGACGGCGCTGGGCCGGGCGGGCGTGGTTTTCGGGCATGACTTGACAACGGAGGGCGCCCTGACTAAGCTGAGCTACCTACTTGCACTGGATAATCCGCGGTTGAGCAACGCAGATATTTCGGCCCAGATGGCGCGTAGTTTGCGCGGTGAGATGACCGAGATGACACTCCCGAGTTTTAGTCACCCGGCGGGGAGCATTGATTCGGCTGTGGCGAGGTTGACTTCTGCTGGTACGTTGCCTTCTACCACTACTTCTTCTATCTACTAGTCGCATCTCTACATGACTCGTGGAATAATTTCTTTTTCTTAATTTTTTTTTACAATGTTGGAACACGTGCTTATTTGTTTGCTTTTTTTCTGTATTACAATAGAATCCGCATTCACAGCACTCGGTTACGCAATTCGGAAAGGCGAGCTTCGCACGGTGTGCGAGATACTCGAGGGCGACGAGTTCAACCACCAGCTGCTCAAGAAGGCCGACTACGCCGGCAACACGGCGGTCCACCTCGCCGCCGTTGGGCCCGAGCCCAAAATCATGCGCGAGGTTCTGATGAGAGGCGCCAGTGTGCACGCCAGAAACCTGGCTAATAACACACCGCTATACCTGGCCGAGAAGGCAGGCAACGTTGAATGCGTCAAGCTGCTTAAGGAGGCTGGGGCACACCTGTGGCTCGACAACGAGGGTAGCGTCCTCGCCCCAAGCGGAAGTGCGAGCAGGAGGGTGTCGACGGGAGGCACTAACAGCGGGAGGGCGTCGGCGTATGGTGATTCGAGACCAGCATCGAGGCCAGGCTCAACCCCAGGCTCAAGACCAGGCTCGAGAGGCAGCGAGTTCGTCAAGGTTGGCTCGGAGCATGCTCCTGGTGTTGCGAATGGCAACGGAGCCAGAAAGGGGTCGTCGTCGGCGCGGCCGCCGTTGACTGCCGAGACAGGAAAGATTGTTGGTTGATTCTATTGACATGTGGTTGGAGCTTATTGGTAGACGTTTTTGGACGGTTTGTGGATCTTGGTGGTCCGCCCGTTTGGGCTCAAAGCGATGGCCTTGTTTCTTCCCTTGCGAGCTAGAAAAAGTCGAAATGGCATATCTTTTTGGGTGGTACCGACGGTAGCGATAGTCTCGACTTGGCTGGCTGTGTGTTGGCTGCAGGTTGATATTGGGCAGGTTGGGCCTCGTTTTTTGGCCTCGACTGCAGCGGAGATACTGCAATCAAGTATGTGCCGATCACAGGTACTTGGAAACCTTTTTGGAAAATCGTCTCTCTGAGAAAAACAACAAGAAAAGTAAAAGTATTTGAGTTGGGGGCTATGTTGATATACGGCTTGCTTATATACGTGTCTGTGTAAAGCTGGGGGCGGTTGTTTAGAAGCGGCCGCCTCGCCCGTGGTGAGTGTTTCGACGATCTAGCAGAGTGTCCTAGATTAGCGAAGTTGCTTGTTATTGCGTGTTCCCGTAGCTTCATTGGTGAAGGGTAAAGCCCGTGATGGGTGATGCTACCTGGGGTCCGAAAAGGGTATCTGGCCGTTCCCGTCCGCTTGGGACCGATGGTGATTCGGTGTTCATCGCCTCTTGGCAAACAAGGTCGACTTGATGGGTCTCCGAGGGCAAAGGTCCCTGTGGAACACTGGGATGTTTTAGGGGGGCACAGCATAACCAAGCAAATGTCTTTAGTTTTCACCTCTTGATGATGTGTTGCAGATGCAGTTGAGAGCGGCGTGGTGGGAGCTTGTATGTACACTTGATTAGGTAGTGTGAAAAGCGGCCGCCGTGCAGAAACACCTCGATGCCATGCAAGATCTGCCTCGAATCCTCCTTTTTAGGCTGACATCTTTTTGGCATGAAATTTGTTTGGATCCTCTCTGCCTGAGGGGCAATAATTCTCATTTTTTTTAGGGGAAAATCGGAAAAGAGCCTCATTCATGGATAATGATCGACAGGCTGAGGGAAAAGTTGGCGATCCATCCATTGATCCCCAAAAAAAAGGTTGGCCTGCTTCCCCCTGATTTCCGTTGGAAGCCGGAGATCAGATCAGCCTTGGGATGAGAGAGTGGGGGGAACAAAATGAAAAAAAATTAGAGAGAAATCCGGTGAGAGGCCAAATTTCTCTGTGTGGTAAGTGGGTGAGTTACACCTTCCCGTTGTGCGTTACGCTGCAGAAACTCGGCCCGGATGGCGATTGATTACCCCACACAAGCTGAGAACAAACGCCTTATAAGCTTGGGAATCAAGCAGAATGTCTTGCATGCCATCCTTACAGTGCTTATGCTGTATGCAGGGCGGTGGCTTGCGGCAATTGCGGTTCTGCTTTTGGTAATCGTTATTCTCTTCCCAAGCTTTCTTGTTGATGAGGCTCAACAAGGCTTGACTCAATGAGATTCCAAAGGCTGAGGTTCTCACATATTCAGATATTTCCAATGACACGCCGAGTTTTTCCTCGATCGGTTAGACAGACTGACAACCTGACCTGAACACGGAACACGACGTTGTGCGAAGAGCGCTACTACCGTTGCTTGCCGTATGCTCCGCGCTGGGTGTCATTTCTCGGGCAGCATCATGGGATGTCTCCCATTTATTCGACTTGGTTGGACCTCTGCAGCCCGACTGTCTTACTTCCGGGTTGTCCAGGCACTAATCAATTCTCGGTGAGTTCCTCCACCACGCAATGGAAATAAGTACGGCTTGTGTCGGTTGCGAATCGATGTTCGCGAAGTCGTGGTCGTGCCCAACTTATTGGATCGGGAGGCTGGTATTGTTGTCAAGGGCTGTTGGCCGTATTTCGTCGCCTACTGCCTCACGCTATCTACCTACTGCACAGCAATAGCGGGACCCTGCAGAGCGGCCTATGAGAAAGACCTGGAGATCCTCTTGGATGGGTACCTGACGAACACCGGTAGTTGGAGATCTGAGCAGGTTCCTCCGGTGCACCGCCATCCAGGAGCAGCACGGGAGCAACATCGGGTCGCTCTCCCGGCCGGGGCAACCCCCATCGCCTTCTTTGTATTTGTTGTTTTTCAACATCTCGACCACCCCCATTCCGCGCCCGCGCGTTTCTGTGATCAAAGGTTTGTTTGTTGTTGGCTGCTTTGGAAGACAAAGTCCATGCACCAACCAGTAGAGGGTCAGACACAGGCAACTGCAAAAGGAGGGTGAAAAGGAAAACAACCTAGAACGACTGAGCGATAGCGGCATCGCTCACGTACCCGACAATATGGGTAGTGTCCCCACATCTCTGAAAAATAACGCTGTTTAGTGTAGTTCAAGGTAGTATGTATGGCACGGCAGTCGACTGCTGTTGGGCCTTTGCTGCTGTTGGCACCCGTTGTGTGATCTGAAGACTTTAGACCCAGCACAATGGTCCCCCTTGTCGCCCTCGCTGTTTGTTTGCCACAGACACGGCCGGTGGATAAATGTTCAGATCTCGTTGGATTCCAACAAGAGGGAACCTAAGAAGGATCAAGCGGACAAATAATACTAAAGAACAGTAATAACAAGGCTGACTAGATTTCACATGGAAAAAGACCAAACCCGCGAGCCTCTTCTTGAAGGGTGGGTGAGCCTTCAGCTATAATAAAGCCCTCACTTCCCCCCCGGATCGTATGCTCTTCCAGTCGGCTACTAGTTCCCTGCATTACCTGGCAGTTGCGTACCAACAGTCCCCCCTTCTTATATCGACAGCCATCAATCCTTCTATCGACCGTTGGCTTGTGCCCTTCCAACAACACCGACAACAACAGCAGCAACCAACATGGACTTTACCAGCCTCATCCGAGATGCCCTCCCCACCTTCACTGCTAATATCACTGAAGATGGCAACAGCAGTTCGACGCACAGGATTGTTGAGACACTTTCGCCGCTCTTTGGTACTCAGTTCAACCCGCTATTGAAGCTTTTCATGATCTTTTACGACCTGGCCGGCAGTCGCCTATCTCGCTTTGGTCTGGATCCAGCTTTTATTTTGACCGTCATTGGCTTCGCGTGGGCCCTCAACAGACTATGGGTACAAGTCTACCTCGCCGTCTGCGGAGCCATCCGCTCGTATTTTACAGCCAACATTCAGATCAGCAGCAATGATGAGATATTTCTGCACATGATGAAATATCTCTCCTCACAGCCATCCATGGTCAACTTGAGGTTTCTCACGGCCGAGACGTGGACCAGGTCAGCCTGGGAGGACGTCGACGAGTCTGACTTCCTGACCACAAAAATATCAGCTGATGGTTCGGGCATACTCCTCAACTTCTCTAATCAAGAAGCTAAGGCGCCTCCCCGTTTCACACCGGCTCTCGGGTCACACAACTTCTGGTTTGAGGGAAGGTGGTTCAGACTCCACCGAAAGCAGGAGACCCTCTACGACGAGGCGAGCGCCAATAGGGGGGGCGCTCAGTTCAAAGACAAGGAGACGCTCATCCTGTCCTGCTCCGGCCGCTCGCCAAAGCCAATCAAGGCGCTCCTCCAGCACGTAAAAGAGCAGTATTATGCAGACCACAATGCCAAGACCATTGTCAAACGCCCGGGGACTCATAGCATGCGTCGCTTTGGTGGTAGGCACAGCTGGCAGACCGTCGCTAACCGCCCGGTGCGTCCCATGAAGACTGTTGTTCTTGACGCGAAGCAAAAGATTCAGGTTCTCTCCGATATGAACGAATACCTCCACCCAGCCACGCCAAAGTGGTATGCCAACCGCGGAATTCCTCTCCGTCGAGGATTTCTCTTTCACGGCCCACCTGGAACAGGCAAGACCTCGCTCTCCTTTGCCCTCGCCGGAGTCTTTGGTCTCGACATATACGTCATATCCCTCCTAGACCCTTCTCTCACAGAAGAAGACCTCTCCTCCCTGTTCAACGGCCTTCCTCGGCGCTGCGTGGTCCTCCTCGAAGATATCGACACTGCCGGCCTCGCTCGCCCCCCTGACGTCCTTCCGGAAGACAACCTCCCCGCTTCCGCCAGCGCAGCCACAAAAGATGACAAAACGACAGATAACAACAATAACAACAACAGCAACAAGGACAAATCCCCAGAAGGCAACCCAAAACCCCAAAAAGAATGGCAACTCTCAGACATAGCTCGCGAACTAAAACGGCAGATGACCTACACGGGGCACCACCACGGATACCCGCACGGCGGCGGCGAACCAGGCTCAGAAAAGAAAGGAATCTCCCTCTCCGGCCTGCTCAACGCAATCGACGGCGTAGCCTCCCACGAGGGGCGAGTCCTCATCATGACGACTAACAAGCCCGAAAACCTCGACGCAGCGCTCATCCGTCCCGGCCGCGTCGACCTACAAGTTGCGTTTACAAACGCAACGCAGGAGCAGGCGAGAGAACTGTTTGAGCGCATGTACGAGTACGACTTCAACGCGCCCGCGCCCACGTCGGTTGCTACTCACGAGGGGGACGGAAACTCGTCCGACATCTCAACTGCCACTACCGCGGTCGACCACCTAAACGAGTCGATCACCACCACCGCATCGGTACTGCCCAAGATACTATCCAGGTTCGGGGGAGGAGAAGAAGAAGAAGACGAGGAAGAAGAGGAAGAGAGGACTTCGACAAAGGAGATATCGAAAATAGCTGCCCAGTTTGCTGCCAAGATCCCTCCGGGCGTGTTTTCCCCTGCCGAGCTTCAGGGTTTCCTGCTGAAGAGGAAGAAGACTCCTAGAAAGGCGCTTCGGGAGGTTGGGGTCTGGGTTGAGGCCATGGTTGAGCAGAAACGGAGCGGAGGACGGGTGTTGGCTGTTCAGTAGAAATCTGGGAGGAAAAGGGGTTGGGGTGACTGGATTTCTTTTTTGTCGTCCAACTTTCCTTTTTTTTGCTATTTTCGTGTGCATTTTTTTTTCTTTCTTTTCTTTAGCTTGGGATTGGTTCATTTAAAGTCGTCAGGTTGCTACTTCGCATACACCGATCGGCAGGGAGCTGGAAGGGGCTGAGAAGGTGTTTTGGCTGGTTGATCGGACAGGAAACAACATAATGGATGTGCTTCAAGGGGACGGGGATGGGGATGGGGATGGGGATGGGAATGGGGCGTTAACTGTGTGACTTGTGCGGGCTGATTTTCATTCTTTAAGTAGCAGATGACCAGTCATTCTATTCTTCTCTCTTCTTTTTTTTGTGACTTGGGAGTTCATGATGACCAAGCTATCGGATTGAATTTATGCTCTACAGTAACTTCGAATACACCTTGCCCTCGGAAACAGGGACTAACTGACATGATCTACGACAAGTCTAATATACCTCTTCCTCCTCCTCATCATAACCATCCTCACCATCAAACCCTTGTTGCTCGCCATTCTCGTAGTATCCCTCCTCTCCCTCATCATAGCCTTCTTCAACAGAATCGTATTCTTGCTCCTCGTCTTCCCCTTCTTCCCCTTCTTCGTCCTCGGGGTATTCATCCTCCTCCTCCTCGTCAAAGTCTTCTTCCTCCTGGAATCTGACTGCCTTGCCATCTGTGCCAACCGCCATGCCACGATCCTTCTCTTCCTGTTCATCCTCAGCCCTCTTATCAAACCGAATGTCCTGCTTACCCAGAGGATCGTCTTGCTGGTCGTCCTCTCCCTCGTCTTCCCCATCCTCGTCATCATCACTGCTCTCGTCCTCGTCCTCGTCCATAAGAATCTCTTGAAGCACGTCCTCATCTTCCTCATCTTCCTCATCTTCTTCAATACTCGCCCGGACAATGCCAGCATCCTGATCCTCCTCGGCGGACGCCGCTGCAGCCTCCGTCTGGTCTTTCGCAGCAGTGCCGGTCGGCGTCTCGAGGGTGTCAGAAGAGGCAGGATGAGCAAGGTTCCTAGTAATCAACTTGATCATCTTTGCCGCCTCTTTCTCCTCCACATCCTTGAGCGGGATACGCACACGATAATGCGTCTTTTTGCGCTTCTCGGTCCAGCGATCTCTTCCCTGTTTGAGACCAGGCCGCATTTTCTTGCCACGAAGCTGCTCGCACTCCTCCGGAGACAGGTTCAGATCAGGCAAGCTGATGCCAATGCTGTTCCCAGACCCGCCGTCGCCTCCATCATTGGGCCCCTTGACTACCTCAAGCGCAGCAGAGAAGTCGTCGTCAGTAAGAACGCGGCCGAACCGAACAGCAACCATCTTGGTTTTCATGATTGCCTTTGAAACAGACCAGAGGACTCGGTGGTAGAACCCACTGACCTCATTGTCGCACTCGGAGCGCACCTCGGCGTTCGCAAAGAGGCTTGAAAGCAAAGGATCCGTGATATCGCACACCTGCCAGACCTTTCCATCGGTACTGAACGACTGGCCGTTGAAGATGTGTGTGTTGAGCAACCTGTCGTCGCCGTCGCCCAAGTCATCCCAAGCCTTGCCGAAGTTGGCAACGCTGATCTCGTTGCGACGAACGGCCTGCCAGGAGCGGCCGACAGTGCCTATGCGCGTCTTGTGCAGCTTGAAAATGAGGGTTTGGTAGATGCGATATTTCGGGTCACTTCTGGGATCGAGTCCATATTTGACCAGAGCGTCTCGCCAAGGCCCGCCTTTGAACTGGTAACCGGCGTACTGAAGGCAATGGCGGACGAGGCCACCGTTCTTTGGGAGCTCGGCAAACTTATGCCCGAGTCGGTTCCACATGCTTCGACGAGTCCAAATAGGCCGCTCCTCCATCGCCAGCTGCATCTCGGTGATGATGGCTGCCACTTGCGGATCCGACATGTCGGGCTGCCGACGAGGCTTGCCGGGGACTGGGAATTCGTCGTGTGCGATGAAGTAACCCGCCGCGGGTATTCTCGAAGTGACATTGACTACTCGCTCGTACTCCTGGTCCTCGCCTAGACTACCCAGCTCCGTGGAGAGCCCACTGGTTATCTCCTTTGTGTGCGGGTTCTGGGCGTAGCCGTAGCTAAATGGCAGCGACATTGGCGTGAAATACGGCGGTGGGATGAGATCGATGTTGTCTCCAGACTCAATACCCGGCACCAGAGAAAATTCTTTGAGTTTTCGGACATCGCCTGGGAGGACACTTTCGACAAACTTCTTCATGAATTTTGACTCTGCCAACGAGTACTGAAAGTCTGCGAGACCGCGATATCGATGAGTGTTGTTGATCACGCCGATTGGATCGACTTGGTACTTTCCAACATTGTCCTGCAACTTGCGCCTGAGCACCTTTGGGTCGTCCAGACGGTCTTTTGACATGATCTCTGGGCCATGCGAGTCCGCAGAAGCGCTGACTTGGCCCTCCCAAGGGCCGTCCGTGCCTCTCTTCCTTTTCCTGCCGGTGCGCTTTGGGACTGTGACTTTGAGGACAACATTGTGGGTAAGGGCGTTGTGAGATGTAAGCGGCCTTGCTGAGGGGTTGTCGAAGCGCAGATACAGCGGGACTGAAATCTGAGGACTGGCCGAATCCAAGATCTGAGGGTGTTGTTAGTAGGGGCATTTTCTCTAAACTCGATTGATTCAACATACGGCCTGGAAAGCATTATTTTGCCCAAACGTCCTGATGCCTTTGTCAAGATGTTTTATGATCATGGGATGCTCAAGTGCGGCGAGCCTCCGGGAAGGGATAGTATATGTCGGCGCCTGATCGTCATCTTGACTGCCAGAATTCTCCATCTTCCTTGATGCTATATAGAGTATATAAATGCAGTATCAATTATCGTTTCAGAAGTTATGAGTTATGAAAGGATTGCTGGTTCTTGGATGTAGCCGATTATCAAACAAACAAGGAATTCCAGGGTTGTTGTGTGAAAGGATAGGTGATAAATGTGGACTTGTCGAATGAAATCTGTTAGTGTCAAATTTACATGAGAGGAAAATACCCTTCGGTCAAATCGAAACATAAGAGCTATCGAGTCAGCAGAACCATTTGATCCATGTTCTTGAAGAAAAAAATTGAGAATAATTGAATTTTCGGTTCCTTCCCAACACTAATTATCTGTCTGAGAAGGGAACTTTGACTTCGGTTTCAACCAGCCACAGACGCAAATGTGGCCCGTGCTTCTATACAGATTTAAGTTGGAGGCATGTGCGTAGAATTGCTTTATCCAGTTAGATCTTTTATCCTCTCACCACCACCTGATGCTGTGATATTCCCCTAATTTCATCCTGGCCAATATCTGCAACTGCTCTCCTGCATTCTCCCGGCTGATGTCGCCCGTTACAACGTGGAACCCTGATGATCAGCTCTCCCCGCCAGCTTGAGGTGTCACAGAATCGGCAGTCCAGATTTGGTCCGAGTCGTGCTGATTTCTGAGCTTCTATGCATGGATAATTGCAAGGTAAATATGCATATAAATATACTACTAACAATAAAAATGGCCCCCGCCGATGAGCTTGGATTGGTTGATGGATACGGAGCACATTGATGGATTGATGCCTTGATGGTCGACCTCACTCAATAACATAACTTGCTGTTGGTTTACAATTATAACTAACAAAAGCTGCACCCCTGTGCCCCATCCCGGCTTGCTGAATTGTCTGTTCGGGTTGGGTGTTTACGACGGAAGTTGGACAATAGCAATTGAATCTACGTATGTTGCACAACCCTGCCTTTCCACGTTCCCAACAGCGCGGACGGGCTGGCGCTGTGTTTAATCTCCAGCCCTGGAGCGCGCCCAGCTGGTATTTCCCCCTGTGCTTCTCATCGTTTGGAGTGGTCCCGTCCCAGGCGCCAAATCCACAGCGACCTACCTAGATTGGAACCTTCATGCAAGTCACCACCTGCACCTCAAGCGGCAGCATTCGCCAGCTTAATCGAAGAAAAAGAACACAAGCTAGCTACTTTGAGATTCAGAAATCCTGAGTTTCCATCTTTTGGACATTTAAAATTCTTTACGAGATTCGGGACCCATTCTTTTGACTACCGCTGCGTAAGGTAGGGGACGTGACGGGGATCCGCGCGCGACCTGCGAGCCCCGCAAAAACACCTACCTACACCAACTGGAACGTCAGCCCAAAGCATCCATTTCCCAAACCCACCACCCCCAGCAGCATCGCAACCACGGCGAGCATCATAACTTACGGGCCGCCCACGAAACATCAATAATTCTATTTACGAACGTGACAGATCGTCGAAGCTATACCGAACTTTTTGCTGCTGTAGCCAATCCGTTTGCGACGTTGACCCGCCATACTCGGCCAGAGAGAGAGCCAGCTGCTGCCGCTGGTCACTGTCGACTGTCGTTGCTGTCTGGTGCTGCACAGTCCAGTGTCGCTGGCGCCCCCCGTTTCCAACAAGAGCCGAGCGTCGTCAATCACCGTGCCTTGCTCTTCTCCGGACAAGACCCGGCACCCATTCCATCTCTCGACTGCGCCGCTTTCGCCCCGCCATTGGTAACAGCTGTGCCTCGACCAGCTATAGAGATCATCCGTCCAGCACCCACAAGGCCGTCTCCCCAGGCGCGCCCTGTTGAAACTACCCATCTGTTGACCGTTGCGTCGCCGACTGCCTGCATGCACAAGCTGCCACCGACCCCGAGCAATCGATCGCGAGCATAACTACACTCGATGAGATTCGGAGGCGAATACGCAATCTAATTTGTGCGTTCGCTGGCCACTTGAGCATTCCCATTGTCAACGTATCTTGATTCCCCGGTCAGGGTCGAGTTGGGCGTCTCTAACCGCCCCACAGAAGAGAAGCTGTTGTCTTCAAAGATGAAGCGCTTCAGCCAGAGAGTCGTAAGTCTCCTCCCTCGCTGCCTTGCGTACTTCGTTCTTTTAGAAGGTCGCCCGCCGTGACGTGCAGCCGCTGACGTGAATGGTTGTTTTAGCTCTCGCGGGGCAAAGATAGGGACTCAAGCAAGTCCAAGAAGAATAAGGATTCCAAGGACGGAACAGCCTCGCCGGCAAGAGACTCAACCCAATCACCCGTGCTTACACCCTCCTCGTCGACTTCGACTCTAAATGACCCTCGGAACAAGCCGCTTCCGCCCAACAACGGCGCCCTAGACGATCATGGAAATGCCGCTCTAGGTGCCCAAGTTGGCGCCGGACCAAATTCCGGCTTGCCGGATCGCTTTGGTCCCCTGGGGGGACAACCACAGGGGGCGAATGGTGGGAGCACTCCCGTTAGGCACGGGACTCTTCCTCCAACTGTCATAATCAGCCCCAGTGCTCCGGTAAGTTTGAACAAAATGTCTTGCCGATCAATAAATTGCACCAACACTGACTGAACCACGCCTCTTGCAGCACGTACCCCAGCCCGGTGCAACCGAGACCATGCCTCACGATCTTGCCCCTCCGAAAGCCGGACAGAAGTCCTTGATGTTCGACCGGTTGCATCAAGGTCCCAAGGATGTACTCGAAGGCCCGAAGACACCCAGGCGGCAGCATTCATCCCGGTTCGATATCTCGGCACACCGCGAGCTGGAGAAACTCCCCGGCTTTCACGAGGTCCCTCCTCAACGACGTGAGGATCTCTTCATGAAGAAGATTGACCAATGCAATGTCATCTTTGATTTCAATGATGCGAGCGCCGATATGAAGTCAAAGGAGATCAAGCGCCTGGCTCTCCATGAACTCCTCGACTACGTGGCCAATAACAGACAGGTCATCACGGAGCCCATGTATCCAGTGGTTGTCGGCATGTTTGCTAAGAACCTCTTCCGTCCAATTCCGCCCCCCTTGAACCCTCAGGGTGAGGCATTCGACCCCGAGGAAGATGAGCCAGTCTTGGAAGTTGCCTGGCCGCACATTCAAGTTGTATACGAATTCTTCTTGCGCTTCATCGAAAGCCAGGACTTCAACACCAACATTGCCAAGGCATACATTGATCACGGCTTTGTTCTTTCGCTCCTCGAACTATTCGACTCCGAGGATCCCAGGGAACGCGATTTCCTCAAGACCACCTTGCACCGCATTTACGGCAAATTCCTCAACCTTAGATCATTCATTCGCCGCTCCATCAACAACGTCTTCTTCCAGTTTACCTACGAGACGGAGCGCTTCAACGGAATTGCTGAGCTCCTCGAGATCCTCGGCTCCATTATCAATGGTTTCGCTCTGCCTTTGAAGGAGGAGCACAAGCTGTTCCTAACCCGAGTCTTGATACCTCTCCACAAGGTCAAGAGTCTAAGCATGTACCACCCTCAGCTCGCCTATTGTATTGTGCAGTTTCTTGAGAAGGATGCTTCATTGACAGAAGAAGTGGTGCTTGGGTTACTGCGGTATTGGCCCAAGGTCAACAGTACCAAAGAGGTCATGTTCCTCAATGAGGTTGAAGACATTTTTGAGGTCATGGATCCGGCTGAGTTTGCCAAGGTGCAGGAGCCGCTTTTCCACCAACTCGCCAAGTCAGTCGCCAGCCCTCATTTCCAGGTTGCTGAAAGGGCGCTCTATTTCTGGAACAACGAATACTTCTGTAATTTGGTTAGCGACAATGTCGAGATCATCCTTCCCATCATGTTCGCGCCCCTATATGAGAACTCCAAAGGGCACTGGAACAGGTTTGTACCGATTACTTCAGGTAACCAACCACTGGTTGCTAACTGTCTGCAGGACGATCCATGGCATGGTCTATAATGCCATGAAGCTTTTCATGGAAATCAATCCCCAACTCTTTGACGACTGCTCCCACGAATATACCGAGCAACAGAACAGCGCGGCTTCAAGGGAAGCTATCCGCGAAAAGAAATGGGCTGCTATTACCGAGTTAGCGAACCAGCGAAAGCGAGCCAACGGATCGGCTGGAACTTTCAGCGCACCAGTCGGGCGTGCTGCTGTCGCAATGCCGGCAGTTGAGGAGGTAGATGCCACCGAGGACAATCAGAAGAGACTAGACTCGCTGAAGCTGCAGGACAGTGACCGGAGGGACCGTCGGCCTACGCACGACAGACAAAATTCAGTCGGCTCATCTAGGAGTGGCCGGTGATCTTTTCCAGCTCTTATGTCATGATCCCCTCACCCTCTCAGCGCAAGTTCACTGCCAGTCAGATATCAGCACGACTGGAGTTATCATTCTTTGTCGCAGCTGCTTTGTCCGACCCTCGATCTATCCTGTCTTATAGCTCATCGACCAAACCTAGCGACTTGAAAGCCTAGCGAAGCCGCTGTGACACTTCATAAAGCAACGAGGACATATCTGTGTCAGACGCCCCCTTTTGTTCTCCTGCGGTAGCTCAGAGCCAGAAAATACCCGAGGTCTTGTTGTGGATAAATTGATATTTGGGATCGGTGCGAAAGGACTCAGTCGCAGGTTGGGGGGATTGATACATTTTCAACCGCCGCTGCTTCAAATTGAGATGGCACGGGTAGTATCGGCTATCTTCTCCGGCTTGCAGTTTTAACCACCTCTCAGTTACAGTGATGGCCTTTTTCACAACAATTCAGATCTGGGAGAACCCTCTTGTTTTTGTCTTCAGCTTTCCTTTTTTCAACAAGCGTCCTCCGTGTGCACAGGTGGGATAAATCACCACTCGAGGGAAATGGAATTTTTAAGCCCAACCTGTGGGCGAAAAGGAGAAATAGAAGGCGGGGATTTCTTTTTATGCGGGCTTGGCTTAAGGGAGTGGACGAAAGGAAGGATTAGCAGGAGGATGGAAGAGAGGGGGGGGGCTGAAGATGGAGTTGCTACACATATCATGGATGCTGTCGGTGGTTTTTGTTGTTGTTTGAGGGTTTTGTTTTCCTTTTCTTTTTCTTTTCGAAACTCTTATTCTTTTCTTAAAAGACGGAACCACTTAGTTTTCTTTCGTTCTTGTTTGAGGTCCTCTCTAAATTAACTACCTTTTTTTTTTTTTCTTTGTTCAATTGAAAACTTTCTATAGCGGGCTCCTTTTTTAAATCACAAATGAAATGGCATGGCTTCAATAACTTTTTATCATCCCTTTCTGAGCCCTGGGATTTTCTCTCTTGTTTTGAGTTTTCCACGGGGGATTAAAACCACCACTCGAGAGCAGATGTTTGCCACTAAATGCCCTTTTATTTTCCTTTGCTTTTGACATCAGACGAGGTGTGTAGTTTGTGGGAAATCAAGCGGAACAAATACAACTGTCATGGTTGGGCGAGGGAGAAAATAGCGTTATCAGGAGGTGACTTTTTAGAAGGAAATAGAATGTGAGGGAAAAATGTGTGCAATGGCGGCGTTTGTTTAGCCGAATGGTTGGATGGATGAGTTATCTCGTTCTTTTTTTTGGTGTTTTCATTTTATTTTGTTTCTCCCTCCTAAATAACGCTCGATCCGTGTGCCAAGAACACGAACTTCATTTATATGATATCTCACCGCTGTGCAGTAGAAAAGTGGCCCTTCAATGTTGCAGGGCTTGCATTCGATTCAAATTGTTTATTGTTCATGTTTTCTAACATGAATGACTTTCATCTATATGTAGAGTGTAGTCCCTCGTTTTGGACATGATATAGTATCTCCTTCGTCTCCAACACAAGTTACAGAGTTCCCGATTACCACCTCGAGCCCCTCCCATAACCACCTCTCCCATTACCACGATGTCCGCCACCGTTCCCTCCTCGGCCCTGGTTGTAATGCTTGTTCTGATAATGACCCGGCGGCGGAGGCGGCTGTTGAGACTGATAGGGATTCTGCGAATGAGAAGGTGGAGGAACCCAGCTGCCTCCAAAGTGGGGAGGTGGAGGAACTACACCACCACCACCACCAGGAGGGAATAAATGCGGCGGCGGTTGCTGTTGTTGCGGAGCAAGTCCCATCGGAGGTGGTGGAACAGCTCCCCACTGGCTCCCAAAGCTTGGAGGAAGCGGTGGTGGAACAGGGAACCCTCCTGGAAAATTGGGCATCTGAGCATGAGGATATCCCATTGGAGGCGGCGGAAGAGCTGGTGGTTGCTGAGGCAAGTGAGAAGCATGAGCAAACGAGTTGCTGTTTTCCCACTGCTGATTATTATCATAGCTTCGACCAGGCCGTGACCCAGACCGGGGCCGGGACCGGGACCGGGACCGACTCCTAGATCGCACGGGTGAGTAGCTTGGGCTTCTGGGTTCGTATCGAGAGCTCTCGCTATTACTTCTGCCGCGTCGTCTTTCTTCTCTGCCGCGCGACCTAGATCGGGATGGAGATCGACTTCGACGGTCATCGCTTCTGTACCGCCGGCGGTGCGAGTCTTGACTGGTGCGAGACTGCTCGCTTGGGCTCCGGTTGTGATTTCGCTCCGAGCTTCGACTTCGGCTCTTACTCTGACTCGGGTTGCGGCCCCCGCTTCCGCGGGCATCATGAGGTGATTCTGAAAAGCGCTGGCGCTTAAAGGCGGGCCGACTTGAGCTTCTGTTTGAAACGTCACTCTGGTGTTGACGATGTGGGCTGCGGGATCTGCTTTCTGACCGGCTGTAGGATCGTGCTGAACGACTTCTTCCGCGTCCTCTGTCCTCATCATTGGAACGGCCTCCGTTTCTCTTTCGGGCCTTCATCTTCTCGCAAAATGCGCGGGACCAGCCGTAGTAGGTCTCGCCGCCTATTATTTCCCCGGTTATCTCATCGGTCTCAATAATCTCTCCCATCTGGCCAACATCCTGGACAGTCTTGTTATGCTCCGTATCCTTGAAGTATATCTTGTCGACATCGTCGAGAAGCTTCTTGACTGCATCTACAAGACCCTCCTCTGCTGGGCCTTTCGCGAGAACCAGCGGCTTGATCATAGATGTGTTCATTGGGCGAATAGAGTTTGGTTCCATTACTGAAAGCCAATTTCCGGCAGGCAGATCGTACCAAGGAATTGATGGATCTCCATGCATCGCTGGCAGGACGAAAGGTTCAGATTTAGCCGCCTTTGCTACTGCGTCCGCAGATGTATCGACCTGAGAGTCCTTGCAATCTTGGTCCTCGGAGACCGGGGCTTCAATCGCGGCGTTGAGATCTCGAATGCAGTCTGGGCTGAAGTACTGATTTTCCTCCCACAAGGTAACCAGATCTTGAATTTTTCGGATATGCTTCGGACAGTTTCTGAAAGACACAGCGCTTCTGAGAAGAGCTGAGAGGGTGGGTTCTAGCTTCCGGGAGAATTCCGTATCTCTACTTCGATACTTGGCATGATAGAGTATGTCGTTTAAGACATACAGCAGGTGCAGTCGTCGTCGTTTCGCCGACGGCATGCGACCCTTGTGCGTCTGTACTAACACATCCTTCTCGCTGCCGAACGACTTGGACAGGGCGACCAGGTACTTGCAAAAGGGAGCGACACGAGCAGACGATGGGACCAGGTTGCTGAGGGCCCATTGCTTGCATCTCTAATAGTGTTGCCGCGCGGCTTAGCCATCGGGTCTCACACAGTTCAAAACTTCGAACGGATAAAGCGTATTATCAAACCTGAACATTGAGGGGCGAACACTCGGCGACGGTCGAGTTGAGAAGATCGAGCATCGACTCGATGTCGATGCGAGAACACGATGCTGGGTCGGCTCGAAACAAAGCTCCAGTGAGGGCCGCTTTCGCGACCGTCAATTCCGCTGAAGCCGACGCCATTCCTGTGGGCGACTATGGCAGCCAATGTGTGGTGTTGCGGTGCTGATGGTGTAAAAAGGGAGAACGAAAGTATCGAATAATCAAGTCGCACTGCGCTGTTGACGGAGATTTCCAGTTTCCGATGTTTGGGGTGCAGCAGTTCAAGTTGCGCCAAGCCTGCCGAGCCCTGCAAAGCGCGGTTACAGGGGCCTGTAGCTGGGAGCTTCCTGCAACAATTGTTGGAGGAAGTGCCCCGCAGTTCATGATTCTTTGTTGGAAGCTCCTGCTACCATCGAACAACATGATTCTACCCATCTACGGTTGGAACTCTTTCATAAGGTTCTTGGGATACATATGATTTCAAATATACGGCAATGATTATTAGCCAATTGATTAACTAAGTGAGAAAATGGAGCTGGTATGGATGCTTTCCGTCAGAGACCGTGCCTCCTCCCCGCATTCATTTTGAGGGAAAATAGTCGCCGAGCGTCACATCGAAGAGCAATTGCATGAAATCTCTCCCATGTTTTCTCCTGCCACAATCTGGATTGTTGTCGTATCATAGGAGCAAGAGCTCCAGACCAGATTGGTCTCCGAATTCTGCCGAGTCTAACGCCAGGTTATCCACGACTCATGTATGGAGTGTGGGCCGTCCCGCCGATTCGTTCCGATATTTCCTCTCAGTGATGCTGTGCCTCTCAAGAAAACCGATCTCCCTTAGGGCTTCTAAACGGCTGGCTTGCTTCGTACTTGCTCTTCTCGAACACTCGCTCGGCCTCGGTGGCGGGTGCGTGCCTCGTGGGCGCCGGATCGTTCCCGGTCTCCTGGCTGGGCGAACCAGCTGTGTCTGTCCTTGCTGGGCCACCATTCACCGCGGCGGAACCGCCCATAGCTGATGCGTTGAGAGGACGGGTGGGAACATTCTCCGAGTACTCGAGAGACTCAACCATGCTCTTCTTCTTCCGCTGCTCCTCCATGCGGGACATCCTGTCGGCATTGATGCTCTTCTTCGCAAAGTAGTACGCCGCGCCGCCGGCTAAGAAGGTGGTCGGCCAGTTTTGTTAGCTCGTTCTCGTCTCGAGTGCAGTTTCGGATGATGCTACAATTCTCTCGACATTGGGTCAAGGGTTTGCCATACCGATACACAGAGAGCCCCAGCCGGCCCTGTCAAAATCTAGGTTAGTATTAAAGTGTTTGCGTTCGTCGCATCGTGAGCATTGGCGACGTCTTACCAGAAAGACTTGACCTGGAACGCAAAATGTGAGCATTGGGTGGGCAACGTCATACGATTTGTCCCTCGACAGCACCTAAAACCACGGGACTTACAGTGTTCATTTTGAGGTTGTTCGACGTAAGATGAGATGGGCGTATTTAAATTTTATGAGGATTTGGGGGGTTTTCCCCCAAGAAAATGACTTATACTTTCTTGGTATTGAAGACTTTATCGCGTTCCGTCAGAATCGGGTGATGTGCACGAGAAGAGGCTAGCTCAAGCCGACTGATGTGAGCGGTCGGCGAGGGTCTCGGCCTTGGAGGGCCAAGAATCCTCCGCTTCCCCGATTTGCCGACTTTCAACGGTTCCAGGGGAGGACAACTTGGAGAAGCTCGGACCACGTTTACCTCTTTACCTCACACGCCCGTTCGAGCCCGTCTTGGGTTTTGAAACAGGTCCGGTATTTGTGCTAAGGCATGATATTTGCACATGATTGTTATGAAGATGGCACTTGCTTCCAGATGAACAGGTCCGGGTTTTGTGTTACTTGCTTGATGCATCCATCAATGTTGGCACTGTTGGTTTCATTCAACATCTCTCTGTCTCTTGTCTCGGATTTGGTTGGGGCTTGCTTTTGTTTGACAGGTGGTGGAAACGGTGGAAATTGATGCCAAGAAGCCGTATGAAGATTTGCATTGAGGAAATGCAACTCGCAGTCCTGAACTTTTACAACATGACAAGGATCTGGAAACAACCTGGAAGCTGGAATCGAAACAACCCCAACCTATGACTGGAGGAGGACGGGACAGAGGAAGATACCTGCACTATTATCCAAAACCAAAATTAGCCTGTCAATCTCCAAGACCGGCCTTTCCAGCTGACCAGTGTCCTGTCTCAGTGTTTTCTTGTCCCTGCAGGTCCAGGGCGGCCGCTTTTGCTTTTCTTCGTCCGACCTTTGCTGCTTGAGCGTGGTTGGTCGCTGCATTCGGTAGCCCCCCCAAAAAGCCCAGAAAGGGTTTCCAAGGTTCCTTGACAAGAAAAGGTGCGGGTGGGGCATACGGTTGGTATGGTCCATTTGGAAACATCGGATCGCCAGCAAATGCGCCTCGCATCTGTGAATGTGTGTATTCTGTACCTGGTAGTCCCATCCGATCGAACACTGCGTTCCCGTATAAGCCACCGACGGGGCATATCCACCTCTACCACCATTGAGCGTTCAGCAACTCAGCAACCAACACCGCCCCAACTTGAAAGCAAAGACCCAAGCCCAAGGCAAGGGGCCCCTCACCCGCCGCGCCGACTTTCGTCAAAGCCCAGAACCAGAAACAACACATAGACCCGTGGACCTGCATCTCCCTCTCTTCTCTTCTACCGCGCACGAAAGCCACCTCACCGCTCGCTGAGTTTCCTGACTGCAAATGCAGGACCCCACCGTGATCACACACTCGTTTTCCAGTGCCGTCGTCGAGGTCAAAGTCGGAGGAGGAGCACGCCCATGATCGAGGCAGTTGCTGGATGAGGGTTGATATGTGATATGGGCATAATACGTCAGAACCTCTTGCTGTTTGCGAACCGCCATTGCCATGGACTCTCCGCCAAAAAAAGAAGGCCCTGATGGCACTTCGATTGTGAGAACGCGCCTTTTCACCCCCAAGCACTCATGCACGCACACAGGCTGACCGTAGTTCCTGTTCCAGAGACCAGTCTCGTCGTTGCTAGCCAAGTTCGAGGGCTTGAACTTGAACAAACCATCTGGCGAAACGTCGACCGCTACTTCAACTCGAACGTCATCTCCCGCTCCTTCGGCGCCGGCGCCGGCACCTAAACCCGGACGGCTACGAGATGCAAGCCCCTCGGCGAAACGCGACGCCCCTCCCGCGCCCGCGCCTGGCCCCCCTCCAGTTCCTGTGATGCGCCCAAAGGAAAAGCTGGCCATCGCAAATCTCCAACCCCCTACAGCCGGCGGGAGCGCTGCACCTTCTCCAACCCGATCAGTCCCCCCGCCAATTGCTCTCAGACCTGCGCATCCTCCGTCGCTTACCGTTGACCCTCCCCATTCTCCGCAAAAAAGGGGCGTCGGCGGCGTTCCCACAGGCGACCGTCCTGCTTTTGTGAGTGCAGATGCTCTGGTGACTCCCTCGTCACCTGCGTCGGCAGTGAAGAATTTCAAGACGCCTACTCGTCCGCATACCCCAGCCGTTGAACCGCAAAAGTCTCCCCGCCTGGCTCCGTCGCAACCTCCTTCGCCTCCCCCGCCGAGAAGATCAGTAGAGCTAAGGAGGGAACGAGATCTTGGGTACCGACCTGTTCCTCCTCCAATCAACCGAGCCGAGAAGCCGGTCATGGGCCCAGCCCGATTCTCCCTGTTTGAGCAACCTAGTCGACCCAGTCAGCCCATCGAAATAAAAAAGCGGCCCAGTCCGAAAGTTTCCCCATTTAGTAGTCCACCGAGCAGTAGAGGGACTCCGGACGAGGAAGACATACCGCCGACGTTGCCCACACGGCCAAGACCACAGCATGTACAACAATCACCCGCTCCCCAACCTGGGATACAAAGAGCAAAAACGTATCATGTTGGCTTCGAACCACCGCCAGTTCATCACTCATTACGGAGGGGAAGGGAGGAGCCTCTCTCGCCACAAATCACAGGCGAGCAGCGACCAGTGCTTCCTACGCGGCCACAGAGCATCATAGAGTCAGTTCGTGCCGCAAATTCCCTCTCAGCACCGCCTCCACGACCGCCACGGCCAGGAGTGAATACAAATCTCGGGGCTCCTGCTCAGCAGATGCGAGTGACTTCGACACCCACGACACAGGCACCGCCCTCTATTCCCAGGCTCAATGGTAGGTCCATGACCGTGGCAGATAGGGAGCCTAGTAGGATTGGCAACGACATTCGAGCGCCGCCGAGTGCGTCTACTCCAATCGATCGCCGACCAGCAGATACTCAGATGACGAGCTCGGCAAGGATGGAACCAACGCAAGCCGTAATGGGTTATCCCGATACATCACGGACAAACCGGAGCAAGCCGTTGCTGAGCAAGGGAGTACACGAAATTCACACGAAATACGACAGCAGAGTCTTTGATGTCTGCGGCATGCTCGTATGTACTACCGGTAGCTATACGCGGGCCTGGAGTGTAATGGATGGCGAATTGGTCATGAGCCTGGGCATGAGCGAAGGAATGAAAGGATCTTCGGTAATTTTCAAGCCGGGAGAAAGCGTTGACGACGAGAGCAGAAGGATCTGGATCGGCACCAACAACGGAGAGCTGCTGGAGGCAGATGTCTATTCGCAAAGCATCGTTACCAACAGACCCAACGCACATGGTCGATACGAGATTATTAAGATATACAGACATTTCAACGAGCTCTGGACGCTTGACGAGAGCGGGACTCTCCATGTCTGGGGTCCCAGCCCTGACGGGAAAAATATTCCTAATCTAGCATACCCTCCAACACAAACCTTCCGACTTCCAAAGGGGCACATGTTCTCAATGGTGGTGGGAGACGAGCTATGGCATGCCAATGGTAAAGAGATAAGGGTATTCCTGCCAACCCTCGACGGCAGAACACAGTTTCAGGTTCTCATACGACCACTCATTCAAGAGGGTGCCGGTGAGGTCACATCTGGTACCACACTGTCAAACGATCCAGATAAGGTTCTTTTCGGTCACAGCGATGGAAAAGTGAGCATCTACTCGAGGACAAATTATTCGTGCCTCGGGGTGATGAACGTTAGCCAATACAAAATCAACTCACTCGCTGGAGCCGGGCAGTATCTATGGGCCGGGTACAATACAGGCAAGATCTCGGTATACGATATGGGTCAGAACCCATGGGTGGTGAAAAAAGACTGGCAAGCTCATGACAATCCTGTTGTAAAACTGATTGCCGACCATTCCAGCTTCTACAAACTCGACCGGTATCAGGTGGTCTCGCTCGGCGCAGATAATGTTATGCGCGCTTGGGATGGGCTCCTGCAAGAGGACTGGCTCGCAGCCCAGATGAAGCAGAAGGACGTCAAATACTGCCAATTTGAACAAATCAAGGGCCTCGTCTTGACTTGGAATGCGGGAGCGTCGACTCCAAACAACTTGAATTACTCCAATGATGACAAGGTGTTCATCGAGAGGCTCCTCCGAACCAGCGACTCGCCCGATATCATCGTTTTTGGGTTTCAGGAGCTTGTGGATCTCGAGGACAAGACGGCGACAGCGAAGCGTTTCCTGAAGCCCAAGAAAAAGGAGGGCACAGACCAAGAACGTATGAGCCATCAGTATCGCAATTGGCTCGAACATTTGAAACGAAGTCTGGATCAGCACATGGACGGCGAGCTCTATCATGTACTGCACTCGGCACCCCTTGTTGGTCTCTTTACGTGCATATTTGTGAAAGCAGATCTGCTCAGTCGCGTATCCAACCTCAATAGCGCAGAAGTGAAGCGCGGCATGGGTGGTTTGCACGGAAATAAGGGTGCCATCGTTGTGCGCTTCAAGGTGGACGACACATCCTTGTGTTTCATCAACTGCCATCTTGCGGCCGGCCAGTCGGGCGCCAATCAGAGACACAACGATATCGCAGCTATCTTGGAGGCACCGCTTTTACCCTCTGAGCGAGATCCAACTGTGCGCTTAGACAGTTTTGTCGGCGGTGGCGACGGTACCATGATATTGGACCATGAGCTCTGCTTGCTGAATGGTGACCTGAATTATCGCATCGATACAATGAGTCGCGACACGGTTGTGACAGCGGTCAAGTCGGGCAACCTTTCAAAGCTTCTTGAACGGGACCAACTTCTCGTGGCAAGGCGTCGGAACCCCGGGTTCCGGCTCAGAGCGTTCGAAGAGCTGCCGATCACGTTTGCGCCTACATACAAATATGATGTGGGGACGGATAATTACGACACGAGTGAAAAGAAACGTAGCCCTGCGTGGTGTGATAGGTTGCTGTTCCGGTGCGGCAATGGACGCGGGCGAATCAGGCAGTTGGATTATCAACGGCATGAGGTGCGTGTGTCAGACCATCGGCCAGTAAGCGGACGATTCAGATTCGAGGTCAAGAGGATCAAGCCAAAGGAAAGGGCCCGGGCATGGATGGAGTGTCAGGAGCAGTGGGAGGATCTTCGGGAGAAACTTGTGAGGGATGAGAAGTAAGTCATCAAGCCTTGTAATTGACGTCCCATGGGACTCCCTGCTAACAAACGTGTTCCAGATTCTTTTACTTGACCAACATCATTGGGTATGATGAAGCGACGGCTCACCAGCTTATTGGCGAGACGTCGGCAAGATCTTCAAGTCGACATAGGTAATGAGCGGTGACAAGATCATACACGTACTTTGAAAGACATAAAATCGAAGCCCCATCCTTCGTCATTTTGAAAGACAGCGATTGCCGTGCACAGGGATGGCTTTGAAGTGATATATATAGAAAGTATCCCCCAATTGTTGGTGTTTGGATTGAAAGGGGCTCGACAAAAGGGGTAATGAAATACTTAGCTAGACTTGAATGAGATGAGCGGAATATTTTTCCATGTCAGCAATTGGTGTCTGATTGACCAGGTGTTTCTTCCGAGATGGTTGTGCGGGGTTGCCCAGTCGGCGAGGTGATGTCACCAATGGAAGGAGGACGCCTTTGTTATGACTACTGAAGGCTTGGGGACAACGTCCGGCGGCCTGAACCTTGGAACCAAACTGCCAACTGGGGACAGACTAGATCTGGAAATCGCGAAAGCCCGAGCTTGTGTAACCGATTTATAATCACAGGATCACCACTTATAAATTTATATCGTAAATACCTGAAATGCACACACACACACACTTTACCTCTCACCTCCAACGGCCTCTGCTCTATTTTTCTATGACATAAGCATATTGGAGATCACTGAATGTCCTCCTTCATCCGAACCACCGCCCGCATCTTCTGGCTACCAACCGTGACCCTCAACACCATCCGGCTCTCACCAGCAAGAACTCAATCCACCATGGCGTCCAATCTCACTAGAGGTGCTGGGACTTCAGCGTTCAAGATGCACATTGACCCCGAGAACACGGGGCTATGGGGCGTCAGGCAAACAGAAGAGGCCGCGAAGAAGGTGACGGAGCTGTTGCAAGAGGACATGGAGGTATGTAAAATGTTGTCAATCTCATCACATTGCATGTACTCCTTACTGACAACCTAGGTGTGGAAAAAAATAGCAACATCACGTCTTCTTCAACAAACACCACTTCCATAACCACATCCCTCACCACCTGCTAGCACTCTACGGCACGCAATGCACTTCCCCTTCCGTCCTCCAGACGGCGTACGATAACAATGCGGACTACCAACGCCCCGTCCTGCCCCGTCATGACACTTCTACTACCACTACTGCCCGGAACCAGGACCAAGCAGCAGCATTCTCCCTCTCTTCCGAGGACGCCTGGCCCTCCTCGGCGAGGAAATACCTGGGCAGGGAAGAGTATTACCCTGACTTTTTGGCCTTCTTCCAGTCAGAATTAGACAAGCACGGCGGCGCTAGTATACCGGACGTATTGAACAAGTACTTGTTTGGGGATTCGGAAGAGATGATGCCGCGGCTGTTTGGCGGTGTTTTGCATCCTTTGATCCAACTCATGGTTTGTTACTACTACTCAATCCCTTCCCCCCCCCCCTTTTTTTTTAAAAAAAAAATTCATTTTTCTATTTATTTATTTATCTTCCTGATAGTAGGAGAGTGTTTACTGATGGGTTACACAATTAGTACGGCATGGAATGGAACCAACCGGCCATCGTAGCTGAAGCTTTGGCTCAGACGGCCGTGCACTCTGATCAGATGAAGGAGTACTTGCACTCCTCTGCAGAGTCTGGAGCTCAAGAGAGCGGGGGAAAGGGGATGGGAAAGATTGTCGACCTGTTGAACGAGATCAAAAATGATACGAGACTAAGTGCGGCTGCGAAGAACTCAGACGACCAGAAGATCTTTGATGGTGTGCTCGGAAGGGCGAGGGAGGAGATGGTTTCCTTGGCTTCTCGAGTGAAGGTTGGGGTTGATGAGATTGAGGAGAGGACGGCAGAGATGTTTGAGGCGTGCGTTTATATGGCTGCTGCAGCAGCAAGGAAGGGGGGAGTGAAACTGGGCAAGGTTGATAAATTTGATTTCTTTTTGATGTGAGTGATTTTCCTTTCTCCAAGTATGATGGGAGGGGAGCTGAGGAGACTGACTTTACATACAGGCATCACGTCAACTCGTCACCTATCTTCGTGACGATCAACGCCCAGGATTGGATTCCCAAAGAGACGAAGGCGAGGATTCTAGAGTGGAAGATCAGGATGGACCTGTTGGAGTACGCTGCCCGGGGTGTGCCTGAGTTGGGGGTGGACAAGTTGACTGGGTATAACCCCAGGAAGGCGAGGGAAGGCGAGAGTATCCAAGGTGAGTGGCAGTTCTAGAAATGCTAAAAAGCGGCGCCTGAAGTCTGATATGAAGCAGATATCATCTTCCGGTTGCACACGTTCCCTGATGATGGGCACGCCGTCAAACTTGGTCGCGCAGCCGTCATCTGCCGGAATATCTGCAAGAAGTATGAAGAGCAAGGGAAAGATTGGGTTCAGATCCGGGGTGACGATGCCTGGAAGAAGGTCTGCCATCTGATTGTGGACTCTGTGGAAGCACCAGGGGATACGTGGGTGCGAAGTGCTGGGTTTGATGAAGCTTGGGAGGTATGTTCAGTTTGACCCCCATGAATCGATGATCAACCGTTATTAACCGAGCGACAGTCTCTTCCGGATGCGAAGCTGTGAGGGAAGCCAGACAGGACAGAATGTGGAACTGTAAGAATAGTTGTTTACAGAAATGGTATCAAAGTATTTTTTCCGACGCCTTGCCCGAACCTATTAACCTAGTCTAACCCAATCCATTCCCCTTCAGTTTCTTCAACATCTTGTTGCAATATATCATCTAATGTAACTTCCTTCGTTGAAGATGGCAGAGCCTTCATCTCAAGATCACCATTTTCACCCCATTCAATCGTGGCTCCTGCACCGGCAGCAGACTTGTCAGCTGCTTGGCCGAGAAGGTAATCAACCGTGTAAACATTCTCGTCCGCAAGCCGTCTGATCTCGTCCCTCATCTTGGAGACAGCCCGTGCAACGATGCGGAGCTCCACATCGACCTTTCCGCGGTTGGCCATAAGCCACGCGCCGTGCTTGTCGACTAGCGCCTTGATCCAAAGCATACAGAACTCAATATGAGGCGACTGCTCCGTCTGGGCGGCCACGTACCGCAAGAGGCGTGCCACGTACACGGTTGGGAAGTGCTCCACCACCAGCCCGATATCTGTATACGGAATAGCCTGGAAGACACGCTGAATCAGACCGGCCTCGTTGAGGCGGAACGCCATGACGAGAGCCTTCAGATAGTCCTTTTCCTGCTGCAGCACAGCAAGAGTCGAAGCTGGGGTGATTTCCATGTTCAGGTCAAAGGGATCGAACTGAACAGTGCTGTCCAGGCTGTAAATCAACAGGCCTTCCGTTGAAGCAGCGCAGAAAGCAGTGCCACCTGGTGAAAATGCCACACCGCTAACTCTGACTTCTGGCCGTTTCCTCCTTGCTGATGGATCGCCGCGTTTGGAGCCTGGCAATGACCTGTCTATCCTATCCTCCAGATCAGATGCCTCGCCTTGCTCATCGAGGAGTCCAGCCGGACCAGCCTCAGTCATGAGCTTGCTGTTCAGGAACTCTTGTGTGCCTGAGAGTGCCAAGTTGACGCTTACAGTGTACTTCTTCAGAAGAACCATAGTGGTAGCAGAGTATAAGCAAATATACTTGCTGTTGCCACCTGCCAATAGACAGCTTCCATCTGTGCTGTATCGAATGGTATTAAACGCCTTGGTTCCTGACACGTTCGCGGCCGTTCTGCGATCCGTGATTCTGCGGCCACCAGAAACATCGCGACGTCCATCGACACCGGACACTTGTTGTGCTTCTGATACCGACCAGAAGGAGAGCTGGCCATCTAGCGTAGAGATGGCAACCTGCTTAGAATCTGGCCTGAATGCAATATCCAGAACGTCTGACTGCAACTGCAGAGGCTCGCTCGTTTGAGTCCGGTTGAAAATTGACCATATTCTTGCCGTCTTGTCCCAACTGCCGCTGACCAAAAGCCCTCCATCGGGGGCGAACGCAAGAGATGATACTGGCCCTTCATGTCCCGAGAGTCTGTCAAGAAGCTGGCCAGTTTGAACCGACCAAATATGGACATCAAAAGAGTCGATTGAGCCTGCCGCAACAACTTCGCCACTGGGGTCTACCGCCATGCATGAGAAGGACAATCTATCAGGTGCTGTGAATGTCCTGAAGTTTCTGTACCTGATCAAATCCCACGCCCTAATAGATCCATCCAAGCTGGCAGTAAAGAGAACGTTGCCCTTCTTGGCGAACTCGCAGGCTGTAACGCCGCTTGTGTGCTCGGTAAAGGTTACTATGCAGAACCCGGACTCGATATCCCACACCTTGATCTTGCCGTCATCAGCCGTGGTGACGATTCTCTGCCCGTCTGGAGAGTACACAAGCGAGTTCATCGCATCGAAGTGTCCTTGTTGCTTCAAGATGTATGACTCTGACTGCCACTCCCACACCAAAAGTTGCCCCAGTTTTGATGCACCGAACGCAAGCCACTCGCCGCTCTTGTTGATGGTTACGAAGTCGATCTCGTTCTGTGAGATGCTCAGGGTGTGAATCATGTTGAAATCGGGCATTTCGTAGAGACCGAAAATGCCATTAGAAAAACCAGCGACAAGTAGGTTGGACTCGGGATGGAAAGCGGCGCATCGGAGAGTCGTAGAATTTTGCATGAAGTAGTGTTTGTTGACAATCCGCCACTGCATATCCGAGTCGTCCACCATGTCGTCCTCATCCTGCCCTGGTTTCGCGACGTACTGCCAGTCGAATACGGCGCCATCCTTGCTGACAGTGTAAATGGTCTCCTGGTCCTTGGAGAACCAAGCACCCACCACTCCCTGCCTGTGTCCCGACAAAACGGTGGGTGTGAACCCCTCCTCCGCGTTCAAGCTCCATATCCTCGCCGTAAGGTCCTTGGATGCGCTGAGGAAGAATCGGGAATCGGTCGACCACTCAATATGTCGAACATCGTCGAAATGTTGTGTATGGGTGTGATGGCGCACGAACGGCGCAAATTCAAGGTCGCCCTCGACATTCGAGTCTGGCGTCGACGGAACGTGCCATACCTCAATCTTTCTGCCTAGTCCGACTACGAAATACCGTCCAGAAGGTGAGAAAGAAAGCGCCGTTACTGAAGATCTAAAGGAGAAGTGGTATAGGACAACGCGACGTGGGACGTTGGTTAGAATCGCCTGGCCATCGTCGTCGATCGAAAGGAGGAGGTTGCCCTGAGGGGTCAGACCTAACCTCGCGATATTCTTCCGGTGGGTGAATGGGAGGGTATATGACTTGTTATCGACGAGGTTGAAGACGGTAACTCTGTTGCCGACGGGGGAGAAAAGATGGGTACCGTCGGGGCTGAACAGGAGATTGCCCTGACAATAGACTGTTCCCAGCAGATTGGAAAACTTTAAGAGGATCAGTTAGAATCGCGACGCTCGAATTGACATGGCCGCATCTTCCTACCTTGAAATCTGTCTTCATGGTTGGTTCTGGCCCATTTCCCGATTCAGGATTTTGTAGAAGGAAACCCTCTGCAGCGCAGCAGCAAGCACTATCGCCAAGTCAGATACCGCCAGTGCTCTCCGCCAAAATTTCTCGAAACTTTTTGGCGGGGTCGGCAAATTCTTTCTCCTAACCTCCGATGCGCTCTGTTCAGTCTGGGACGGTCTGGGTTAAGCTCGGCGAGGGACCCTTGGCACGTCTTGATTGAGCGACTGGGGAAAGTGGAAAGGGGACACTAATGGACCCACCAAATTTGCGTTCCCGACGCTCAGGAGCGGGTTCTCTTTCTGGCCCGTGCATTTGTGCTGCATTGGTCTGGAAATTTGACAGGCAAATTCCCCTGAGAACCTGAAGCACAAGGAAGCTCCCCAATTCCTCCCACCGACCGCCCAGAAACATCATCTCCCGTCTCCTTCCACAGCGCGACACCGCTTCACAATTACACCCACTCCCGCCGTAGCAACCAGCACCCCGAATTCTACAAACACATTATCCATTCCGTCCTTAGATTTACTTCAAGATGGCCCCTGCTGCTGCGGAGAGTGCCTCGCCAATTGGCATTGCCAATCTGCCCAACCAGCGACACAAGATCGTCGCTAAAAGGGGAGCTGCATTCACCATCATGGTCAGCACACAACTGCCCATCACGATCCAAATGAAGCCGTTTCTTACCGTTTTACTGTTTTAGGTTGCTGGTGAATCCGGGTTGGGCAAGACTACTTTCATTAACACGCTGTTCTCCACCACTATCAAGAACTATGCGGACCACAAGCGCCGGCACCAGAAGCAGGTCGACAAGACCGTCGAGATCGAAATCACTAAGGCCGAGCTGGAGGAGAAGTTCTTCAAGGGTATGACAGAACGAACAATACTGGTTGTTTTCAAGATCCAGCTAACAAGGCTTGGTTGCCAGTTCGCCTGACTGTTATCGATACCCCTGGCTTTGGCGACTATGTCAACAACAGAGACTCGTGGATGCCCATCATTGAATTCCTCGACGACCAGCATGAATCCTACATGCTTCAGGAGCAACAGCCCCGTCGCCAGGACAAGATCGATCTTCGCGTCCATGCCTGCCTCTATTTCATTCGCCCTACCGGCCACACCCTCAAGCCCCTGGACATCGAGGTTATGAAGCGCCTCTGCTCGCGTGTCAACCTTATTCCAGTTATCGCCAAGGCCGATACTCTCAGCCCCGTAGATTTGGCCAAGTTCAAGGCGAGAGTGAGTGACGCTCCCAATCTCTTCATAATCACTGAGGTTTACATGCTAACACACGGTCTTCCCAGATTCGTGCCGTTATCGAAGCCCAGAACATCAAGATCTACCAGCCCCCTATTGAGGAGGATGACGAGGCCGCCGCTCAGCATGCTCGTAGCTTGATGGCCGCCATGCCATTCGCCGTCATTGGCTCGGAGAAGGATGTCAAGACCAACGATGGACGCATCGTCAAGGGCCGCCAATACTCGTGGGGTGTTGCCGAGGTTGAGAATGAGGAACACTGCGATTTCAAGAAGCTCCGGTCGATCCTTATCCGCACCCACATGCTGGATCTCATCCACACAACCGAGGAGTTGCACTACGAGGCGTACCGCGCACAGCAGATGGAGACCCGCAAGTTTGGCGAGGCCCGCCCCCGGAAGCTCGACAACCCCAAGTTCAAGGAAGAGGAAGAGGCCCTTCGCAAGCGCTTTACCGAGCAGGTCAAGATCGAGGAGCAGCGCTTCAGGCAATGGGAGCAAAAGCTCATTGCCGAACGCGACCGTCTCAACAAGGATCTCGAGCAAACCCATGCCCAGATCAAGGCATTGGAAGGAGACCTGGAGTCGTTGCAGGGCAGTGCCGTCCGCAGCCACGGCCGCCGCTAAAGCCGGGACTCACTCTACTCAAGCTTCAGGATGAGCCTCTGGGCTCTCTCAGGGATGCCCCTGCTTCGGTATCTCTTTGGCCCAGCCAACCTCTTCGATATTTGTTATATACCAATGCTCGACAAAACGAACAACAACAAACGGCAAGCCCCAAGGCGTTCATGGATATATGCCCAGGAGGGACAAAATTGCGCGCTGGTGTTGGTAGGAGTTTGGTTTTAACATGGAATCACTTGCGGTTTTGGCTCGCCCAATTTTCTCAATTTCTTTTTTAATTTCCCCCCTTTTTCTCTTTGCAAACACCCCTTTCTCGGAATCACCTTTATTCGAAACAACAACAATGCGGACGATCGGCGACACAACGAAAACGGTGCGCAAAAGTTGGAGAGATAGATAATTCTTTGCGCGGAACAGAGGAGGGGGGTCCGACATACACATTTTTCGAGACTTGATATTTTGTCGAATTCAGCCAACAAACCTGCTTACTTACTACCCCCTTTTCTTTGCTTTTTCTATTTTATTTGACTTAGTCACGATGTAATTTAGTCCGGCCACCAAACCAAAACTTTCATGATACCAGATAATGAGAAAGGCTGCCAGTTTCAAGGAACATAAGGCTGTCATGTTTATTGTGTTGCGCATGTAAAGTCGATCACCTTCCCCGAATACAGTCACTCCAAAGACCACAACTAAAGCCACTAGCCTCTATGTTACACGAACAGAAGTCTCTTGCACATTTTGAACTCTTAATTATGCTACGCTAATAAGGGCATTTCTCATGTTTCTCTACCCCTAGATCCTCCGCACCTCGCGGGCTTTTACGACCCAATTTGTGGTTATCCAAGTCAGTGGTGCATGTGCAACTTCCCTCGTTTTTTTCTTTCTGTTTTCCTTTTTGCTGCCATCAGACGGCATCCATTGTAGCTCTGGTCGTCAATTGCTCATTCTTATTGCCCAACTTTGAGATTTGTAAAAATGCATCTACGCCGTACCCTTCCAAGCTGTGAAGGGATAAACTTCCAGCCCAATACTCGGCGTACACGCGGCACAAAGGCAAAGCCATGCCGAGGCGGAGGTTAGGAGGGCGTTTAGAAAGTGAGGCAAGCGAGCTGGTGAGGTCAGTACCATCTAGGGCGCTGCCGTTGCGATTGCCGTTGCCGTTGCCGTCCGATCCAACACTTTCTTTCCCTTGTTTCTCTGCCTCGGTAGGGTTATCGTTGAAAGCCGCATGCGGCTCGTCAACCTGCCTTAACTCCTGCATCGTTGCAGCCATCTTGGGCACTTGAGTCAAATTGGACAAGATCTCCTGACTTGCCGGTCCTTTGCTGAAAGACCACAAGTATGGAAGGATTTCTCTGGGTATTCCGCCGCCCTGATCCGAAATTCGAATGATGACGTGCTGGTTACTCTCGCAGACCGTCACCTGGATGGGAGGCGGCTTCTTGTCCGTGTTTTTGCCGTTTCGTCTGAGGTGCTGCTCCGCCACGGACTGGACAGAGTTCCGCAGGAGCTCACCGACGATATACTGGAGGTGGGAAAGGATGTAGGGAAAACTGGCCTCCAGGTGGCCGTCGATTTGGATCTCTGGGAGGATCACGTCGGGTCCGTAGGCATGTCGGAGGATTTTGAGAACCGTGTCACCGCATTTGGTGATGACGTCCTTGGCTATGCATTTGAGGAAGACATGCCCGATGACTTCAGTCTCGGAGAGCCTAGCTCCGGGTGAGAACCACGGGGCGTGGAATGTATCGGTTAGAGCAAGGTGTTGCTCTGCGATCACTCTACGGGAGATACGCTGCAGTGGATGTTAGTGAACTGGAGGATGGGAGAGGACGAGCGGGAGGGCAGGTAACGAACAGATCTAAGAATTGTGTTCATGAATTTGTCAAGCTCAGCAGCGCCCATAAGACCGGTACACTCGAGAATTCCTCTTGCTAATGTTGGAATCACCGTCAAGTGAGCCTTGAGCATACCGCGGATTGTTGTGCAAAACCGGTCATTGTCTTCAAGGGTCTTGATTTCCCTGATCTTTCGGAAGGCATCGAAAGCTGTGTAGTATAAATCGTATACTTGGTTGAAATGCGGGTTTGTGGTAACGACGTATGGGAGCTGCTGCATGTCCCGAATTCTATGAGCAATTCTGACAGGCAGCTCCGTTCGCACATAGTTGGCAGAACTGATGAGCCTCGACTCTGTCAAGGACCGCCCGAATACCATAAGCTGCCGGAGACTGATAGGTCGAGCTTCCCGAGCAACCCATCTGTCGTTTGTGATAGTGATGGTAAGCAGGTATCCGTCAAGGAGAAACGACAATGGCTGGCTGGGCATACTCATCCAATACCGAGACTGGACGCCATTTCGGTCTACCGTCTGAGTGCAATGGGCGGGTTTGTCGCTGATTCGGTAGTTGTCCGCGTGCCGCAACACCATACTGACCCAGCCTGCATAGTCCTCTTCCCGTAACATTTGGTCTACTCATCAACCGGACGGACGCCGCAACATGTTGAAGCGAAAGAGGTGCCATGCCGACGATGCCATGCGATATCGGAATCTTTGTGTCCTTTTTTGATTTGGGTATATGTCGATACGATGGAAAGGTTTACATTTGCAGATGAGGTACCACCCGTAATAGGCTTTCAAGGTGCTACCGGAAAGGTATGCGCAGCTTCCTCATCACATCTTGCAGGAACATGGGAAGCAATATCTTCTCATGTCTGCAGACCAGTGTCGCAGGGCACCGTGGAGGGGGGCAAGGATGGAGCTTGGAGTCACAGTAAAATGGCATGGACCAAGCTTTCTGTTCCGTTCCTGTTACCCCACATCGTTCGGTGCCTGGAAGCGGATCGCTTCGAGTATGAAAAGTGGGGATTATCTTCTGCTTGTGACAACTCTCACCACCATGACCGCATCGGCCAATAGATAGAGATGATTTGTGAAACATTCACATGGTGTTTCCACAAGATGTCGCCTTATGATAGATTAAGAATGCGACCACGATAGTTTGATCACAGTATGGCTATCAGTCTGGCCCACAATCCTTACCAGGTTTTTGTGCTTCATGAGCAGGACATCCAAACCTCAAACTAACCAGGCGCGGAAAGAGGTTTCTGAGCATGACGTTGTAGAGAACCCGAGTGCGTGGTCGTAACCCGTTGGCCTATAGTCTACGACTCTCGAAAACCTCAATTCAAATGGGTCAGAGTACAATGTCTCTCTTACCACTGTTTGCCATGTTGTCCCGCCTTGTCGTGAGCATCATTGTGGTTCCAACTTGAGCTTCGAAGTGGTCGAAGTGGTCTCTAACTTGCTCGCCGTCGTCTTCTCTCAAGCCCCAAACAGTTTCCGATTGCCACTCCCTCATAGACAAATTTAAAGGTATTAGAACCTACGAGTTGTGTTGGGCAAGAAAATGGGGCTCGCCATGGCGAGTTATGCAACCAGAACTCAATTTACGCCGTGAGCATCAAGCTAAATCATACCATGTATGTGGTAGACCAGTCGTTGTGCATACAATCACTGCATCGTAGAAAGGCATCAACTCGCAATCTTACAAACTCTTACATAAACATCTGATTCCGGTTCTGGGGACAATGCTGATAAGGTCAGAAAAGTGTCTTCGACGGCGAATAGAACATTGTGTTCTTTGGTTGCTGACAATATTCTGGAGAGCGTGCATGCGTGCTTGAGCTGCTATCCGATTCAGTGGTGCCCAAAGTTATCAACTGACGCTCATCCAGAGAGCACTCCGCTGCAGTTTTCCGTTGCAGCAGGTGGCCATGTCACCGACCTGAATCGATTTGCAGCGAGTTATTGACTGCTGCAATTTTATTCCTTCCCTTCTTTTCCTTCAACCACTGAGGCAGCAACTCTGGAGGCTACTGTCATCTGAGGCCATCCTCCGAGATCATCAGCTTCACTCGCAACACCACTACATTCACAAGCCTGATGAGTGCCATGTAGTCATTGAGCAGTTCAAGCGTACGTAACTTGGCCATTTGCTGCCTCTTGGGTATCAGTCACTCACAGGAATTTTGTACGTAGAATACAACAAGGGTGGCAACTTCATCACCCTGCGGCCAAGAAGCTGCGCCTATGGAGGATTTGGCGCTTGTCATGGCGAGCTCTGCAATGACGATTATATCAATCAGGTAGAGGTTGACCAGCACGATCTGGCTTTTTAGATTACTGACAAGCTCTACAACAGATGCATCTTCAGCCACTCCTATGGCAACTGGACGACCGATAGTCCCCTGGTCTGGTTCCAATTCTGGGGTTACGGCTAAGCCATGGGATTAGCATGCTGTTCTAGGATGGTGGAATCCGCTATGGGGTCTTTGGTAGATATGTATTCACCATAGATAGCTGACCATGTTATGAAGATCCGTGAAGCCTGGAAAAGGCACAAAGACTGGGGGTATCGAAGCATAGTTGGTGCAACTGCTTGCAGGTCTGGCTATCTGTGTTGCAAAAATCAAACACTATCCTTGGGTGACGACCAATACACAAGATAGACCCCTTTTGTGTATCCATGGCGGTAACCTGGATGTGGTGTAACTGTGACCCAAATGATGAATTTGTGGTCAATGAAATTTGCGGTGGTTGATTTCAAAAGGAGAATTAGCGTACCACAATGTGCGGAGAGCCGATGATGAATAAGTCATAGACTTTACGGGTAGCAGACTACGAAACGGATGGAATGTGAGGCAGTTATAAAGAACTGATGAGGGGAAATCTCATCTGATAAAGGTGAGAGGATTGATGGGAACTCTTTGATTCCCACACACCGAGGTGTCAGTTGCTCGCTGGGCGGACACTTCCCCACGTCATTGGCTCTGCTAACGGATACCTAATGCGGGGCTGTGGGCGCGCCTAAAATTACTGCATTCGGAAGCACGGTGCAAGTACCCTTTTAACTCAAGCCCCGAAAGGCGTGGCTCAGCATGAAGAAAGATGCCTAGGTGGGAGAGGGCTGTTTCTTTTTTGCCTTCTGCGATATCCCACGTTCTTTCCTGGACAGCCATCTCAAAAATCCTGTTCAAAGGGGTTGCTCGACTCACGATCCTCTTGACGCTAGACTGATCTTTTTGCTTGGTCCATTCCATCCGCATTTGCCCGCAGCCCAGACCTCCTTCCACTTTGCCGGATCGCCCGACGACAGTGACGCCTCAGCCCTGCTAGCACTCTCCACCACGCACCCAAAGCAGCGGGTTGGAGCCTTGGAGCTCGGTCTACTGCCGCCCCCGACGCCTGTCGTCTGTCTGTCGCCTGTCTACGGGCCTGTTTCCATCTCCTCATTGAGACATCCACACTTCCAAGGTGGTACCTTCTCGAGACGACTCTTTCTGTTGTTTGGAAGAAACGGGAGAAAAAAAAATGGTAAGCTTTGAACAACAAGATTGCTACCTGGCCACCTGATCACCCCTCCACAATTCAATCACATTCAACGCTTGTTTCGCACCATAACCTCTGCCCTCTTTTGTCTGCCTTGGGACTTGTTCCATTTTACTTTTCACGTTCCAAGTCCCATCCAGGGCACTAGGGGTGGGAAGCTTGCCGCCCCTCTATCCTCAGTCCTGCGCTCACAAAACTACCCAACTCAAACCTCTTCTGTTCACTTCCGCCAAACCCCCCACCATCGTCCTCGGCCTCCAACCTTGGAACCTTGGAAACCATGACCGGCACTCACAATAATGACGACCCGCCAACCGGCGGCTTTGCTGACCTGTCGCTCCAGGATGAGAACAACATTGCCGATGCTGCGTCGCCAAATGGAATGCTGGTTGACCAGCCCGAGGAACATATCGTCGAGCCGAACGGTACCGAATCCGAAGATGTTGCCATAATCAACCCCGAGAGCATGGACATCGATGCCCCGGTGGCCACTGACCGTACGTTGGCCGTTGCCACCCCCGTTCCCCCCTTTCCGCGCATTCAGCTTTTGACTATGGTATAGATGAGGCCATGAAGGAGCTCGTGCTTCCCCCTTTGGTCGAAGAGCCCCGAATCCTCGAAGACGTCGTCAGTACGTGGGAAGTTGAGGGATGGCGCGCTATGAATAAGAAGGAGCGCGGACCTGTATTCCAGGCTGGCGGATATCCATGGTGAGATACCTATTGTTGCCCTGTTTCGTCAAGTTCAACACTTGTCTAACCACCAGCCAGGCGGATACTTCTGTTCCCACATGGGAACAACGTCCTCGACCAATGTTCAATCTACCTCGAGCACGGTTTCGAACCGAACAAAGTACCAGATAACTGGAGCTGCTGTGTACAATTTTCGCTTGTACTATATAACCGGAACGACCCTACCATATTCTTCCATCACACTGCCCACCATCGGTTCACTAAGGAGGAAAGCGATTGGGGGTTCACGCGGTTCCTCGAATTTCGCAAGATGTTTAATATTGCCTGGGAAGGTTCCGATCGCCCACTCGTTGAGAATGACTCGGCCAACATCAGTGCCTATGTCAGGGTAGTTGAGGATGAGACTGGTGTCTTATGGCACAACTTCAACAACTACGACTCCAAGAAGGAAACCGGCTATGTCGGTCTGAAAAACCAGGGCGCCACTTGCTACCTTAACTCACTCCTGCAGTCACTATACTTCACAAATGCTTTCCGCAAGGCTATTTACAGCATCCCGACGCAAACGAACGAGAATATGGACAACAGCGCGTACACTTTGCAAAGACTATTTTACCAATTGCAAACATCGCCAGCGGCTGTTGGCACCAATGAGCTCACAAAGTCCTTTGGCTGGGAAACTCGGCACATTTTCGAGCAACAAGACGTACAAGAACTGTCTCGAAAGCTCATGGAACGCATGGAGGAGAAGATGAAGGGGACCGAGTTCGAAAAGGTGCTCCCCCAGATGTTCAGCGGCAAGATCAAGACCTACATTTCTTGCATAAATGTCCCATACGAGTCCAGCCGTGTGGAGGACTTTTGGGATGTCCAGCTTAACGTCAGTGGCAATGAGAACCTGCTGGATAGCTTTCAAGATTATATCCAGGTGGAGAAGCTTGACGGCGAAAACCAATACTTTGCCGGAGACGAGTACAAGCTTCAAGATGCCAACAAGGGTGTCATCTTTATGGGATTCCCGGATGTTCTTCACCTGCAGCTCAAGCGCTTCGAGTACAATATCGAGAAAGACATGATGATGAAAATCAACGACCGATACGAGTTCCCCGAGGAATTCGATGCCTCCCTTTACCTGGACAAGGACGCCGACAAATCAGAATCATGGGAATACGAGCTTCACGGCGTGCTGGTTCATAGCGGTGATCTTAACGCGGGCCACTACTATGCGTTCTTGAAGCCCCAGAAAGATGGTTGGTGGTATAAGTACGACGATGACAAAGTGACCAAGGCAACGAAACGGGAAGTTCTGGAAGATAATTTTGGCGGACCTTATAAGACACCCGGTGGCCAGCTCCGACTCTCTCAGAAAAAGGCGCCTGTCATGCGGCCTAATAGCGCCTACATGCTGGTCTACATTCGCAAATCTAGGCTGGACAAGGTCCTGTGCCCAGTGACAGAGAACGATGCTCCGGAGCATCTCCAGCGGAGATTTGAGGAGGAGCTCGCTGCGCGTGAAGCCCGGCGCAGGGAAAGAGAAGAGCAGCATCTCTATCTCAATGTCAAGGTCATTACGGAGCAAACTTTCCAAGCTCACGGTGGCACCGACCTCACAAGCTTTGATCCAGCTTCGGAGCAGGAATCTGGGGCACCCAAAGTTTACCGTGTGCTACGTGCTGCAAGCATGCAAGATTTGGTGAATGAGATTGCAGCAGATCTAGGTCAGGATCCCAAGCGGATCAGGTTATGGGTCATGGTTAATCGCCAAAACAAGACAATTCGGCCAGATCAGCCTGTAATGGACCTGCGGCCAACAGTGGAAGAGTGCTATAACAGGGCGACTGCACATCGAGACCCGGCCCTTCGCGTGTGGGTTGAGGTTGCCGAAGAGGTCCTCCCTGACGGCACCGTCGCTTGGCCCACTTACCCGGGGCTGCCAAATGGAGTCGTCGTCAAAAACGATCTCATCTTGCTGTTTTTGAAGTGGTTCGATGCCGAGGCGCAACGCCTAAGAGGTGTCGGTCACGTTTACATCAGCAAGGAAAAGAAGACAGAGGACCTTATCCCCATCATCTTGAAGAAGATGAACTGGGGTGATAAGTTGCCGAGTGATGAGAAAATCGCTATGTGGGAGGAAATCAAGCCCAATATGATTGATGGTCTTGCTTCGAAGAAAACCCTCAAAGCTTCTGAACTTGGCGATGGCGATATCATTTGCTTCCAACGCATTGCAGAGCGCAAGTCGAGATTAGGGCTCGGTGGTGACAAGCAAAGCTCAAGCGAAACCAACAAATCCTTGGATCGGTTTGAGGATGCTCGTGAGTATTACGAGTTCTTGATTAACAAGCGGACCGTAAGCTTTGGTCCTCATCCTCAGAAATGCGACCGGGAGGCATATCCAGAATTCGAGATGGTCCTGAACACCAAGATCACCTATGACAGACTGGCTGAGAAGGTTGGAGAGAAACTTGGGGCTGAGCCAACACATCTGCGCTTCTACACAGTCAATTCCAGTTCACGCAATCCGAAAACGGCAGTCAAGCGAGGCCAGCAAACGCTCGCAAGCATTCTTACTCCTTCCGGGTATGGTCAACTGAACATGAATCAGATGAACGACGCGTTGTACTTTGAGGTTCTCGACATGAGTCTTGCGGAATTGGACAACAAGAAGAGCATCAAGGTTACTATGCTCAGTGAAGGCATCACCAAGGAGGAACAGTATGATGTCCTCGTAGCCAAGAACGGGCAGGTACAGGACCTCATTGAGTCGCTGGTCAAGAAAGCCAAGATTCCCACTGAGGAGGAGGCGGGCCGGATTCGCGTTTACGAGACCAGCAACCACAAGTTCTTCAGAGAACTAGAGAGGAACTATCCGGTTATTAGCATTAACGAATACACGATGGTCGTTGCTGAGCGGATACCGCCCGAGGATTTGGAGGTCACAGATCACAGCCAGTTCATCTCGGCCTTCCACTACCAGACCGAACCAAGCAGGGCGCACAGCATACCGTTCAGGTTCTTGCTTAAGGAGGGGGAGAAGTTTGCCGACACTAAGAAGCGGCTAGAGAAGCGCACAGGAATCAAGGGGAAGAGTTTCGAGAAGATCAAGTTTTCGGTTATTCGAAGATCGCACTTCTCACGACCACAGTACCTTAACGATGGTGAGTTTTGGGGAGCTTAGAGATGTGGCCCGCGAAAATCAAGCTAACACGTTGAACAGATGACATTCTCTGGGAGGTTGCCGGTTCATCAGATGACTTGCTTGGATTAGATCATCCAGACCGGAATCGGTCATTGCGCAACGGTGTCGGAGATTTGTTCCTGAAGGGTTAAATGTATCTTTTCCCCGCCGTGTTTGAAACGAAAATGGGCATTCAAAGGCAGCAATGGTTTCATTCTCTTCTTCTTTGATAGTATTTTTTGCGTGCGAGAAAGGGGATTCTTTGCCGTGTCAAAACATGGACGGCAGATTATAGGATTATTTGTTTTTAGTAAGAGGGAGCCTGGAGATTAAATGGTTATTCAAGTTCAGTTTTCTTCATGCTTGTTTTCCTTTCTTGTTCCCCTTAGTCTCTAGTGATAATGATCATGATTACCAATCTGCGTATCATGCAAATGCTGACAATGAAGGAGAGAAAGGTGAGAGCGGTAAAGGATGGCAGAAATTATTTCGTGTGCTGATAAGGAACTTCTTGGGCTGATAACGGCTCCTCAATGAATGAAAGTTGAACAATCCCTGCCACCTTGAACCTCTCCGTCCCTCATCCTCGACGCAGTCCAGATAGCTGCCGAAGCCCCCTGCCGCCGCCCTCATACTTTGAACGCGTACCACGACCGACCGATCGACCGACCGACCGACCGAACAGACGTACGCTTTCTTAATAAACCACCGTAACCGACCAACGAAATGAACTTCCCCGGCGGTGGCGGCGGACTTCCAGTCATGCCAACGGGCGTTGCGGCAGCGGGCAGACAACAAGGTGCCGCCGGTGCTGGTCCCGCTGGCCCTGGGGGGTATGATCCAAACGATCCTAATGTCAAATGGGTATGTTGTTGTTGTTGTTGTTGTTGTCTCTTAAGACTCTGCAGTCAGCTTTTACTACATATAGACTGACGTTACGATGTGTTTTACAGCTTTCAAACGCGATGGAATCATGCTACGCAAAAACAGTAATGTCGGGAGCGGCCGGTTTCGCTCTTGGAGGAGTGTTTGGACTGTTCATGGCTTCTGTACGTCGGCCATTTCCCTTTCATTCTCTTGGTTTTTTTTAAACCCCCCCCCCCCCCCCCCAAAAAAAAAAAAAAAAATCCCATACGCATGGTACTGATTATTAACGGTGTTATTAATAGATGGCATACGACACACCATACCACACAGCCGGCGCGGGACCAGGAGCAGCGGGGATGGCAGGAGCAGCAAAGGATCTTTCTTCCCTTCCCCTCCGTCGACAAATCGCAATCGGGTTCAAGGACATGGGCGCGCGCTCGTGGAGCACGGCAAAGAATTTCGGCGCGGTCGGTGCGTTGTTCAGCGGTATCGAGTGCGGTATTGAAGGGTTGAGGGCGAAGAACGACTTGGCGAACGGCGTGGCGGCTGGCTGTTTGACTGGTGGTATTTTGGCGAGGAATGGTGGCCCCCAGGCCGCGGCGGTGGGGTGTGCGGGCTTTGCGGCGTTTAGTGCTGCTATTGATGCTTGGATGCGGATGCCGAAGGATGAGGATTGAGTGAGGGCAGAGCAGAGTGGGGAGTTGGAAAAATGTATGATATATTTGTGTACTGTTTTGGCTCTGGGAGGGTCGTTTCTCGTCTCTCTCTCTCTCTCTGCTTGCTGAAGGGGAGACGGGGTGGCTGGAAAACTGGGCTGCTGGACAGAAAGAGTGTGGGATTTTCATCCATGGCATTGGCGTTTGATGGGATTTTTTTTATTTTATTTTTTGGGTGGGGGGGTATTGATCAGTTCCTGGTGCGGATAATTTTGAAGGTCATGGATGGGATATAAAGGGTAGGATCTCCTCACGTCTCGATAGAATCGGGGTTAGACTTGTGTGGTTCGGACTAGGAGGGTATATCAACGCCATTCAGGAGTACATACAAAACATCTCTGCTCCATTGTCGCACAAAGGATCCGTATATGCTTGTGACTATAATATGCTAACTGACTGCCATCTCGGTGGTGGCCGAAAATGAGGGTATATCACTCCAAGAAGGGAAAAAAAAAAGAAAAGAAAAAGAGAAAAAAAAACACATTGCTGAGTCCCAATCCACCTATTTCAGCCATACAATCATAACTTGGTAAAATCAAACTCGTGTGCCGAATTTCATCGCTCATTCAACCACCACTCCTCCCCTTTCCATTTCTCTTCTTTTGCCCAGTATATCTCTCTCAAACAGCTTGATAGATCTGGAAGCCTCCAAACTCCCAATAAGTATTATCGAAAGCCGATGCGTTGGCGGCGACATACGATTGGCAGGTACTGTGTTGAGGATTTTGCACTATTAGATGATTCGCATGTCAGTTTAAAGAACCATTCCTTTTGTGGCATCTGTTATAAAAATAAATAAAAAGAGCAACTCACTAGCACAAAGAAGGCCCTCGCCCCAGTTGGAGTAAGGACCGTGGCCGCAAAAGTCAATGTTGACAATGATGCTCTGGTTCCTGAAGTGAGACGCCATGTCGCACTTTGTGCTCGGGTAATCCGCGAGCGGGGGACCCCAGGTCTTGGGGTCGGGAGTCTTTTGCTCCTGTCCGTAGAGGGAGATGTCCTGAGGAATTTGGCCCCTCGCGAACTGCCAGATTCTGATGCCCTCGCTGCGATACTCCATGGCCACGATGCCGCCGCCCTGCTGATTGTAGAGCTTGCCGATGGTGTAGTAGAATCCCGGGTCCTTTTCGATCACGGCCTGAGCCATGCAGCCGTTGACCGAGTCGGTTCTGGCGACACTGCAGTCCCCGTAGTAGGACAGGGAGCCCAACATCTTGCGCTTGACTTGGTCCATGGAGCAGCCTCTGGCGGTGAAGATGTTCATCCAGTTCCAGTTGTCGCCGCTGAAGCCTCTCATGATGCCTATTTCGCCGTTTTCGGGCCAGTTGCTGGGACTGTTTTGGGAAGGTTAGCAGTGTGAAGCAACGATGAGTGGAAGGGAAAGGAGGGCATACTCGGCTAATGAGATGGCTGGCTGGCTGCCGCAGCCATAAGGCGTGTGCTTGACGTCGAAGATGAAGAGGCCGGGCCCATACTGCTTCTTGGAATGGAGACGGATGGAGTGACGGCCGTTGGTGGCGTCGGGGGAGTTGTCGGCGCGGATGATAACGGAGTTGGCAGAGGAAGAAACGTAAGTGAGGTTCTTTTTGGGGGACTGTTAGCTTGACAAATGGGTAGAAAGGTGAAACAAAGAGGAGAACAACTGACACGTTGGCTTGCCTCCTCTTCGGATGAGTATTGAACGAATCCAGCTGCTGGGTCTTCTCCATCATAGTAGTTGAACTGGGAGAGGAAACTGGAGGGCGAGTCTTGGGCACAAGACAATGTCAGTTTTTGATACCCTTTGAAAACAGATGCTCGGGTAGACCAACATACATGTATCGACCAATGCGTAGTTCAGTTTTGCGTAGTTGGGGTATGGGCCAGTGCCGATAGAATGGTCGCTCTTCTTGGTGGCTTTGACACCAACGACGGCACCCACAACGACGATGACGATAAGTACCAGGCCGGAGCCGAGCCACAGCCACGCCCTCCTTGTCCAGGTCTTTGGGCTCCAGATGGAGCGCTTGGGAGGGGTGAAAGGTGCAAGGTGAAGCTTTGGATCTTCCATGCTCTCCTTGACGGAGGAGTAGGAATCAAACTTTGCTTCCTCCATTGCTTTCTTGTCGCCCATTTTCTTGTAGCTGGCTTTGCTCGAGTCCGAAGGGGATTTAATTGACAGTGAAGATGCTTGTGATCTCCCCCTCAGTGTTCAACGTGGAGAAATCAAGATATCTTTATAGAGCAACTAACGACCTTCGATTCCACCCTCCGTGTGCTTTGCCTCCTCCCCCCCACAACACAAGATCCAAACCATCTCCAGGGAAACAGCAGGAGGTTTTCCGTAGCATGCAGCAAGTTCCAAGATCACCCAATCCCGATTACTTCCTGCTCCTATCATCCAACAGCCGCGAAGAAAGGCCGCCAGGCAGCCATATTTCTGTATGCATGGAACATTCAGCTTTTTAACATCCCGTTCCAGCGAAAGAGAGACAGAAACGACCAATTTACCACAGCATTCGATCGAGACCCTGGCCCGGGACGCGCGTTCCACACAGAAAAAGACCTGTTGCCAAGAGATAGACAACCAACGACACAAGTTCTGCTTCGATCCACCCCCCCTCCAGTAGCATCTCGAATGATACCACTCTTTCCGTGCAATATAACGCCGTTCTACTGTAGCCGGAGATATACACCACTGTCTGCCTCCGATCTATAATATGCATTGTCCAGTACTGAGAAGAGAGGAAGACACGATTTGTCTATTCTTCGAAATGGCTTTCGACAAAATAGTGCTGATGATGTATGTGTAACATAGGCCTTCCAACAGACCAAGTTCCATTAAAAACCAGAACCCCCCCCCCCCCCCAAAAAAAAATAAAAAAAATTACCAACCATCAGTTGCTTTCCTCTTGCGGAGACATCCCCATATCCCAAAAACGGCATGATAGGACGCGCGGCCTCGAGGCACATCGAAACAAGAATGTCCGTATCCGCCCATGCATGGAACATGTGCACGGCATGGGAATTCAAGGTGGTGTAGGTATGTACATGTACAAGTACATATCTGAACCGCAAAAAGGAAAGACACTGACCGGGGGGTGTCGACGGGGGTGTCGACTTGGTTCAACATTTAGCTCCAAACTCAAATGGAACTCCTTCTCCCCTAACCCATCACAAATCTTGCACTACCAAGGATGTACATAAAGTGTTGTGACAGCCGGTGGGAAACAGTCGTCATTCACTGACATCGCTGGGAGGACTGGAGAAGAAAGTCGTCGATTATATGCCGAAGATATATGTGTACAAGAGACCGCATAATAGATCATGGCGGGATGGCTACCTACCCAAGACAGCGTCGAAAGATCTTTACCCATGCGACCACCGCAACCACCGGAACCACCGCGACGATTTAGGAAACACAACGGCGGCAATGCTAAGAAATCGAGTCCAGAACAGAGGGAAGGGGAGGGTTGTATACCAAGTGGAGAATATTGATCGATTGTCTCCCGTCTTCCTGACTGAGAGCACACCACCACAGCAACCCAAACAAGAAATCGTCCGTCCGTTCGGACGAGCAAAGCCTGACTTCGAACACTTGTTTCCTTTTCCAGTCTTCAAGAACCTGTTATTACCAACCCTAACCCTTGTCCTATCGCTCCAAAACTACTCGTCGTCGTCATCCACCCTTGTCCTCTTGCTCCTTCTATCATCACCATCTGCCAACCCATACCCTCGTTTACTGGCCGTCGTCTCCTGCTGCACCTCCGACAAGAACTTGTCCACATTAAACGGATCCGCCGCGTCCTTCTCGAACTGTACCGGCCCTGACCTCGCCTCAGTCTCCTCAGTCCCCTTGAACGTCCCCCGACCCAACGCCTCCCCAAACCTGCTCCCCTTCTGAATTTTCGCCATCTCCCTATCTCCAGCGGCCTCATCATCATCGTCCTCCATATTAGCCCTTGGCCTGTAGATACTACTAATCGCATCCTGCGCAGCAAACAACGGCTTGTCATAGTGATTATCCTCATTGAACCCGCTATCAAAACCGCTGGACTGGTTGAACAATCTGGAATCGTACATTCCTTCTTTGGACTGGGAAGGTTTGGCAATACCGAGGGCGATCTTTTCTGAAATGTCGCGATCCATCTCGCGGGCCATGACCTGTGCACGCTTTTCGGCACCCATGCGAGACTGTCGTAATTTGCGTTCATCTTCTCGGCGCTTTTCTTCACGCGCTTTCCTTCTCTCGCGTTCCGAATCGTCAGTGTCTGAGCCAGAGTAGTCGGAACCGCTATAGGAGCGGGAGCCGGATCGGGATCTAGATGACCGTCTTCTGCTGCCCCCAGCCCGTTCGGCCCGTGCTTGTTGTGCCAATTCGCGGAGATGATCTTCCTTCTGGGCTCTTTCCTTCTCGGCCAGTCGTTGCTGCATCATGGCGCGCTGTCGGACTTCTTCACGGGCGTGTCTGTCAGCCATGAAGAGGGCTTCCGAGAACTGGGCGAACTTGTCGTTGATTTGAACGTCTTGAAGACCGCGGCCGTCGGCGGCCAACCTCTTGTCCAGAGGAACTGTGAAGCCCTTGGAGTTCTTCCACAGAGAAACCGGGGGTGGAATGCGCCATGCCTCCTGGTCTGCAGCTGTCAACTTTCGTGGTGGCGAATGCATAACTGGCGGTGGAGGAGTTGGTGGTCCTCTGGGAATCTTTTTGTGCTTGAACTTGGGCGGCTCCATAGGGTCTCGCTGCCTCTCAACAATCTTCATGATCCTCTCCTGCTTCTTGGAATTATCACCCATCTGCGACGACGGCGTGTACTTCACGAATGTCGCCTCCCTCTTCCCGGTAATATTGAGATTCTTGGGCTTCTGCGCCGCCACTGCACCGCTGACGAGCTTCGCAAGGGCATTCTTGGTTCTCTCGGCTGTGGCAGCCACCTCTTCCTCGTTGGGTCTCGACAGATCCAGATCACCAGCCTCGGCCCGTTGGCGTAGTGGAATCAGGTCCTTGAAAGACGTGTGGATGACGCGAGTGCTGTCATGTCCTTGTCGCGCAATGGCCGAGTAGTCTACTTTGCCCTCCGCATTGACTTGGACGACAAGCGCGTTGGATTTCGATGAGCCATCGCTTTTGCCCCAGGGGTATTGCGCAACGGGGATTTCGGGGAACGCGCCTCCATCGCCGAAGTCTTCGGGTGCGCGAGGGCGCCAGCCAGCTCTGTTACCGTATGGGGGAGGACCGGTTCTCTGTGTAATGCATGATATCAGTCGCCGGGCTTTTCGGATGGATGGATCAAAAGATGTTAGGGAACTGACCTTTAAAACAATCTGGGTCTGGTCGATTTCGTTGGCACCGACGATGCGCGGCCCTCGTTGTTGGGCTCGCTGTTCCTCCTCATCGCCGCTGTATTTGGGTTTCGGTAAGGCGTTTGCAAGGCCTGTTGCTATTGATGCCATTTTGCCGTACAGGTGGGTGTGACGATGTTGCAGTAAATACTGCGAGTTGATAATTGATACCCAGAGAACGAAGCTGGCGCGCGAATGACGAAGTGGGACCAGGTTGTCTGGAAAAGTTCCAGGTGCCATTCATTGTAAGTGGCTGGACACGCTTGGCACAAGATTTGTGGCGCCCTGTTCAAGAGGACGCGATTTTGGAAGCTTATCAGCTTATCGCTGCCACTCCTTTTCTGCTTCTACGTCCTCATCAAGTCTTACTCATTTGGTAACACGCTTTCCTTGATATTCCAATAAGGGCTGGGTTCCAGGGGAAACTGTCATTGATGTTGCGTTTCTAAACCGATGCTCTCTCATTCCTTCGGTTGTCTAGGAAGTTGCACCAAAGACGCCATGGCCCGGAGACGGATTGGTAGCTGAATGACCTTTGTCCACTTGACACCATGTTCCCATATAGCTTTCGCTGGGCAGCTCCCAACATGCTCCTCGCATTTGTATGGCACGCAGGTCTTGCCCGGTGAAAAAAATAAATAAATAAATAGGCGCCATGCCCGACCCTAAGCGGAACAGAAAGATGAAGCCCACCTCCGAGGTTGAAATACAAAAGGAAAATGATGGCAATGTACTCGCAAGAACGACTCTTTCATACATTTTCACAGCAAAGCGGCCACTTACCGTAGACGAGCTACTGCACGCATTGAGCGTCGAGAGTGGCGGCCCCAAGCTAGTCGAAGACGGAATTTCTGACATACAAGACTCGAATCTTCTCATCTCCTCCGGTGGTCTGTTCAAAGTCGATCGAAACACGACCATCGTCGGTCTTGCAGAGGCCCCCTTGCAAGAATATTTTGCTCAAAATCCAGACGCCCTGATCTTACGATCCGAGGCGGCATTGGCAAAGGCTTGTGTGATATACCTGAGCTTCGACGTTTTCAAGGACGGGCCCTGCCGGGACTGGAACACCACGACACAAAGACTGCAGAAGTATCCTTTTCTGGCATATGCAGCCAGTAACTGGGGTTCGCACTTCAGAGAATGCCAAGATGATGAGGAGACATCTAAACTTATACGAACCTTCTTGGTGGATCATGGCAAGGTATCTTCCTCCCTTCAAGTGATGTGCCTACCTCGCCTCGCACTTCAGGAACCGCAATTATATCAGGATTATCCTTGGAATGACCGCTTTCCGAAGGAGGTCACCCCGCTGCATGCTGCTGCTCACTTTGGTTTGGATACTATTCTGGCCATGCTTCTGAGCCATGGTCTGACTGAACTTATTGACACCCAAGACAGCCACGGCCGGACGGCACTCATGTCGGCTTCAGCTAATGGTCACAACCTTGCTGTTAAACTGCTTCTAGGTCAAGGAGCGAGTATATTGCTCAAGGAAGGGGAAGGGTTGACAGCACTCCACTTGGCCGTACTGGATGGTCACATAGAGGTGGCAGAAGTTTTACTCAAACACCAAGATATCGACAACTCTCAACGGGACAAGGCCCTCAACCTCGCCGCCGAGAGAGGGGACGAACAAATAGTTAGGCTCCTCTTGGACTCCGGCGCAGATGCCAACGGGAAGGATGACGCGGGCAACACTGCGCTCATGTTCGCGGTACCTCAAGGACGCGGGGAAGTGGCTCGTGTCCTTTTGGAAGGAGGGTCCGATGTAGACGCCAAAGACATCCACGACAATACCCTTCTCCATTGGGCAATCAGGTACCCGGGAATTTTACAACTGCTCTTGGAGAGCGGCGCCAATGTCCACGCCAAAAATCACCAAGGGAAGGCAGCCCTACACTGGGCCGTCCAGGAGGGACAAACGAAATCGGTACGGCTCCTTCTCCAAGCCGGAAGCGAAATCAATGCCAAAGACAAACACGGCTTCACACCACTCCACTCGGCAGCCCTGAAAGGCCACCGCGACATAGTCAAGCTCCTCCTAGAAAACGATGCTGATCCCAACCACCAAGACAGCCACAGCTGGACACCTCTCCACGCCGCTTTACTCAATCACCACTCCTCCATCATCAACCTCCTGACCAGCAGCCAAGAAACAATCACAAATTTAACTCCCTTCCTAGCAAACTCCCTTACCAGACCCATCCTAGTCTCTCTCGCCTCCCAAAAATCGCACAGCAGCGCGACCCTCTCCGACTCTCCCCTCCTCCGCGCAATAAACAGCACTCACCACTCCCTTGTCCTCTCAGCCCTCGCCAACCCCCCACCCCCATCTTCATCATCATCATCATCATCATCATCTCCACCTTCAACCTACACACCCCTAACACTCTCCTGCCACCTCGGCCTCTTCCAAATATCCCAAACCCTCCTTCAAAACTCCTTCCCCCCAAACGTCCCCGATCTCACAGGACACTACCCAATCCACTACGCTACGCTAAACAGCGACACGGCACTAGTCGAACTCCTCATCTCCCACGGAGCCGATATAGAATCCCGCGTAAACGGATCAACACCCTTACTTCTCGCATCGCAGCAGTGGTTCCCCCTCACAGCGGACGCGCTGGTCAGCCAGGGAGGAGCAGACGTCGGTGCCAAAGATGTTTACGGCCGGACTGTGTTGCACTACGCAGCCGAACAGGAGAGCGGGAGGGCTGTGCTTCGCTCCGCTGTGAATGCAAAGAGCGGGGACGTTGACGTCCAGGATTTATGGGGGAGGACTCTCTTGTTCTACGCAGCGGAAGCAGGACGGGTTGAAAACATGGGGCTGCTGTTGGATGAGCTGGGAGCGCGTGTTGCTAGTATCGCGGCGAACGACGGAACCACGGCGCTTCATGTCGCTGCGTTTGTAGGTGATGATGGCGTGACGGTTGCAAGGCAACTACTACTGGCGGGAGATGTGGATGTGGATGTGGCTGCCCGGGGTGGGTTGACGCCTTTGCACGTTGCGGTGCTTAGGGGACACAGGGAAGTGGCAAAGACGTTGCTGGAGAGCGGAGCGGACAGGGAAGCTGAGTGGCGGCTTGAAGACGAGGGTAAGAACGGGGAGGACGAGCTACTGAGCAGTCCTCTCTTGGGGGTGGGCGAGGTGTTAATCAGTAGGAAAGCCAGGAAGTTGGTGGCAGAGGTTTACGGAAATAGTGATGGGAAGGCGTTTACGGTGAGGGAACTTGCTGCCATGGGCGGTGTCGTTGATATTTTGGATATCCCCGTGCCCGAGCCTGGGATGTGGCATGTGGGGAGAGACTTTTTTCTTGCTTGGGTTCTGGGGAGTTAGGTGATTGGAAGGTAAATGATCAGGTGGGTTTTGATATATGAAAAGAAAAGCGAAGACCACAGCATCGGTACGGAGAGAATTACAGCTCTCCTACAACCAACCAGTGTTTGAGATGCTTCCTCTTTTGCATAACGAAATCGTCACAACGTTTCCCATATTCTACTCATTATCGTATCATACCGAGAAAGTGATCAACCTCCCCCACTGCCGCTGCCGCCCACCACACCCAGAACCATCCATTATACCATTTTCCCTATAAAACATGGCCCTTCATGCCAATGTGCGTTGTCAAGATGCGCCTAAAGACCCCCAAACCAGCAGTTGTGTAATTTTTTAATGTATATTTGATGCATTCCAAGAAAAAGATGGCTGTTGTCGACCCAATAATATCCCTTTCCGGTCGTTCATACGTAGCCCTTGCGCGCGCCCTGGAAGAAGAAGCGAACAATAAAGACCTGCAGGGCGCCCATGGTAATGATGAGGAGGATCTGGATCAAGCTGAAGTTGACGATTCTGTTCTCGGTGCTGCGGACGGTGCTGAAGTTGCGGTTCTCGCGGGTTCGGAAGTATTTCTGGTTGCGAGTAATGGTAGACAATTGGCCGGAGAGCTTGAAGAGAGACTCCTCGAGGGCAGAAGTTTGTTCGGGGGAGGAGCCCTGCTTGGAAGGGAGGGTCACGCGCGCTTCGTTCTCGACCTGGACAGGAGAGGCAGGCCTTTGTTAGTAAAAAGCAGACGTGGCGGATTTGGGGTAAAAAATGGCAACAAGTCTCGTACAGCAATCTCGAAGTCGACAAATTTCTCGGCAAAGGTGCTCATCTCGTTGTTGAAGCAGAACTTGTATTCGCCAATCTCCTTGGCGGTAAAGACAAAGTCGCCCTGGCGCTCCTTCTGGCCATCCAGGATGTATTTGCCATTTGGACCCGTCACTTCGTAGTCGATATCGAAAGAACCGCCCGACTGCACAGCGAAGTAGAATGCAACCTTTTCGTCCTTGTTCTGGGTCAGGGTGTAGAAGCAAGCCTTCTCGTTGGCAAGGAGCTGGTAGGTCAATGCCGTCGCGGCGGCCTGGGCGGCAAACAGGGCCCAGAGGCCGTATGAGACTAATGGCAGCTGCATTGTTTCTCGTTGGTGTTGGTCTGGATGGCTTGTGATGGAGGAAGTTGTCGCGCGCAACAGTCGAGCTTCGAGGTGGTTCCTAGTTCTGGACAGCTGTTAGACGGCACCTGCAGCGCGCCAAGAGTCGACTTGGCACCCAATTAGACAAGGGGTTAAGGGACACTTTTTTTCCGTTCCACTCACCCCACCCCCTGAGCGACGTGTTGGTCCGAGCTTCACTCATCTGATGTGCTGTGTACTGCGTAAGGTAGGTATTTACGGAAATATTTACAACGGTCTGGCTGAAATGCAGAATTGGGTATTGAGACAGATCCCAAATTTTGCTGTCGTTTTACAAAATACACACCTTGATCTCCTTTTCATGATTTTAAAGAAGGCCTTTACGGATACAATATTTTTTAATTTTATTTTTTACATACCCTTATGGCCAAAAGAACTGTGTGACACTCTTGGAGAAGGGTCTCCGCATTTCTGCCTTACCAGGAGTCCCAAGTCTCTGACTGGTGGAGCGCTCCGATTGGTGACATCACCAACAGCCGTGAGAAACAGTTGCGTCAAGGAGGTTCAAGTTTTGGGGGGGTTTTCTTCATCTTACATTTCCATCTGCTACACTGCTTTTCGAGGTTCCTGAACCAGTCATTTCATGAGACAGCTTTATAGACTCATCCCATTACATTATCATTCTTATCGCGTGCAAAGATTGTGATTGAATTACAGAGACACACACGCCCAACATGGCGACGACACAGACCAAGGTCGCAACTGCGGCCTCGGCTCTAATCAGGACATTTAGTTATGTATTCCTGCGATGGGTAAGTCCTGTCCTTGTTGTCGAGCTCTAAAACGTCGTTCAAGATGCTAATGACCGTTAGGCCCTCGCTCCCGTGAGTAGATGCTTCTAGCCGGTTCAATGTTGTCTACGGCCGATTTGTAGCTGACAAGACGAAGCCTGCACCTGCCATCATCTTCACATTATTCGCCATTTACTTACCATCATTCGTGTCAGGCTACCTGAATGAGCCCACGCAACAATTGGTTGATCAAATTGATCTCGTAGTTACCGAGACCACAACAACGGATGACACCCCTCAAAATGGATTGACGACGCCTGCTGACCACAACTGCGACACCCACGCTGATGATGAAGGCAATGTTGAGACCAACGGCAAGATCGTTGCCGAAGAGGTTTCTCTGGAGGAAACCATCTCGATTGAGGACCGCCCGCTGAACCCCTTTTGGACCTTACTGTCAGGGGCACCTAACCCGCGAAGTCTCGCTCTCTCCGCCGCGACCCTTCTTTTCAATGCTCTTTGCGTCAGTCTTGTGGCTGATCGCCTTTTCCGGGAGCGCTACCACACTGGCGATGACCTCTCATTTGCCAGAGTAGGCTACGTCTCGGAGAGCGAGGCCAAGCTCCTCATCCGGGAACCCGATCAAACCAAGATGCCGATCACCGTGGAGGTCCATCTCAAGGACCCCCAACCACCCTTTGACAGCCCTCTCTGGCAAAACGCCGGTGGCGTTCGCTGGACGACCAACGAGACCGACTACACAGCCGTTGTACCTATCCCTCTCCGCCGGTCCAAAGGCCGCGTCTACGAATGGCGCACCTCCAACAACCACTCTGGCGAATTCATGGTTCCTCCCCCAATCGGCCACGCAGAAGAATCGACAACCGGGCCATTTACCTTCCTTTCCACATCCTGCATCGTTCAGCGCCTACCATACAACCCCTTCGACCATGCCCTTGCTATTCCTGGATTCCGGTACCTGGCCAAGGTTCTACCGAGCCTAAACGCGCAGTTCATGCTCTTCCTCGGCGACTTTATCTACGCCGACGTTCCAAGATACTGGGGCAACTCAGTCTCCGACTACCGTCAAAAGTACCGTCAGGTCTACGGCTCCCCAGACTGGCCAGCGGTCGGCCAGAACCTGAGCTGGATTCACACTCTCGATGACCACGAGATTGCCAACGACTGGTCGGCAAATTCTACTGGCGTTTATGCCGCCGCGTTTGATCCCTTCCAGCATTACCAGGCGGCGGCCAACCCTCCGCCCGCGAAGAAGGCTGGGGCTCTTAGTAGTAGTACCTCTAGGCCAAGTGCCAGAACCAAGTACTTTGAGTTTACTCAAGGGCCTGCTAGTTTCTTTTTGGCCGACACACGCACTTTCCGGTCTAACAACGATCTTCCTTCAGACGAAGAGGGTAAGACAATGCTGGGACCAGAACAGTTGGAGGACTTGATTGCCTGGTTGAAGAGGCCGGTACCTAAGGGTGTCAAATGGAAGATTGTCGCGTCTTCGGTGCCGTTTACTAAGAACTGGCCGGTCAATAAGCAGGACACGTGGGGTGGCTTCATGGCTGAGCGGAAAAAGGTTCTTGAGACCATGTGGGATGTTGCTGCCAACACCGGCGTTGGTGTTGTTGTCTTGTCTGGAGACAGGCACGAGTTTGCGGCTACCAAGTTCCCGCCTCCGGAGGGCGGGAAGTGGCCTGAGACGGCGACGGTTTGGGAGTTCTCGGCCAGTCCGTTGAGCCAATTTTATAGTCCGGTGCCTACGTATCGCCAGACTGATGAGGAAGATGTAATGGTTAAGTGAGTGCTGCAACGCCCAAATCCCGTGCAAAGAGTCGTGTTTGCTGACCGAACTGTGACAGGTACATTTACAAGGGCAACTCCAAGTTTGGAGCCATCACTATTGAGAACCTGGAAGACAAGACGCAGAGCAGCCTCAAGTATCGACTTTATGTTGATGGTGTTGAGGCTTGGAATACTGTCGTACTTTCGCCGCCAACTCCTGCGGGTGACAGGCAGGCTGGCGGTTCGTTGTGGGATAGAATCCTAAAGATCGCCGCCTGATTTTGAAGGGGCTGGTTAGAGGTAAAGTTATATTGGAAGGATATATATACATACATATATAAAGGTGGATTTTCGGTTTGGTGGACAAGTTAGGTACACATACACGGATGGAATTTGGGTGGAAATTTGGGCTGGTTGGGGAGTTTTGCTTTTTAGACTGCTGTCTATTTTTCAATAGGTAGTCTCTTTTATTGCTGCGTAGTTATAACGATATAGGGAAATCAAGTCTTGGATCAGCAGACATGGCCGAGATTTTCGAGATGGCGAGGAAAACTTACATGTATTGTACCACCCTCATTTTCCCATGAAAAGGCGACACTGAATATTCATGACCGGTCTCGCTTTTATTTCTTCTCCCCTTTCTAGCCTAATCTAAACCCTGCCACTATCCTTCGTAATCACCAAAACTGATCAAGTATACAACGCTATAACAACGAACTTGGAATCCTTTCCTTCGTTTTTCTTTTGTAACATCCCCCGTATTCTGCCGCCGCTCAAGCCTTGGCATTTTTGTTTCTCTTCCTGGTTCGAACTGGTATCAAAATTATGTACGAAAAAAAAATATCGAATATACAAACGGCCCAAAAAAAAAAAAGGCAAAAGCCAGCAAAATCTTATCAAACACCCCCCCACCCCCCACAGACCCCAAGTATGTGTATGAACGAATCCAAATCGAGGGCAGATTTTGTCGTGATGATATTTAATTTTGGATCCCCAGTTGGTTGTAATGCAAATGTCTCTCGCTTAAACCCTCCCCATCTCATGATCGAAGAAAAAAGACACCATCCTTCTCTCACATAACAACACACTCCCGATCCGGAACTCCATTCTTCGAATCTTTAGACTTGGCCTTTCCATCTTTCTCGGGCTTCTCCTTGTCCCGGCTCTTGGACTTGCTCCTGTCCTTTTTATGTTGACCGTGATGATGATGATGATGATGATGATGTAAATGATGCGCACCCGAATCCTTTTCCTTGTCTTTTTTACTTCCCGAGACATCATCCTCCTCGGTGACGACTGCTTGCTCATCAACAACAACGACAACATCAACGCCATTGGCAATTATCGATGGCGTTGTTGGTGGGCTGCCATTGCTTGTCCCGTTGGCTGTATCCTTGCTTGGCCGCGTGAAACCTAACCTCGAAATGGTGGAGCTAAGCCTTCCCTCGCCGACCTGACTAGTGGGGCGAGATTTGCTCGTCTTTGTGAACTTGGCCGCGGCTCTCGACAGTCTTGCTGCCGTGCTCTCCTCTTGTGGCGTTGTTGAGGGTGACGTTGCTTCGGGTGTGATGGCCGGAGTCACGGCAGCAGTTGCCAATTCAGACACCGAAACGCTCGCTCGCCTCGAGCTATTCGCCTTGGTAGGCAAAGAAGACTCATCGTCAAAGCTGAAACGTGCCGGTCGTTCCAGCTCAGAACTAAATCGAATGCTCGGTCCGCTTTGTCCGTTATGAACTAGAGTCGATGCCGAATCAAAGTAGCCGCTAGTAGACATTGAGTTCTCGTCAGAGGCCTCCTCAACAATGGGAGTGCCTGGGATGTGCACGGCCGACTCGTTATATGATGGCGGCTCCGTCACAGATCCATCGGTTGACGCCGTGGTAACATCCACCATTGGGACGATTTGGTAAAACAGAAGATATGGCATCTCTTCTTTGAGAGAAGCTCTGATGTCATCGACATATGTAACCCGCTTTCCCGTCGCTAGATCGTCAAACTTTGCCCATTGAGCCTCTTCATAGTCTGGTGGTGGGTCGTGGTCGTGTCTTCGGTTATCAGTGAGCAGCTTGGGGGCGACCCGAGCAAATGCAATGTAGTGGCCGCTGTGCAACGAGTCGCCACGGTGGCATACGACCGATTGCAGGACCAGTTTATACTCCTGGCTCAGTTCGCCTGGCCCCTGGTCGGCTAGCATGAAGTGTGGAAGTCGCAGGCTATCAGGGATGTCGATCTGGGTATTGTGTCGTTTGAACTCACCCTTCTCTGTCATCGTATATCTTTTTAGACATATTCCGACTACAGGCCGTTCATTCAAGTGGCGGGCGACCTCGGCGTCGTTACTAGGTTCGCCAGCAGAGCGAGAAGTGTGCCACGGTATGAAGCGGTAGAACTGCCATGCTGGTATCGTGACAGCCTTGACTATTGTTGATCCTGTTCGTTTAGCTTTCTGCCGTAGGCTTATTGATGCCGCGTCCGGCGCAGCCTCCTCGTCCTTCACTTCTATCCGCTGGATTATGCTTGTTGACCTGTTTCGGGTGACTGAGGCAGCTGGAGAGCCGAAGCTGCTGCTCGGACTTGACAAAGACGCGGGGGACTGTTGAATCGTCCACCGCCGCTGAAGCTGCGCATGTTCTAGGTGTTCAGTTGGAGTTGCGGTTTCCTCTTCGGCTACAACGAGTATCGAAGCTTTGGGAGTCGACAAAGACCTGTCTCCACCCTTCTTTTCATCCAGACTGTCGCGGAGAACATCTACTTTGTTGTTGAAATATTCTTCCAAGCAATCCTCGAGCTTGATGCCTTTGCCTTCTGGGTCCGGCGGAACAGCGAGATTGAGAAGCCTTTCGTGCACGACCTTGTGATCATCCACGTCGCCCTTGCCCTGATGGAAAAGATCAACCTGTAGTGCAAGGAGGGGTAGTTGTAAGGTTTCTGTTATGAAGCCAAAGGCCTCGGACGTATCTTGCTGCTCGAGAAGTTCGGCGTCTTTCCAGCCGCAGGCAGCTAACGATTCCTGAATATGTTGTGTCATGTCAGTGGGTATGAGCTTCCCACTCCTCAGCATGTTGACCCATAACCGTAGTAAGGCTGCCAGTTTCCTCTGACTTTCATCCGTTGAGTCGTTCTTCAGCATGCATTCGAATGCTGTGAGCTTGGCGAACATGGCAAACAACAAGGCATCCAGATAGCAAGTGACATTCCCCCGGTTTTCCGCGCCCAGCATTTCAACATTTGCATTATATGGCTGTATTATCCCTGCGAATGCTTTTTGTTGGAGCTGTAGAAGCTCGATGGCCTTGTCGACATCGCCTACGGCGAACTTTGAATCGAGTGCATATCGGACCAGTTCTTTGGATATCTCGTGGTAATTTAGCTCGGCGAGTCTCTTGGATATGGTCTCGACCTGTCAAAGTGTTAAGTTGAAGAGCGTGGGCATGGTGGTCTTGGTGAATGACGCACCTTTGCGGCCTCCTTCTCTTCGACCTCCTTTTCCCTCTGTGCCTGCTTTACCGACTCGGGTCTAAATATCGAAAGCCAGGACTCGGTGGTCAGAGGTCGAGTCTATCAATCCGTCAGCTGTCAATCAGCAACCAAACCAGAGTTTGAGGTATGAGAACGGGGTCGGGCCAAGACTGGGGCGATTCCTTGACACGGACCTTGGCGGGTTCAGACGACTTGTTGCGCCCATGACTTCCGGCCTTCTCCCGTACGCTGCGAAATTTTCTGGGCACCAGCGAAGCTGGCTTCCAGCTTTCTATTTTCTCCATTATAAATGGGATGCGGTTGAGGGGGTTCGAATTGGGGGTTGTATCATGGTACAGGAGCTCGAGGAGTTTCCGGAACAAAAGGGGAACGCGAGGGCAATGATTAGGTCGAATTGAAGAGTCCGAAAGACTTTATCCAGAAAAATGACGGTAGCTCGATGTTCTGCAAAGCAAAAGGGTATCTTGAAATCTCGTAGCAGTCGGTTTCTGGCCAACTTCGGATGAGGGGTAGGTAGGTTTCAGGCTCGTCGAGATTGATGGGGGGTCCTGTCGTTGACAGGAGCGCAAAGCCCCAGAGTTTGGTTTCGGCCGTCGTTGATTCTTGTCGCCAGGTTGTTCTCAAAAAGGTGATATCGATGTCCAAACACTGGCGGTTACTGACGCGATCCAGTGCGAGTGGACATCCAAGTCTCGACGTGGAAGTCGAGTGGAAGCCAACAGGGGCAGGAGGACCAACAAATTAGAGGCTAAAGAGGGCCCAAAGACATGGGCTTGGTGGGTTACGGGCTGCGTGGGCGGCGCGTGGCGGGTCCCAAGATGTCCGCAGGGAACAGGAACAAGGACAGGTGCAGGGGTGTAACCTGACATTTGCAGGTCGTTTATCACCAAGCTCCAATCGCCGTTTGACAGCTTGAGCATCTGCTTTTAAAAAAAAAACTAAAAAACTTCCCTTTTGATCAACTGATCGACTATTCTCGCTTGAATTCTGTTGAGTCATTTTGTATAGAATCTCTACACTCAAGACTCGTATGTACACGCACAATCCTTTGTTCCTAACCGTCAGGCGCTCCTGATGCAACATCTTTAAGTTTTCCATCGCCTCCATTCATGTTACATTGAGCAGTGTCGAGGGATCTGCGGTTTGACGGCGACCCCTGCCCCGCACAGTTGCCCTCTCTTTTGCATGCCACCATGCTTGGTTCGGGAGGGGCTGATCATCAGCTGGGAGCCAAGCATTCCGGAGTTGACGTCCCCAATGACGTTCAGGACTGACATGGGACTTGGGCACAGGTCTAGACAAAATCTCGATGCCTGTTGAGATTGTCACTGTTATCTGACGAGCATGACGACGATGTCTGCTGTGTCTACCTATAGATATACGTAATGTGTCTTGAATGGGAAGTGGTTTCCTAGCATGTCGATTTAGCGGCGTAGATGTCTCATGATGGCTTGGGTCAGAAAGGTGTTTAAACTGGCAAAAACAGTTATGAAGAGGCCCAGCACCCAGGACGCAGCCACCGAATGAGGCCAGATACCGGGGTACCTCCTATAAATAATAAGCAGTGGGACAAATGACGACGGTTAAATGGCCACCGTCCTCACAGGTATGGGAGAGCCTCTGGTCCTATGTTTCACAACTTCTTTAACCTTTGTCCGGGAACCTGGAAACTGCAGCTCGGTAACAGACAGGCAGGTAGAAAGGGCCACGGAATATCAAGTCCGCTGAATGGCATGACGGGTGTTTTAGGCAGGTGATTTGGTGGATCATGATTATCAATCTTGAGGTGGTGTGCAAGAGGAGGAGGTGTATTTTCACTGAAATACATGTATCGGAAAACGAGAAGCGGGACTCCTCCGCATCGGGTGGATCGGCTCAAGCCACCTCCAGGTTTACTAGCCACAGTTTGACAGCGAGCGAACTCCTTGGCACTCCGCATTCCCCACGAATCGTGGGTTAGTGTCGGGGGAGCGAACTTACCTCGGCAGGAAGCGATGGAAGGGGGCAGCTTCCAACTTGCATCAAAAGATTTCCCAGATCATCTAAATATCGTCTGATTCCCGGTACCTTCTGTGTGGAATTCTATCTCCCGTTACTTTCAGATTTCTTGCCATCTGTATTAAATTCTATTGTTTTTTGCTCGTTCTCAGTTCTCAACATGTCAGCCCAGGTGCCAATTGCTGTATGATGCCCACACCTCACTTCCATACATTATTCATGCATGGAAACCCCACAAACCCCCACTGAATACTCACCGAGATATACAGGTCCGCAACCGCCTTAGCGAGCGAGCAGTCAAGACGTTGGATATTGTTGCCAAGTTCGTGGAAGAGGATTGCATTCCGTAAGCTGTTCGCGTGCCCTGTTGATCAAAGAAAACGCGTCTAATCATGCCTGTGCAACAAGCGCCGATACTGTCTTTGAGGCTCAGATTGGTGTAGGTGATGCAAGATGGGCGGCCCACCCAAAAATCCTCGAGGATCTCAAGAAGAAGGCCCGGGCTCTGGGACTTTGGAACATGTTCCTTCCCAAGGGACATTATAAGGAGTCCCCAGGCTTCACCAATCTCGAGTATGGCCTGATGGCTGAGTGGCTTGGCAAGTCAAGGGTTGCTTCAGAGGCCGTCAACTGCGCAGCACCGGACACTGGCAACATGGAAGTTCTTGCCAAATACGGCAACGAGGCTCAGAAGGCCAGATGGCTTAAGCCCCTAATGGAGGGCGACATTCGGTCGGCTTTCCTCATGACGGAACCCCAGGTCGCGTCGTCTGATGCTCGCAACATTGAGATGAAGATTGAGAGGGATGGCGACTACTATGTTTTGAACGGCCAGGTAGGGACTTTTGCTTCCGAGATTATTTCCTTGGCAGGATAGCTGACATGCGGTCGCAGAAATGGTGGTCGAGTGGTGCTGGTGACCCGCGCTGCAAGATTTACATCGTCATGGGCAAGAGTGACCCCAACAATAAGGACCCGTACCGTCAGCAGTCGGTCATCCTGGTGCCTTCAGACACCAAGGGCATTGCCATCCACCGCATGCTTACTGTCTACGGATATGATGATGCTCCCCACGGACACGGACACATCACCTTCCACAACGTTCGCGTTCCCGCTGCCAATCTTGTGCTTGGAGAGGGACGCGGCTTCGAGATCATCCAGGGACGCCTCGGCCCTGGACGCATTCACCACGCCATGAGGACCATCGGCGCTGCCGAGAGAGCCTTGGAATGGATGCTCATGCGTATCAACGATCCCAGCAAGGCGCCCTTCGGCAAGTTGTTGCGCGAGCACGGCGTCATCCTGGAATGGGTTGCCAAGTCCAGGATTGAGATCGATGCTGCCCGCCTTATTGTGCTAAACGCCGCCATCAAGATGGACGAGCACGGTCCCAAGGCAGCACTCAAAGAAATTGCACAAGCCAAGGTTCTTGTCCCGCAGACAGCTCTTACCGTTATTGACCGCGCGGTGCAGGCATTTGGCGGAGCTGGTGTCAGCCAGGATACTCCGCTTGCCGGCATGTGGGCTAACATTCGGACGCTCAGACTGGCAGATGGTCCAGATGAGGTCCATCTTCAGCAAATGGGCAGAAATGAGAACCGTCGCGGCAAGGAGGTTGCGACCAAGATTCAGGCACAGAGGACAAAGGCGGATGAGCTGTTGAAGCAGTACGGCGTGAGGAAGACGGAAATCGGCTCAAACATTAACAAGTCGACTTTGTAAAAGTATGTGTGCTTGGAATTCGGAATCTGGATGGTTTTTTTTTTTTGTTTAGTATATGAGCTCGATGCACAACGGATGGGAATCTGTCTAAGATTTTTGTATCTGTGGCAAAAGTCAGTTTCGAATATATTTTTCACCACTGCTAATCAGTTGGGTGTGTTTTGCCAATTTGGACTAGAAGCACCATGTGAATTGCATGATTCTCGTTTCCCGCTCCCGTCAAGGATACCCCTGTTCAAGCAGGTCAAATGTTGTGCAGTATTGTGGGCCCGTGCAAGAATGCGCCGGTTGCCCGGTGGTTGTTACTTAAAACGGAAGTCTGTTGATTTATTTTTCTTTTCTGCCGCCAGCAGGGTTCTGCCAACACAAGAAATAGCAGCGAACCTTGAGCCCAATCCGCAATTACCTGAGAACCAAACAGCAAGTTTCAGGTTTTTCTCCTTCGTCGCTCTGCATCCCGCAAGCTGCTGCACGCACTTCCCGCCAACCAATCTCGTGTAACCGATTCCCATAAACCAAAAAGTCAACAAACTTTCAACCCGCCGTTGCATTGCATTTTTTGCACATTCCAGTTTCGCAAATCAACCTCGATCTCCCTCGTTGCTTGCTCAACCCGAAGACAAGTCCAATCACACACAACTCGCCACCCACCCACCGCCTTCCGTGTGTAACAAACAAAACAAACCGACATCTACAAAAACCATGTCTTCCAACGTTCTCTCCGCCAAGGACGTCAACATGTCCATGTCCTCTGACAACAACAACAACAATAACAACAATTTTTCTTCTGAGGCCATCAACAAGCCCGATACTATGAGTATGGAGTACCACCGTCAGGTCCTTCAGAGCAAGATGGAGCAGGAAGCAGAGTATGTTCATTACCCCTCCTCCTCCTCCTCCTCCTCCTCCTCCTCCTCCTCCTCCTCCTCCTCCTCCTCCTCCTCCTCCTCCTCCTCCTCCTCCTCCTTCTCCTCCTTCTCCTCCTCCTCCCCGCCATTAATCACTGACTGTTTTGCTCTGCTCCAATAGGAAGACCTACATCTCGCCTTCTGACAACATCATGAGTCCCTGCACCGCCAAGCTCAGCGCCTTCCGCAGCAAGCAGGTTGGCAAGTACGTATTATTACACACATTCCTACACAATCTATCTATCCATCTTTTTCCCAATTGAAGTGCTAACGTGTTTGTTTGTTTTGTGTCTGTTTATAGGGTCAAGCCCAAGTCCCTCTTCGCCCAGGCGTCGGCTAAGAAACTCGAGGGCGGGGGCGGGCTTTTCTTTGCAAACAAGCCCACCAAGGTGCCTGCTCCTCCCGCTGGCCCTTCCGCCTAATGTATCCGCGGCAGCAGCCACTTTCTTTGGTCCCAGTCGCCGCAACCCCCTCGAACCCGCATCCGTCAACGTATATATACATTGCATGAACTTGTTCTTCTTTCTCGCTCTCTCGATATTCGTTTAATAGACGAACTCGTCGACGAGAAAGAGACTGATCATACATAAAACGAGTCAACAAAAAGTGGAAGGTGGTTTCTTCCCCTCTTTTCTTTTCCGTCACGGAAGAGAAGTGGAAAAAGACGATAACGGCGGAAACTGTGTTTGGGGGATAGCAGGGATTAATGGGATGTTTCTCTCTCCAATCTTTCTCTTTTGTGGAGGGAGGAATCTGGTTTTGCTTTTTCTTTTTCTCTTTCAACCTTCTTTGATCTCTTCCTGCTTTCGAGAGGGGATGATACTTTATTCTTCTTTGTGGGACACACACACACCCTTTACTTATTTCTTTTGTCAGTGGCATGGGAAACGGCGTTTATAGGAAAGGGTAGATCAACAAGTTGTTCTTTTTATGTCATATTTAGTTGTTGTGTACACCTGAGAAACGAGTACAAAATGGGAAATGGTTTATGGCAGGCGTCTTCTCACCAGCGTTTGACAACTTTTGTTTGTATTCTTGAAAGTTCCACATAGCACACATCCACCTTATGCCTTCCACCCACTAACTATGTACACTACATCCTCGTCCGCCACCGGGTGACTCAATCCTACCCTTTGAGGAATATGCCTCGCGCTGGCACCCCAAACTAGAGCATATTTGAATGTGTCCTTGAGCGTCCTATGGATGCGGTCGCACACATCCTCAATGGTGCTGTTGCTCCGCACAATCAGGGCTTCGCTGAAATCCGGGTCAGTACCCTTGCGCTTCGTGTAAATACGAATAAGATTGAGCTCCTTCCAGCACCGGTCAACGACATCCTGAATTCCTAGGTCGAGCTCGCAACTCATGACGACGGTGTGTGGCTCGCGTGCCAGCTTGTCAAGAAAGTCGAGCGAGACGCTATCGATCTTGTTGTAGACGTAAAGGCAGTTGATATACTTGCGGTGGTTGGCCATGATGACGTCGATGAAGTCGTCGACAGTGCAATTCTCGTCGCGGACCAGGACCTCGCAGTTCAAGATCTTGTAGTCACGGAGGATGTTCATGATCATCTTCTCATCTATTCCCTTGGGCTGGGACTGGAAAGTGATCTTCATGCCACCGGCCTTTTTAGGTTTGAGATAGATATTCCTGTTGTTGAGAGTTAGTGATGAGGGGGGTGGGATCCCTTAGACCGACCGATGCCTGCCTTGGTGACAGACCAGATTTTGAACCGACGAGATGACATATAAGGTTGAAAATCTAGTTCGTCACACAACGAACGCATCGGCCGGTCGAATGGATGGTGAAGGACTCACGGTGGCTCTCTGTTCAGCCGAATCCCGACAGCTTCCAATTCAGCCTCCAGCAACGCTCTCTGCTCAGCTCTCTTGGTTGCATCCAGAATCATGAGAATGAGATCACTCGTCTTGGCAGCTGAAATGACCTGACGACCTCTACCCTTGCCCTCAGCAGCTCCTTCGATGATACCAGGCAGATCGAGGAGCTGAATCTCGGCGCCGCCATATTCGAGGACGCCGGGAATGGCTGTGAGGGTTGTGAAGGCATATGAAGCGACCTCGGACTTTGTCTTGGTGACCTTTGATAAGAAGGTGGATTTACCGACTGATGGGAAACCGACAAGTGCTATTCTTGCATCACCGCTCTTGCTCACGTCGAAACCGGCGCCGCCGCCACCACCAGCACCCGGACCAGGTTCAAGCAACTGTGCACGAAGACGAGCAAGCTTTCTGACTGCAAGTCAGAATACTAAAGACAGATTGGGGCCATAGCACTCACTCACCCCTTCAGGAGACCCAGATGATATTCTAGGGTGTGGTCAGCTAACCTATGGACCAATACTTGTTGCGTGGTGGAGAATTCTTGTACATACCAGTTGCCTTGTTCTCTATGTTGAGGTTGTCAGTCAAAACCTGACCTAGAAGTTGTATATTCGATGGACATGGCGGGACAAACTCTGGGTCCTCCTCATCTCCTCCTCAATCCTTGTATCTTTCTGTTAGCCATCCGCATATATACTGACCGTCTGGAAATCTGCAACCCGCTCCTATGTACTCACTCCTTGATCTTTTCGGTAATGTTCACCATCTTGATTGATAGTGGGTCCGAACCGGCCCTGGGCTATCTCCTTCAAAAAAGGTGGTGTATAAATGAAAAAAAAAATTGATTAACTTTGGCGTTGCAGCTTGACGAATCCTATCTAGTCAGTCTCCTTGACACTTCGAACCTTCGAATAACCAACCCCACGTTCAGAAGCGGACGCGGCAGAATTCAGAGGGGCAAGGAGGGGCACTGCTAATCCGCTCACCGCTTTCAGTGCGCTCCACAAGGTTCCACAGCCAGGGGTGGATTCGATGTGGGTCTGGCCAAGGTCACGTCCAGAAGCTTTTCCAGAGCAACGGCTCGCGCCAGGATAATTGTGTGCAGCGCGACATCACCACTGTGGAAATTGTTTAGCGCATCATCTTCACCAAAAAATAAACACCCACCAAGCTTGACGAGAAATTGCTTCCAGTACCATGGCAGACGTCGAAAATGATGCGCAAGAGCTTGCGCTCGCCACAACCAACAATAACAACGAAGTCGCACCCCCAACGGAAAAGAAGGTCAAGAAGATTGTCAGGCGCAAGAAGAGACCCGCACGACCTCAAGTAGACCCTGCCACAGTCAAGAACGAACTTCCTCAGCAAACCGGTACAATCTACAATGTCTGGTACAATAAATGGTCGGGAGGAGATCGGGAAGACAAATACAGCAGTCAAACCAAGGCGACAAATCGATGCGTGATCTCTACCGACGCCGGCTACACACGCGCCGATGCCCATCCTGGAACTCCCTTCTGCCTGTATTTCGCACGCGGGATCTGCCCCAAGGGCCAGGACTGCGACTATAGACATGCGCTTCCGGGACCTTATGATATTCTTCCACAAAACCAGGACTGCTTTGGGAGAGACAGATTCTCCGACTATCGAGACGATATGGGCGGTGTGGGATCCTTTTCTCGACAGAACAGAACGGTCTACGTTGGCCGAATCCACGTCTCCGACGACATCGAAGAGATTGTAGCGCGTCACTTTGCCGAATGGGGGAACATTGAGCGAATCAGAGTCTTGAACAGCAGGGGAGTTGCATTTATAACGTATACAAACGAAGCGAATGCTCAGTTTGCCAAGGAGGCTATGGCTCATCAGAGTCTTGACCACAACGAGATTCTGAATGGTAAGCAAAATTGTTCTCGCAAACCGTCTGCCCATTCTTAGCTAACGAATCCCCAGTGAGGTGGGCAACCGAAGACCCGAATCCCATGGCACGGAAACGAGAAGCGAGGCGTATCGAGGAGCAGGCAGCCGACGCGATTCGGAAGGCTCTACCAGAGGCGTTTGTGGCCGAGATAGAAGGCAAGGATCCAGAGGCGAGGAAACGACGAAAGATTGAAAGCAGCTACGGATTGGAGGGGTATGAAGCTCCAGACGAGGTCCACTTTGCTCGGGGGGCAAATGCTGTCAACCCAAGAGGGCGGGAAGGTTACGAGCTCGAACATCAGCAACGGCTGATGCTTGAGGCCGCAGAAGAGGCCCAAGCGGCGGAGGAAGCCCAGTATGAGCAGCAGCAGCCCGAACCAGAGAAGGGAGGCATATTATCCGGCAGCACCCTGGCGGCTCTTCGTGCTGCACAGGTGTCAGTTGCGTCAAAACCCAAGACTGCGGCTCCTGCAGGGCCGTTAGTAGCCTACGACAGTGACAGCGATTAAGAGAGCGCAAGATAGGGAGAGAACATTTATATACACCGTAGAAATATAAAGCATGATACCAAATTTCAGACTTTAGCTATCCCCGCTTTAAGAGTTAAATATCCTAGAATACAACATCTCATGCCGTCCAAACCACAAATCCATAACAGGCACGTTCTGCCCCGCCACCTCTACGGGTGTCTCCCACTCCCTCTCAACCATTGCGTCGATCAACCCTTGCACCACCCCGCTAGAGAGCGTCTTTTGAGCCTGGTATGGCCCGAACATGCCTGCTCTCACCGCGGCAGACACCAGAGCTTTGACGTGTCCCAGCAGAAACACGTAGGCGGTCTCCTGCGCCGTTAACCCTACCAATCGACAGATAGCACCAAACAGCGGAGCAAGATGCGCCGAAGCCGTAGGGATCTCCTCCCCGCTGCTCTTTTTCACCAGCCTGGAAAACGATTTCAGGTCCCCCGCGGAGGAACTATGAGTGGCGGGGAATCCGGGCTGGAAACTCCTTTCCCATATGCCCAGGAGAGCTCTCCCCTGAGCGATGGACGCTCTCCGCCCGACGGTGCAGATGATGCTTGCGTCTTGGATGTCGTCTAGCGATGCGAGGGAGTGAAACGAAGGGTTGCGGTGTGCGGCTAAGAGGAAGGGGAGGGTCGTTGAGGCGTATGACGAAATGGATAGGGGAAGGAATGAGTTGAATGAAGGTGATGATGAGGATGAGGATGAGGATGAGGATGAGGGTGAGGAGGGGGAGGGGGAAAAGAAGTGTTTGTGGTGGGCGAGGTATGATTCGAGGCCTGATGAGAAGGCGAATGAGCCGAGGGGGAGGGCTGAGTCTGAGAGGAGGAGCAGGAAGTGGGAAGGCGACGGTGGGACTGGGAGAGCGGTTAGTGAATTGCAGTGTGTTGCTTGAGAAAAGGGATATGAGATTACTTGGTTGAGGTGAATGAGATGGTATCAGTTGCTGCCGAGATCGGCTGTGGTAGTGCTTGTTGCGCTTGGCTCTGGCTTCTCCGAGACGTCGCTCCAGGTCGGCAATTTCATCTTCTATTGTTTGGACGTCGTCGACGACGCTTTCTGGAGAAGGATTAGACATCATGAGTCTTGGTTTACTTCATGTCCAATGAGTTGCTTCATTTTCGAGGACGCCCCAAAGACACTCATCCATTTGACGGGATGCAATTGATAAGCTTATCGGTCAAACTGACGTCTCAGTTCAGTTGTTATTATCACAATCAATTACACCGCGCGATTTCCACTCTTTGATCCGAAAAATCACAAAAGAACAACAGGCTATGATAAACAAAACCAACCAAACAAAAATAATCATCTCCCCAACGCCGAAACCATGCTCCCAATGTTTGTCCCCTTTCCCTGTTCCCACAATATAATATTTCGTACTTGATGTACGAAGGCTATACTCATATCAGACGCAGCATACCCGTTTTCCCTCCATCCAACAGACTACAAAATCCAACAAACTCTCAACCGTGTCCCACGGTAATGGTTAATATGGCCGCAAATTCTCCTTGTTCCGATCAACCCCCTTCAGCTCCCTCTCCGCTCTTCTTCTTTGAAGCCGAGCTATCGCAGCGGCCTTCCGGCTCTCGGATATGTTCTTTACCTGCGACGCATTGATTGCAGTAGTCCAGACAGCGCTATTATTCGGATCTTGCCCGGTATTTGTCGCAGTGGCGGTGCCACCAAGTCGCGCATACTTGTCTTGCACGAGATCAATCTCCGGGCTTGCTGCTTCGCTTTCAATTACAGAAAGAGGCCTGGTCGCAGATCTTCTTGCTCCCACATGTTCTAATGATGCCCGGCTGCTGATGCGCGTCTCACGACCGCCATTCTCGCCGGAAAGCCTGCCAAGTGAATCTCTGGATCCCCTTACTGCTGTAGACCCTGTCCATGACGATCTTGCCCGTCGATCTGTTCGGCTGGGTGGTGGCCCAAACTCCTCGTGCGATGATTGGGTTGAAGATGCCGAATCGCGACTCTCTGGTTTGTTTCCCCGGTCAGCCAGAGCTGCCGACACAGCTTGAGTCGATTTCCTGCCGAGTTCTGTCTCTATCTTCTCTCGCAGGGCCCGTGAGGCTTTGAGTGTTTCATCTTCCTCGTCTCGCCGCGCCGACTTGTAACCTTCGGCGGGTCGCCTCACCCTGGATCTCGACTCAGTCGTTGTTGCTGACGATGGTAGTTTCTTCTGAGAACCAGCCCTTTCTTCTAGTCCTTGCAGCTCTTTTAACCGTTGGGCGTTTTCCTCTTCCGTCTTGATAGCCCTCAAAGCGGCCAGTCTTTCACTGCTGCTTCTAGGTCTATCATCCAGGGATGTACGGCTTGGCAAAGCTCGTCGAGAGTCTGAATCTCCTCTTTTGAGGCTTTCGATCTCCTTTTGCAGTCCTGATATTATGCCACCTTTCTTTTCAGAAACTTGCAGAGCTTCTGTTAACCGCTTTTTCGTGTTTTCTTTGAGTTCTGCGTAGAGATTCTGGGTCTCCTCCAGGTTCTTTTCCAGGCCTTGAACCTTTGAGCTGCTCTTAGTCAGCTCGCTGGATAGCTTCCGATTCTCCTCTGCGAGCTTGTTCGCGCGCTGTTCAGAAAACTTAAGATCCGACCTCAGGCGATCTCGCTCCTCCCGCAGGTTTTCTAGTTCGCGAAGCTGTGATCTGGCTTTTCTAAGTTCTCTCTGGGTTTCAAGAATGGTTTGCTGAGTCCGAGGTGAGGTCCGCTGCTTCCGAATACCCCCGGAATCTAACTCGTCGTTCTCGCCGCGAAGGAGGTCTTCCAACTCCTCCACCTGGATCTTATATTCCCGCGCAAGCTCAGTTTGCTTGCTGAGCTCGTCCATTAATCTCGTGTCAGATTCGCCGCCATTCCTCCTTTTCTTGATCGCGACCTGTCGGGTCACTTCGGCAATCTTGCTCTCCATCTCCTTTACTTTGTCCTGCTCCTCTCTGAGCTTCTCGGCAAGATCAAGGGCTTCGGTGTCCTTCTGCTTCGCATATGACTTTACGAGGTGCTTGTACTTGACAAGCTTCTCTAATTCTGCCTTTGCGTCGGCATGGTAGGTCTCAAAATATGACTTCCAGTATTTGCCCGATCGAGAATGCGGTTCGTTTAAATCCGTCGTAATGTCGTTATCAAAATCGGATTCGTCGTCGTGCTCGTCCTCATCATCATCATCGTCATCGTCATCGTCTTCTTCTTCTTCTTCTTCTTCGTCATCCTCTTCGACTTCCTCCCAAGCATCTTCCGAGTCCTTGGCCTGCCCAGCAAAATCCTTGGTGTCCGTTACAGTCTCGTCGTCCCTGTTGCTTCTAGCATCCTCCATGGTTCTTAAGAGTCTGGTCTTCGGCCGAGGGATTGGTGTATCGGCAGGCCGGTCATTCCATGCTGTGGGCGCCTTGTTGGCAGGTTCATCCGAAAGACTGCTGGCACTGCTTCTCGCTGGTCCTCCGGAGCCCTGTTTCACATCGTGACCGAATGATACCCGCTTCCGACGGCTTGTGCCAGTTCCTGGTGTAAGAAGAATACCAGGCGGTCTCGGCGGTGATATAGGAACGGAGTTTTGGTGGGCTAGCTTGCTGTTTTTCTTCTTGTTCATTGCTGCTTTGCGTTCTCGCTGTGCGGGGCTTCCGAAAAGGGCGGTCTTCAGTGCGCGAACGGCAAACACAGGTGCAGGAGTGTCGGGAATATCGAGTTGAGTAGTATCCTCTGTGACTTTGTTAGTTGTGGCTCCTGGGCAGTCCTGGGAGCCTTTCGTCGTACCTCCCCCTCCCCCGCCTGCGGTCGCGTCGCGCGCATTGTCGGAATTGCGCTTCAGCGCCCAGCTAATCATTGTGTCTTTCGATTGTCGTGCGATGGGATTCAATTGATAGCTGCATCCATATAATTCGATTTCGATGATTATCGTGTTGGTAGGAAACCTGGGGAATAAGCAGCAGCCCTCGAGGCGGGTTTGTCGTCTCGATGTTGTTTACTCGATTTCCAGATGCAGCCAGTGGAATAATAGCTCTTGGTTGCAGCGAGCGGCGTACCCGAACACTGGGCAGGGCGGGAAGCTGGCCAGGGTCTGGGCGCGTTCTGCGCGTAGGTGGGGCGGTTTAAGCAATGAAAGCGGGGCTGCGGGGTGGTCCCGGTTCTCTGTCAACAGCCTCTCCTGCAAGATGGACCCCTGGACGAAGTAATCTGAGAGAGTCCAGGATGTCTGAAAGACACCTCAAAAAGATTTCCAACTTTGATGATGGGTGGACCTTCAAAGATCAAATTATGGATATAACCTACTTTCATGCATTAATATCATTTTACTTTTTGTCCCCGGGAAACATGCGTAGCTCCTTCTTCAGATGTTTGTATCAGTTGGATGCTGAACAAGGTCCGCCTTTCAGCTGAGAGAGTAGGCCAAGTTGCTTTCTGTTTGGGTGACACCCAAACCTACCTACCTACATACGCCCTTCAGTGGTCGCTCAATCGAACAGCACACACTTCGATTCTAAGCCCCACCATCAAGCCTTCCATCCCATCGATTTTCCCTTTAAAATGAATGGAATGTACTATATCGTCTGGTGAACTCAAATTGTGTTGAGAAGTCCCACATTTAATGCTGTTTTCACCTTAATCTGAGCATCCAAGACGCATCCAAGACGCATCAACGACACACTCACCATCTCACCCACCTGAGCTACCCACCTTATTGACTCTCACCTACACCTGGATCAAGGTGGTTGGTTGTCTCTCTAGCTCATCACCCATCATTCACCACCCACCACTCACATTGTATTCCGACATCACACGTAACTTCCGATTTTGGTGATGGCTCCAGGCAAGGGGGCTCGCAAAAAGCCAACGCCAACACCAGCAAAAGCCAAAGCAACAGACAGCAGCTTCCCAGGTCTCAATACCCCTGGCCCCGGGGCGCCCTCAACAAAAACACAATATCAAGAACTTCAAGAGAACGAGGTCCTGGCATTAGAAGCCATCTATGGAGATGACTTTATTTCACATGCCGCGGCTCACAGTGCCTGGAAGGTATCTTAGTATTTCATCATCTGTCCTTTCATCTCTCGATGACTAACCGTATGTTGCCCTCCAGAAAACTGAGCCTTCATTTGATATCCGAATAAGGGCTTCCTCGGATGATGAGCTTGCTATGACCCTAGGAGTCGTTATGGTAGCCACATACCCAAAGTCTCCTCCACTCTTGACCATCAAAGACGACGGGGACCTCCGCGAATCAACAAAGTTTAAGATTCAGAAATTCGTTGAGACGCAACCAAAGATTTGGGCTCAAGAGGAACGGGAAATGATCGACGGCTTGGTTGAGGGTATCCGAGAAATCCTCGAAGAAGCAGCCTTAAAGAAGGCAAAGGGTCAAGAGCTGCCGTCACTCGAGGAGGAGAGAGCAGCTCATGAAGCAGAGCTGGCAAGGTTAGCACAAAATGAGAAGAAGCTCCAAGAGGAGGAAAAGGAGAAGGAGATGCTTGAGGAAGAGAGAGTCCTTGGCGATATGGTGAAAGAAGAAATTGCAAGGCAACGGTCCAGGGCAAAAGAATCGAGGAAAAAGAACAGGAGCCACCACTTATCCCCCGATCGAGTTCAAGAAGACCCTACCGAAAACGATGTGGCTGTTGCTTTCGACCAGCCATGCAAATTGATCGACAGTAAAGGCGACACCTTGTATTTCCAGGACGTAATTGGCCGAACGGATTTCCGCGAAGGCCCCGTTACAACAGTTTACAGAGTGAAGCCAGTACTTGCTGCACGAATCGTCCGTCCGACGCTTGCTTTGAAGCAAATCGATATTCGGTCTCATGGCAAAGACTCGGTTCAGTTCAAGAAGCAGCTCCAGGCGCTGGAAGCTCTACTTGAGTCTCTGAAGAAGATGCATCATCAAAACCTTTTGCAGCTCATCAATTTCAAGATTGACCGATCCGTTAGCGATGTCGACTCATCTTCACCTACTATTTGGACTGTCAGTGTCCTCACTCCCGTATCGGATAGAGGACCCCTCGACGAGCTATTGGAACTGGCTGGACAAATTGACATCAGCAAAGCCAAGTTATGGACTGTCGACCTGCTCGATGCCCTGTCATACTTACACAACAATGGCATAATACACCAGGACATCCACCCAGGAAACATTCTGCTTTGCCGGGCGTCTGCAGGTGACATCGTTCCCAAGCTTGCAGATGCGGGCTTCCAGCGAGAACTTCACCAGATAGGCAACAAGGTTGCCAGGATATCCACAAGCAGATCGGCCAAGTCGGTCTATTGGTATCCGCCAGAAATTGCTGGCATCTCCAAGCCCCAGTTCACGCAAAAGACAGATATCTGGGATTTTGGAATAATATTCCTTCAGATGGTCTTTGGCTTGAACGTTACGGAGAAGTATCACTCTCCCTCCGCCCTGATGGATTCTCTTTCCTTGTCTAGTCCCTTAGAAGAGTTGGTGTCAAAGTTCTTCAAATCCGACCCCAAAAAACGGCCTCGGCCATTTGAGCTTGGTTCGAGCGAGTTCTTAGCAACCAATGCCCCGATTTTGGTCGAAAATGACACGGCTGTCTCAGGCTCGCTATTGACACTGCCCCATGGCATGTCACGAAGACTACGCCACGACTCAATGAACAAGAGCGCTGCCACGTCGAGATATTTGGAGGATTATGTCGAGGAGGCGCGGCTAGGAAAGGGCGGCTTCGGAGAAGTCGTCCGTGCCAGGAAGATGATCGATAACCGTCTCTATGCCATCAAGAAGATAACGCAGAGATCGCAGGAGACTTTATCTGAGATGTTGAAGGAAGTGCGACTGCTCTCCCAGATGAACCATCCTGCCGTTGTCCGGTACTTCAACACATGGCTTGAAGAGGCCACGGACTTTGCTAGCACCACGGACGATGAGGAATCTTCATCAGGGTCTTCCAACACCGCAGATGGTTCAAGGGCGCCCATCTCTCGGAACATCGAAATTGAATTTGGTGAGAGCAAGAGCAGAGGACTTGACTTCATGTCATCCAGCGGACACCCAGATTTGGGCTGGAATTCGGACGACGAGGATGAAGATGACGATGAGGACGAGTTGGATGGCAACGAAGATGGGTCTGATGAGTCAGGTTCGGACGAGGAAGACGCTTCGACTGTGGGAGAGAGTGCTTCAAACGTACAGCTTCAGGTGCCTGTCAGACCACCTAAAAGGCCAAGCGCGCGACCGTTCCGCACGGTCATGTATATTTCCATGGAGTACTGCGAGAAGCGTACGTTACGAGACCTGATTTCCCGAAGCCTCTACAAAGACAGCCAGGAACTCTGGCGCTTGTTTCGTCAAATCCTAGAAGGACTGTCTCATATTCACAGTTTAACAATCGTTCATCGCGACCTCAAACCCGAAAATGTCTTTATCAGCGCCGGTCCTGATGGTTACGACAATGTGAAGATTGGCGACTTTGGACTTGCCACAAGCGGACAGCTGGTCCCCGACAAAAACACGCAGAACCTCGATTCGAGTGACATGACCAGGAGCATTGGCACGGCTGTCTACGTCGCTCCAGAAGTAAGAACGGGAGGCAGCGGCTCATATACTACCAAAGTAGATATGTACTCGCTGGGAGTCATTTTCTTTGAGATGTCGTACCCTCCGATGCTAGGCATGCAGCGTGCCTTGACGCTTGAACAAGTGAGACATAACCCGCCGGTACTTCCACCGGATTTTAAGGCCACCGATAAGAACCATACGGATATCTTGCTCTCCTTACTCAACCACAATCCCAAGGAGCGTCCTTCCAGCGCCGAGCTTTTGAAGAGCGGCAAGATGCCTGTCCAGATGGAGAGCGAAGCTATCAGACGCGCTATCGCTGGCATGGCCGATCCAAGCTCTCCGTATTTTGAAAAGATGCTCAGCGCGCTCTTTGCAAGACGGGTCGAGCCGGCAAAGGATTATGCTTGGGATATGGGGTCTTCGGGGCCGAGCCCGGCTGATTTGATGCGCCAGTACATTGTAAAGGATACCCTGGTTTCCATCTTTCGAAGACACGGTGCTGTTGAGACACCGACAGCGTGTCTCTACCCACGCTCGACGCATTACGGGCAAAATGCGGTCCGCCTGCTTGACCAAAACGGTACAGTCTTACAGCTGCCTTTTGACTTGGTGATGGGCCACGCTCGCTCCCTCGCCAGAGTAACCAATGGCCCTATCGTCCAGCGATCTTACTCGTTTGGCAACATCTTCCGCGATCGCCACGATGGCGGTCAGCCTGATGTCTATGGCGAGGTTGATTTCGATATCGTTACAGCCGACGCCTTGGACCTTGCCTTGAAAGAGGCTGAGGTTATCAAGGTTTTAGATGAGATTGTAACCTCTTTCCCCACCACATCTACCACGCCCATATGCTTCCAAATTGGGCATTCAGATCTCTTACACCTGATTTTCGAGTACTGTGGCGTTGATCTCAACGCGAGACAAGCTGCCGCCGATGTCCTCAGCAAGCTCAACATCCGGAATTTCACATGGCAAAAAGTGCGCGGGGAGCTCAGGTCACCGCTGGTTGGAATATCAGCAACCTGTGTGGATGAGCTTCAGCGATTTGATTTCAGGGGTAAGCAGTCACCATGCACCTTCTTCCTTGTGTAATTCATACTGACATCGCACAGACACCCCAAGCAAGGCTATCGCAAAGATTAGATCCTTGTTCGAAGGCACTGAGTTCTCACAGAGGGTATCGTCTATCCTGGCTCATCTGAAAGATGTTTTGCAGTACGCAAAGAAGTTCGGCGTAATGAGCAAGGTTTACATTGCCCCGCTCAGCAGTATCAACGAATCCTTCTTCCACGGCGGGATCCTCTTTGCTTGCCTTTACGACAAGAAGGTCAAGGATGTATTTGCAGCTGGTGGTCGCTATGACAGTCTGATTAAGGAACACCGTCCCAAGATCGGCGGTCGCTTTGAAGAGAGACATGCTGTAGGCTTCAGCTTGAACTGGGAGAAGCAGTTGGCAAAGCAGGTGCCCAAAAGCACAGGGAAAGCTTTCCTGAAAAAGGCTACCGAGGAAGAGACACAGGGCATCTTTAGTACCAAGCGTTGTGATGTTCTGGTGGCCAGTTTTGATCCAGCTGTTCTCCGATCCTCTGGCATTGAGCTACTGCAGACCCTTTGGGCACACAATATCAGCGCGGAACTTGCTCGTGACGCTCGCTCGCCCGAAGACCTCCTAACCAGCTACCGAGAAGAGTCCTTCAGCTGGGTTGTCATCATCAAGCAGGACAACATGCTCAAGATCAAGACCACGGGAAGGAAAGATGCGCCTGATGCTGATATCGCCGGAAAAGAACTGCTCAACTGGCTCAAATCCGAAATTCGTGAGAGAGATTCTCGGTCAAACGCCAAACTCCGACCTGCTATGCACCAGACGGCGCGGACAATGCCCACAATGCTCCGCAGCAATGCGCCGAATCTTCCGCACTCTGAGTCTGCCAACACAATCGAGGGCGAAACCGAGCAGGAAGTGCATGTTCTAGTCGCGCAAACAAAGAGCAAGAAGTTTAATCGCAGGGCGGTCCTCGAGAAGGCGCAGTCGAGCGCCTCCAGACTGGTTAAGGAGTTTTTGGAGGGCCCCATCGCGGCCATTGAGACGTCGGACGACGTGATGGACATGATCAAGTCGACGAGCATCACGGACCCGGACAGCTGGCGAAGGGTCGAGCAGAGCGTTGGCACGGCGGAGAAGAAATACATTAGGGAGATTTACGACATGCTCATGGCATGGCGCTGGGAGTGGGAGGCCAAGAAGGGCCCCGCGCACGCGTTTGTGTATAATTTCAGAACGGGCAAGTGTATCTACTACGAGTTGGGGGCGTAGGTCGCCCCTGCAGTGCACACTGGCAGCATGGCGAGTCCGAAATTAGAAGGAAGAAGGAAGAGGGGGTTCTCGTTTGGTTGAGCTTAAGGGTTTTGACTTTATGGCTGGCTGCGCAGGGGGTTCTGGGGAAAGGGGAAAGTTGTTCAGCTTGAGCTTTTGTTTCCCGTCTACTTTATTCGGTGGAAGAATAATTATCGGATGACGGGATGTGAGATTCTTTGGGTTCCGGTTCAGGCTTTTCGCATGGTGCAGGTTAGGTCAGGTTGATACCCACATGAAAGAAGGGAAGGAACTCAAATCAATGTTGGTTTCTTGTAAATGAACACCTCAGAAATACGGAGATCTTAGTAATAAATTGCTGTGTTTTTGTGTTGAGTTTGTGGGAATCCTGCAAGCCAAGAGTTTGATGTAACACAGCCAAGATTCGCGGAAAGGACGCCGGAGCCATGGGTTGGAATCCTTCTGCTTGGCATCCGGCGGTTGGGTAAGGGGAGAAATAACCGTTGCAAACGGCAATATTGCGACCCCTATCTAGGAAGTTGTTGACGATTTCATCTGCTTCACATCATCAATAAGGGGGATTGTTCTATGAAGATGGGATAGTTTTTATTTTTCTGTTTTTCTCTATTCACAGCTTGAAGCCAACTCAAAGCTTATTTTCCGCTTCCAAGAGTGGTGCATCGCACCTGAGCGGTTCACTCCCCTCGGCCTCATAAAATTCGTCCGAGGCACCCGTCTCGCAACTGTTTTGTCGTCAATTCACCAACTCACCTCCCAGCAAGGGACGTATAATGACACGACTGCGAAGGAAATCACCAGAACCCTGGCAACGCGTGGGTCTCGGTCCGCGCCGCAGGCCGTCGTCATTTTTATCCTCAACCTCAAATCTTCGTTCAGCGCTTCCAGCCATGTTCCGCAGACGAAACAGCGTGCGCTCCCCTAGGATACTCCTCTTATTACTGCTCGCATTTCTTTTCTTCTGGATCATCCTGCCATACGATAGTGTCATTCGACTTGCAGTCCGATGGAACTTACTGCAGCTCCGATCTTCTTTAACACCACGAACGAGCGAGAACTGGGTATTTTCTACCCGACCACAGTTTCCTGTTGACTTGGGGGAGGACGTGCTGGTCATTTTGAAGACGGGGTACGGGACGAGGGATAGGGTCCCGGCGTGGCTTGAGGCCTTGAGGGATGGAAATGAGTTTAGGGACGTGTTGGTCATTGCTGATTACGAGGGAGAGGGGGAGCAGTTTGAGTGGAAGGGGCAAAAGTTGAAGGTGCATGATATGGTGAGGCGGTCTTTGGAGCACAAGACTATGAAAGGATCAGAGGGGCATCAGAGGGTTGGCAAGTATAAGAGCTTCAAGGATGCTGTGGAGAGTGGGGATCAGGAGACGGCGATGAAGTTGTCAAGGAAATTTGGATGGGAGTTGGATGCGCTAAAGGTAGGCGAAGTGACCATATCTGGAGAAGCTTCTTGGGCTCGGCTGCCGAGTAAGTACGAAAAGCTGACTGACTTGATCACAGTTTGTCTCCGGCCTGGAGTTCGCGTACGACCGCTTTCCCAGAAAGAAGTGGTATCTTTTGGTGGATGACGACACGTTTATGGTACAACCATCCCTCAAACCATTTTTGGCACACCTTGATCCCGAGGAGACACATTATCTCGGCAATGCGGTGGGCGACTTCAAGGCACGGTTTGCGCACGGAGGGTCTGCCATCATTCTCTCGCAGGCCACGATGCAGTCGCTCATTGTCGACAACTCGCGCGCACTGTCAACCTTTTATTTGGACTCGCTTGATGAGATATGGGGCGACCGGCTGTTGGCCTTGGCCTTGATCAAGATTGGGATATATTTGGATGAAAGGTATTCCCACTTGTTTAACGGGGAACCGCCACTCTACAGCAAAATCCGTCCGGACAGAATATGCTCCCCTGTCCTGTCATTCCATACCCTGCCGTCACCGGCAAAGATGCTCAAGGTGGGCGAGCACTTCAAGAATATCAGCAAACCCGTTTTCTGGCTCGACCTGTGGGATATTTATGGTATAGCCCCACCGTGGAGGCAGGAGGATGAGGATGTGACGATACGGGAGAATTCTGACCATGTGGGTGAGCCGGATGAGGCTACCCTCACTGTCAAGAACGTTAAAAAGGCGGGGGACTGCTTGCAGAATTGCAACCGACGAGCGCGTACTTGTCTCGCCTGGACTTGGGAGTCGGCGACAGGAACCTGTCACATCAGCTCTTGGATGATTGTTGGGGACAAAGCGAGCGGCAGGGTGTCTGGAATCAACTTGCGGAGGGCAAGGAATTTGGAGTCCAACTGTCTCCGTTATTGATGACAGTGGGCCCCCGTTGTTCAAGGTGCATCCCACCACCACAGCAACAACGGCAGCGGCAGCGGCAGTGGAAGCGGGGACCGCAGTTCACGAAAAAAAGACGAACAAAATATCAAGTTTAATATCTAATCAAATCACCCTGCTTCATGAGACTTCATCCAGACGTTGCACAGGTAGGTCCGGAATAGTATAGGAATCATCAACCAGCAACGGCTGATGTGCCCTGTGCCAAGTTTTGACTGCCCAATTGGGACCCTTGTTTGGAAGCCTTGAATTGAAACCGCTTATCCATGTCAGACTCGCGTCGCCAAGGCCTGTTCGTTCCTTCCTTCCGCCTCACATCGTTTCGCGATCCAAGAAAGAAGGTGGATCTTGGCCAAGATGCGCGTCTCGATCAGGATATCATTTGTCTTTTGGACAGTATTTTTGCTTGGAGGATTCATCTATGTCATCACCAGCTTGCTCCGATTCAAGCAGATCTTCTTTGAGCATGCCGGCATCGCCCTGACCCCGGCGCAAGTGGCTGAAGCCTACGCCGACCACACCAACCAAAGTCGCGTCCAGCAGGTTCCCAAGATTGTCCATCAGGTATTCCACAACTGGAATGATCCCGGCAATGACACGGTGCCGGACGACTGGAGCGACAATCGCCGCAATTGCATGGATTTGAATCCTGATTTTGAATTTATGGTAAGTGAGCGCAGACAAGCTTCTGCATTAACTCTACTGACCAGATCCTTGGAATGCAGCTCTGGACCGAAAACAAGTCCCGCGACTTCATCGAGGCCGAGTACCCCTGGTTCCTCCGGACATACGACGGCTATAGATACAAGGTGCAGAGGGTTGATGCGGTTCGCTACTTTTTGCTGCTGCACTATGGAGGTATTTACATGGACCTGGACAATGTTGGTGATCCTCCATCCTCCCCTGTGTCGCACAAACATACGGCAAGCCGTGCTTCGTTGCGCGATGTCAAGTTCTGACAACTATCCGAATCTCTGAGCAGGGTTGCAAAACTGCCCTGGACCCCCTCCTTTATTACCCCGTTTGGGTAATAGACGGCGGTCGTGGCGCCCTCAGCAACAACATCATTGCGGCGAAGCCGAACCACCCTTTCTGGGCCCATATCACCATGTCGCTCATGCCGTATGACTGGAACTATTTCTTCCCGTACATCACCATCAGTTTGGCCAGTGGACAATGGTTCGAAACGGCAGTCTGGGAGAAATACCACTCTCTGCTTCCCGCTCCCTCCGACAACCCAGAGGTTGAGCATCGACTGTACCGCCTGATCATGGACGACCGACCAGAGGCTGACGACTGGTTGTTTTTCACCCAAGAGCGCGGAGGAACCTGGATCAACTGGGACAACCGCATGTTCTTGGCGCTGGGCGAGCACCTCTTCTTGTTTTTTTCGACCCTGTTTGGTGGCCTAGCGCTCATCTTTTGGTGCGGGACGCGATGTGTGCGAAAGTACAGGAGCGGTGGCTACTCGCGCTTGAACAGCATGCCCAACAGAGTGGTCTAGAGCGCCACTTGGAAGTGTTTCAAAACCGTGCGCTCATAGGCTGCGGCCGCGCAATTGACATCTCAGATCGAGGCATCAACTTCAACCGACCCAGAGCTGGGCAAGGATGGCGGGTTGCCGCATCCTATTGTTCGGTTGGAACTTCGGCCGTCGAGACGGAGGAGCTGGAGCCGACCACGTCCAGGCTTTCTGACGCTAAGTTGGTTAGAATTTGTGGAATGTTGGATTGTCATGCCCCGATTCCGATCTTGGGGGCCAATTTCAGTTTTGAGGCATCTGAACTGCTGACTGACAAGATTCGGGGGTGACAACAAGACTGGCAGGGAGTAAATGATGTTTTTGGTTTGGTGTGTCTTTGTAAGATCAGCCCATCATCCCCGTGTCAGCTTGTGAGGATGGACAGTTTTGATCAAGGCGGGTATGGAGGATTATAAATATCCTGGAAGCGTTTTATGGCTTGAACGGCGGGACAACGGTAAAGACAGACGGGTCGGGCTTTTTGAAGGGAGTTTGAAAAGGAACATGCCTTTAATTCACGGGAGGCGTTTATCGATCAGCATCTGTAGTTGTTCGATGGTCGTTTAATAAAATAATATCTTTCGCTTTCAGTCACCAGCACTCTGAGAGCTTTTTGTTTAACCTGGAGATCACAGCTCGTTTTATCTCCTGTTTCGATTGAGCTAGCCTCATTTCCCTAAACCTTTGATTACTATTGTGCAATACGGTATCACACGAATCCGAGCAACTGGCCTCCTGGATGATTTCTATGAACGAACAGGTAATTTTCGTCACAACAATCAAAGCAACCCTTTGTTTACCCAGACCTCGAGGGCAAGAAGTAGGATGCGGGCCGGAACCTGAGCGTATTTGTTGATCCGAATTCATATCACGGCTCAGTTGGCGTGTTGGCTGGCTCTGGTCGTCCGGACCTGAAGATATGGCGCAGTGCAGAGTATCACAATCGCGTCCTCGCCGTCTACTTTTGCTTTACGGGAGATGGAGTTATTTCTCGGCTTTTCAAAGAGGAGACGGAGAGTTTGAGCGAGCTGAGAAAATCAGATAAACTGGCTCGATAACACTGTCTCGCCTCGGCCGACAGATTGTCCCAATTGTATTACCACCGCTGATACCTATGAGTGCTTTTGCGGAATAACTTTTAGATTCCGAGTAACGCGACCTCCAACAAGCAGATTATTGACAGAGTTACGGAGCAGGCTGCGTAAATGGGTATAAAGTCATGTACTGTCAGTACCCCCTGAATACAACTGGGTAAGTTTATGAGCCTTTAGCATTCCTGTATAATACATACTCTTCCCCGCGTAGCATCGAAGAAGTGGTTGGAATCTCGGTTGATGGGTTGGTTCAGTGATCAAATGGTGTACTGTCAGAAGTTGGGCCCGAGAAGACCTTAGAAGTCGGAGCTGAGAGATAGTCGACAAAGGCGGAGAAATAGTCGCAGAGGGCTGAGCAACAACTAGTAGACCAGACTCGGAGCAGTACTTCGTCAGTATACATTATTATTATAAATATAAGCTTCTTTAAGTAGAGAAAAAGACGAAAAAGAACAAGATGTATTACAATCCTAAGATACCAATTCCAGAAGTCCTGAGCAATCGGCCTCTTGTTCTCGCAACCAGAAGCTACCCTCAATAGTGCAGTCTAATAGTCGCCGACGAGAATTCACACTTCCTCCGAGGCTCTCAGGGCGGGCCGGCTTCCTAGTGGCAGCCACAGGGCAACATCGACCTGTATGGCATGGCGTGTGTACAAGTGGGTTAGGGGAAGCTTAAGTGGGTGGCCGCGGGGGACATTGCCAAGTCGATCTAGGCTCTTGCGAGTTGAGGAGCGGCAAAGGAAGACAGGAATAGTTAGTCTAGTGTACAGTGTGCTTGGTTTAGACAATGTAGCGAGAGAGACAGAGAGAGATAGCAAACGTCATCCTCTACCAGATAGACGGGATTTCATTGCTTCAAATCAGGTATTTCAATGCTACCGTGACCGTCTGGCTGAGATGCATATGGGCCCCATATAAATCAAACGGATTAGAAGTTATTAATAACCGTTCTCCCATTTACGGGGGTTTTCCCCCCCGTCTATTTTGAAGTTGTTTTCATTTCAAAGATCAGAGAATTTACAGAGGGCTGCTTGTTTAACTGTTGTTTGAATTCAACAGACACAGTGCGTCCACCATACAATGATAACTCAAATCTTGAGCATCAACAACAAAGACCTGACTTGGGAAATTCAAAAAAGAAGCTTCTAGACACCGAAAAGGGTAAACTGGATTGTCGTCGTAGTCGCTAGTGTGAGTGTCAAGTCTTGAGTGGCATCGGAGTCTCGAGCCGAGGTTCCCGCAGGGCTTCGCGCCCATCTGATCTGAGGGTGCTGTCGCCGAGCCTTCGGCAGACACGGTCTCGAGCACTGGAGAAGAGAAAAAAAATGACGTTTGCTCACGAGGATGGCAGAACACCGGTCATGGCTTCCCATTTGGGCATATCCATCTTGGCGGGCGCGATGGCGGGAATTGAGCCCAAGGAAGGAACTACGTACCACCATCGCCGAGATGGATCTCCACGTGAGCGTAACGCTCTGCACTGCAGGCCTTTTTTTACAAACTCTGCTTCAGGTTTCCAGGTTCCGATTTTCTCTTTCTCTTTGCATTGATTTACAATGACAGCTTCCATGATTTCCATTCTTTTCGCTTCCAAGTTCCGACAATTCAAACTTGTCGCTTGAACCACGCTATTTGCTAGCCGAAACCTGTCAAACTCTCAACACTACCGTGCCGCCATGCGTTCGATATTGAGGCATGGCAGCTAATGCTCGCTGATATTGCAGGAACCTTGGGCTTGGGTCGCCAGAACAGAAGTCATCCACAAACAGGGGCCTACGGCTGTTTTTGCCTGAATTCCGCTGCAACTGTGTTTGCCGGATGTCACCGATCTTGTCCGTTCATCGCCGCCAATCACCGTCAGCGCCCAAGTTCGAGGTCCAAACGCTGTTACATTTCCCCACAGATTTAGTCCAGGGCGCTACGATCGCTCGCTCGCACTTCCTAAGCCGGAGGTGCGGAAGAGCCTCTCCCATGACCCACTCCTTCCGAATCAGGTTTGGTGCTTGAAGCCATCACGATTCTTTTCAGACGTTTTCAACTGGTTTTCTGGGGAAGAGGCTCTTGGTTTGCCCCTTTCCCCGGCTCAGCGAGATTGGCACCCGGAATCTGGGAGGAGACGGCGGGAGGTCCAAGGCGGGATCAAGTCCGATATTTCCATTCTTGTTGTCTTGGGATGTCCACCCCAATCCCATCAAGGTCAATATCGGACTTGATGCTACCGTTCCTCCTCAATGGAGACTCGCCTGGCCCAATTCTCAACCGCATGCTCCCCAGATTCTGCACAAACGCGTCCTCCTTTCATCACAACTTGGACCCGCCGTGCCCCACCGGCAACTTCACCTGCCTGTCGATGACCGATTCGACGGCGACGCCGGCTTGCTGTCGAGGATACCTTGAGGAAGCCATTGACCCACACCTACGGATTCGCAAGTCCAATGTTGCCGTGACATAGGCCGAAATGCCCAACATCATGGGCCATTGCCTTGCCATGGCGGTACCACGGCGTAACGCACCGTGGTAGTACAGGGTGAAGTGACGGGAGAAGTTGAGGCTCTCTCGATGGGTATAAAGATCGTCGTTCCTGTCACTCAAGGGTCACATCTCTCAACCGTCGATCAGCCAGGTACAATCATCTCACGGTCCTTTCCTCTTCAACCGCTCTCCGAAGATCCGAGTCAGAACATCATTAGCCATGTCTAAGACCAGCACCCTCCTTGCCTCTTTGGCCGGCGCGGCTCTCGTCGCTGCCCACGGACACGTCTCCCACGTCATCGTCAACGGCGTCCAGTACAGGAACTACGATCCCTCCTCTGATTTCTACACTCCCAACCCCCCAACCGTTCTCGGCTGGTCTGCCCTCCAGCAAGACAACGGCTTCGTTGAGCCCAACAACTTCGGCACTGCCGATATCATCTGCCACAAGGGTGCCGCTCCCGGCAAGGGCTCTGCTACCATCAACGCCGGTGACAAGATCAGCATTGTCTGGACTCCTGAGTGGCCCGAGTCTCACATCGGTCCCGTCATCGATTATTTGGCCAACTGCAATGGGCCTTGCGAGACCGTCGACAAGGCCAGCCTCCGGTGGTTCAAGATTGGCGGTGCTGGCTACGACAGCGCTACCGGCAAGTGGGCTGCCGATGCCCTCCGTGCCAACGGCAACAGCTGGCTCGTCCAGATCCCTGCCGATCTCAAGTCCGGCAACTATGTCCTCCGTCACGAGATTATTGCTCTCCACGGCGGCCCGAACCCCAACGGCGCTCAGGCTTATCCTCAGTGCATGAACTTCCGCATCAACGGCAGCGGCAGCAACTCCCCCGCCGGTGTTCCCGGTACCTCCCTCTACACTGCCACTGACGCCGGCATTCTCTTCAACCCCTATGTCAGCAACCCTCAGTACCCCGTTCCCGGCCCTGCCCTCATCGCCGGCGCCGTCAGCAGCATTCCCCAGAGCAAGTCCGTTGCCACCCGCACTGCTTCCGCCACTCTCCCCGGCGATACCGGCGTTGCTCCCACCTCCGCTCCTGTCGTCCCCACCTCCGCCGCTCCCGTCACCACCTCTTCCTCCGCCCGCCCTACCAGCACCCTGGTGACTGTCGTCACCACCACCGCCCCTGCCACCACTGCTGCTCCTACCGGCGCTGCCCAGACCAAGTGGGGCCAGTGCGGCGGCAGCGGCTGGGCTGGCGCAACTGCCTGCGTTGCCGGCTCTACCTGCTCCGTCCTCAACCCCTACTACCACCAGTGCGTCTAAGTTAGAGGCGGAAGTTGAGTGAGTTGGGAATAAAAGGATGTGAGGTGTTGTATAATAAGGAGGAAGGAATACCAACGTTGGATCGGATTTGGGTTGATCGGCTCAAAAAGTGTCGATAAAGGGGTCAAATTTTTTTTTTCAAAAAAAAAAAAAAGATTTGGTATCCCCAAACTCTTCATTGTATATATATTTTTTATGATCAAGAATGATTAAGTCCATAAATTGAGATGATGGTTATGTTGTTAAATTCTTCGCCTCTTTTTGTTGTTTATTTGTGTGACGTGATATATGTTGCTGTGAGATAGATGGTTGATTGCCTGAGAACTCATAGACATTCCCATACCCAAAATGAGAAACCCCCGCCCAAAAAAAATAAAAAAATATAAAAAAAAATACCAGTATCGTTTATGAATCAATCGATATAACATATACAAGAGTCAATTAAATAATTCTTATATATCGTATAGCCATTTCGTGAGCGGGGAATCATGTATAAAAGCCGACCGAGAGACGAGGACAAATAACCTCAACCTCCAGGTAAAAAAAAAAAAAAAAAAAAAAAAAAAAAAAAAAACCACAACCAAAAAAAAGGTGGTTTAAAGAACATATGCCGCCACCGCCGTTGAGCCACACCAGCAAAACATAGCAGAAAAGAAAATCCGCGCCCAAAAATTGTCGTAGGAGTAAAGATCTTGTCTCTCCCAGCGTTTTTTTTTATTCCTCTTTCGAATCTTTCCCCCTCCTTCCCCCTTGACATGATCCTAGGAATAGACAAATAGATATTCATATATCCATATCCAAAAGAGCCAGTTTCCATTTTGCTCCACCCTCTTCTTCCCTCTTACTTCTTTTTTGCCCATGCCATGATGGTAGATAATAGGGACCTGTAGACTTTTCCCCTTGTCTAAAACTCACCATCTCCACCTCCACCAAGCACACCAGCCGCCCACAACCCAACAAGCCCCCACCAACTGACCTTCCACCCCCTCCAGAGCCCACTCGGGCCCTGTCCCCTCCTATAAACCGTCTCGGCTATCCCGGTAGCCTTGTTACCTCCTGCTTTCCTGGCCTTACTCCTCATCTCCACAGCCGAGGGGGGAACCGCATGCGACCCTTCATCATTTACGATGGTATACATGGTTCCAAAAACACCATTGTACTTGCCAACAGAGACGATGGTCTCAAGCGTCGCCGCCTCAGCTGGCTGCTGCTTCTTGCCCTTCGGCACCGCCGGGCCACCTTCCAATGCTTGTACATGCTCTGGCGAGCTTAGGACAGCGACCTGGCCGCGGCGCAGGACAGTCTCTAGTGGGAGCTTGATCAGCAGCGCCGCGGTGGAGGAGCAGAACTTGGCGATAGAGAAGGTGGTTGGGGCCAGTTCCTTGTCGATCAGGAACTGTGTTCGGAGGACCAGGGGCGTGGATAGAGTGAGAAGTGGATGGACTAGGGAGTGTAGGATGGTTGGGAAGAAGAGGCTGGAGGGGCAGAAGTATGAAGGGAGGCTGCGGAGCGCCGAGAGGGTCCGTCGGGAGGCGCGGGTGGTGGATGTGATGACCAATCTGAAAGGTGTTTTGTCAGCTTCACGTTGTGATACGAGCAGTTCGAGGTACTCACCGTGTGCGGACAAGGTCGAGGGGAGAGAGAATCAGCCCAGTTACCACTGCGGCCGCAGCGGCAACGCAGAGCGAAGCCCAAGGGTATGGTGATGCGATATCGATGAGCCTGTCCGTATCGTGCTTGAGTCCGAGATCCGGAACGTTGAATAGGGCACTGAGAAGACTCCGTGACCAGTTTTCTAGTAGTGACTGAAGCACCGAGTAGAGAAACGTCGCATTTGAACCCTTCCATACTCCCCAAGCTCCCTCCTTCTGCCAGACCTGAGCGATGACCTCAAGAACGGAATTTGGTGTTCGAATCGCTAGTTGATGTGCTGGGATAGGCTTCGGGAGCCTCGGGGACTCTGTCGGACTCGAGTCCCTCCGCCTGGAACGGCTGAGTGTGGGCGATTGTGCTCGTGGATGGTTTGAGGAGAAGTAGGCCATCTCCTCGGCATCCGAGTCTGAGTCGTATGCTTGTCGCTCATCGTCATACATGGGGATTCTTTGGCTTGCTTTCTTCTGTCGTGCCGCCTCCGCGGCTGCTTCTTCGGCTGCAGCTTCCAGTCCTCCCAGATCATCTTGACTCCTGACCTGCATGATGGTCTTGGCCACCTCGAAGGGCTGGGCCATCAGCACCGATGTGTACTTCCATAGCAGCTCGTCCAGCACATCCTTCACTGTTTGTACCACCGAGGGGGAGGGTTCGGCGAGATAGTTCTTGTAATCGATGTCGGAAAATATGTCGCGTGCCTTGGTCGCGTACTTGCCGGTTGAGTTACTCTGGGTGAAAGCGCGGGGCCCCGGTGGCGGGGGGAGCACCACGGGTGGTTCGCCGATTGAAGGTGGGATGTAGTATGGTCTGAGGGGATTCACCCCGTCGTTGATGTGTGCCATGGTGTTGATATCGGCGTTGCTATTGTTGTTGTTTTACTCTCTGCTCGTTTGCAGGGCGAGCATTGAAGCTGGGTGGGGTGGTTGGATCGTTGGGGAGTTTGGGGAGTTTGGGTTGCTTGGAGGGGTAGATATCTCGACAGATGAATTTGCTTTAGGCTGGGGTGTGCATGACGATTGGATTGGCGAGAGGAGGTTAGACGATTCGGCGATAAAGGTGCCTGAAAGCCCAAAAGCTGACAAGCGTCATGCTCCATATTGCATTAGCGGGGTGCCGATAAGAGCTGCTCTTCGACTTTGGTGTGCACGGGTCGCTGGAACAAGGGCTAAATTTTCAAGAAATCGGCCATCGGCGCGGGCGTGTGGCTTGGCCCGATTGAATTGTCTCCTCGACGATTCGCTGATAGGTTTCCATTCTTGGAATTTATTTCATTCCGAGACCTGCAGGCTGATTTTTTCACCTTGCTGCAAACTTGGACTTTGTCAACGCCCAGTGTGCGAATGGTGTGCCACTGTTGTAAAGAGTGCCCGTGATTTCGGATTTCGTCCCAAGCAAACAAAACTAGGACTTCCGCTGCAGGAGCGTGTATAAATATATATAACGTATTTAAAGCCCTCCCACCTGACACTGAGGGGTTCCAGGTTTTCTGAAGTCTGATCTCCGGGGCTCGGCAAGGTCCAGGTTTGCTTGAAAGCCTTCCTTTTTTTTTCTTTCTTTCCGATTCGCAGCATCATTGTTCAAGGCTGCTTCCTCTTTTGCACCTATCCAGCTCACGCTTACCCCTCCATACCCGATTTCCAGAAGCCGCAATGGCAGCTCCTAGACTGCTGAGCCAGGGTGCGAGGCTCGCCTCGAGACGCACGACGGCTTCTCTTCCACAGCAGGCCCGGTGCTACAGCATCCGGCCGGCCACCGCCACTCCGCAGCCGGCCCGGACCGCTCGGCTCTCCCAGCCCTCCCTCCGCCTTGGGTCCTGGTCTGCTCAGGTCCGGCCTCGTACCTTTACCACCACACCCAAGGTTTCCCATGGCCATGTCGACACCCCCAAACCCGGCGAAGAGTAGGCTTTTTCCTTTCTCCATGGTCAATCCCTCTGTAGACTAATAGTCCCCTCTAGGCTCTATGTGACCTTCATCGACAAGGAGGGCGCCGAGCACAAGATTGCCGTCTGCAAGGGTGACAACCTGCTGGACATTGCCCAAGCGCACGATCTGGAGATGGAGGGTGCTTGCGGCGGCTCGTGTGCCTGTTCGACATGCCACGTCATCGTCATGGACCAGGAGTACTACGACAAGATGCCTGAGGCCGATGACGACGAGAACGACATGCTTGACCTGGCGTTCGGTCTTCAGGAGACCAGCCGTCTGGGTTGCCAGGTCGTCATGACACCCGAGCTGGATGGTCTACGGGTCCAGCTCCCCTCTACGACGAGGAACATGCAGTCAAGCGACTTCAAGTAGAGGTGCTTGCTTCATAGGGGGGTTTTTGGTTTCTGGATTGGCGTTTCGAGCGAAAGACGGGAGCAAGGAATAATATGTTTAGATACCAAAAGCATTCGGAATGATTTGCTTACGGCTGCTATTGTCTCGCGAGGACCCGAGTTGACCTCTTGTAGGATACAAGAAATCTCTGCTCCGACGAGCAAATGTACATGTACAATATTTGGAACGCCCATGAAATTGAAAAAGGGGCTGTGTATGTAGATAGATGACGACTGACTCTTCTCTCATTGTCCAAAGAGACTTGATGACATCAGGCAGAGAGTACCGCAAAAACACTCTATGCTTCCTCCAATCCTCCCTTCTTCAGCCCTCCTCCACCATTCGCAATTAGATCCAGGAAACCTTTCCTGCTCATCTCGGTCACCTTCTCCTCCTTTCTCTTCACACCGACAATGCCCTCCCTTCTAGCTTCCCGCTCTGCCTCGGCGGCCTTGACTTGGGCCGCGCGCACGGCGTTGAAGAGCTTGACCACACCTCGTTGTGCCACTTTCCTCAATCGTCTCTCAGTCGCCAAAAGCTGCCCTGTGCTCTCGGCGCCCTCCTCCACCTTCTCTTCGATCTCTCCCGTTACCATATTCAGCGTCCGCGTCGTGCTGGCGACCAAGACGTCTCTGACGCGACCCTTCTCCATCGCCAAGCGCTTCTGCTCGCGCAATCGCTTCCTCGCTTTCGCCTCGAGTGCTGAATCGACCAATTGCCGTGCATTCTCAGCCGCCGTTGAGCTGCGTGCTACGATGGGATCGGCTCGCCTCGATGCAGGGAGTTTGCTGGACAGCATCTTGGAAATGGAAGTTGCGAAGGCTTCGGGGTCATTACGCTTCGATTTGGTCCGGTTCGCACCGGTGCGCAGACCATCCTCGTCGCTCTCGTCATCATCGTCATCATCATCGTCTTCTGAGCCTGATTCCGGCGCATCTTTGGCGACAAACTTTGGCGCTTTTTGGTGTGCTGGTTTGGATTCGGCCTCGTCCTTCTCCTGCTCGGCCTCGCTCTCAGAGCCGGACCCTGAAGCATCTGTGGAAGCGCCATCGTCGACTTCAATATTATCTAGGTCCAGCTCGTCATCCGAGTCGAGGAGATTCGAGGGAATGGCTCCGCCCTCGTCATTGTCTGATTCGGATTCTTCCGAACTGCTGTGGTATGCGGCTGCTTGTCTCTGTTTCTTTGTCGGACGTGCGGCTTTGCCCTTGGGGCCATCGCTGAAGGAGCGCTTCTTGAGTGATGAGCCAGCCATGATTCTTTTGGTTGCGCGGTTCACTTGATTTGATACTCTGTTGGTGGGATTGCTTTGCTTTTGGTGAAAGTGGGCCAGAAGGTAGGTTGTGCAGAGCAGCTCAGTTCCCCAGAAATTTTTGGCGGTCACTGGTGGCAGATGAAAGAGCCCCACCAAACCCATCTTTCGCCAAGACCACAGTGCTCTTGTTCACCAGCAACACCCCTGTCCCATGGATGAAATGGATGAAACCTAAAATTCCCAAGTGAGAGGTGCAATCGAGTCTTGGGCATTACATCCTATCAGCCATCTAACTATTCTTATTTTTCTAATGCTTGACTAAAATCAGAGATTGAAGCCATGCATGGGAGAGTCCGAGCCCGAACTCAAACCAAAACCAAAAGATTCTACTGGCACAAAAGTAAACAAACCCACCCTGTTGCCAGGGCATCATGATCAGGGGTAGCCAACCCATTTCAAGCAAAGATGGCATGTCATTGAAGAGAATAATACAATGTCAATATTAACAATACTCTGAATCTCTGGTTTGTTCATCACCTGCAGGTTTATTTTTTTGCTCCCCAGTTCAGTCAATCATTGTTACCCTGCCACAGCCGCATTCTCGATACTCCAACACCCGGCGGTTTCATTAGGTCGCTCCAGTACAGACAATCTAACCGCAGCACATCGTAATCTCTCCCATCGAACTCGGCATGTCATGTTCGTGACCTGCGCTACAAAATCAGAGGTCAGCGCACGCGCCCAACCATAAAGTGCAGCATGAATTGGGACCACCTACCCGCCGAGATGACCCCACGTAAACGCGAAGATGCCAAAGAACACACCCAAAAAGATGCAAATTAAGATGTAGCCATTGTAGTACATGCCGAGCCTGTGTTGTGGTTAGCATACTCTCCGGCTTGGACATAACCGCGGATCAAACTTGCAGCATCAAAATGTATGCCAAAATAAACGTAACCGTCATCAACAGCGTTCTCACCAACTGCTCCCAAAACGACGGTCGATATCTCACAGGCTTCATTTTGGCGCTGCTCCCCGCCATTCCCCTTCTCCGTGACGAAGAGGACGGACCATCCATCTGCTCGTTGTTCACCGGCGGAGCCGGCGGCTGCTGATTATTCGTGTTGTATCCGGGTGGGTTGTTGGTAGGAGCGGCGGCAAGCGAGATATCCATTCCCCTTGTGCCCTTCTTCAAACTCGCTTGTCCATACTTCTTCTTCAAATGCCTTTTGACAAGGTGACGATCGTACTCCTTTACCGCTCGCCGGAGTCCCTCGAGAATGAAAGCAATGAGTAAAACACATATGCACATGGCTGCCATCCCGCCGGCCGATTTGATCTGGAATTTCTTGGAGAGGAAGCACGCGTTGAGCGTGTTCCAGTTCCACAGCATCTAATATCTGTGTCAGCGAAAGGGGTGCTAAGCAACGAGGGCAGTGTTGAACTTTACACTGATAATACATCTTTCATCTTCCTTTGCTGCTGCTGTCTCGTTGCCGGCGGCGATGGCTATTGGGTCCGTGGAGCTGCCAGCAGGCATGATATAGTAGGCCATGATTGGAACGAACTTTACGAGGCCTAGCTGTATCAAGCGTTCTCCTACGTCATGGGTATTGACTTATTGGCGATATACTGTGGACTTTCGGCAGGGTCAGGCGGGAATCGGGAGCAGAAGAATTGAAAAGTTTGAAGCGGTCGGGGGATTGTGGTCTGCGGGTAGTTAGGTGCTAGAATATCCTTCCCATGACGTGGCTCTGCGATCCAAAACTCTGACCGTGTTCAAATCATCTTTTGGTCACCGGTGACCGAGACGCGGCTTCCTCACATTCAGGCACCTTTCTCTCCGACAGTCCGGCCGTGGGCTCGCCTCGAATAGGTAGAGTTGCCGTGGCACCAAAATAAAGGCAAGTTGTTTTGGAAGGTGCTTTCGAGAAACCCGAAGTTGGGTGACGTTGCTACCTGGTATGGTTCCGGCCACCCAGAAGAGGTACATTTATGAAGGGTTGTTTAAGTTGTCGAAATTGGTAGAGGCATATAACTTGTGGGAAATGCGAGGGCGGACTGCGAAAGAAGTAGATCCAACCCTTCCTTATCTACAAAATAATCAAACCACCTGGCCTCCGTAACTCCCACGCATTGACAGAAACCGAAGAAGAAGAAAAAAGAATTAAAAAAGAGGGGTATGAGTTAATTATGCACCCCCGTACAATATCCAGAACCTCACTGGTTGCCAACCACATATCTTGCCGTAGCAATCCTCATCCTTTTGCCCGTCCACAGCAATGGCACAATGAGCAGAGAGAAAACACCCATAATCACGGTGAAACCTCCAAACGGAATCAGGTACCCATCGCGTTGGACCCACTGAATAACAAAAAGCAGCCAGATAAATGGAACGACGCCGCGGAAGATGCAAATAATGACGAAGCAATCGCTGGCCAGTTGGTTATATGCGTCGATAAGCTGTGTTGTAAAAAAAAGAAAAAAAGAAACAGACGATGGTTAGCAACAGATCAGACAGGTTTCGTGTCTCACGGAGGGGGACTTACATAACTGAACCAAATTGATGGAACCTGCGCAAGTGCGAAAGCAACCATTCCGTATGCGAATTCTAACCCAACCCACTGATACTGCCCGGGATATTGCGCACAAAAGCCAAACACCAGCAGCCCTCCAGTACCGATGGCCAGAGCCGGCAGCATGATTGGGAGTCTGGATTCGGGCTCGGCGTAGCCGTGGTCCTGGTTCTTGGCCAGCTTCTTGAGACGATAGTCTGCCAAAAAGCCGGTGCAGAGACCGCCGGCGACAATGCCAACAAGGGCGCCGATGAAGAGCAGACCGGTATTCTGGCCCCATTCGTAAGGCGGCAAGCTTAGTATCAGGGGTCCAACTGTTGAGACGACAGCCACGGCACCGACCAGACCACCGTATTGAAGCATAACCACCCAGACGGCTGGAAGACGGAGAGTGTGCCACGGTTTCATGAACTGATACCAGATCCTGCCCCTGTACATACCAAGCTTCAGGGAGTCGGCAAATGTGTAGGGCGGAAACGCCATGTGTGGCACAGCGGGCCCGGTGAAGCCTGTCACACCCGTTGCGTGAGACGATCTGGCTTGCTTCGACGTCCGTGGCGGGGTTGATGTGGACGAACTGAGATCGCCGGAAGACGATGGCTGATACCACGTCAAGTCGGAAGACATGTCCCCAGTCCATCTAAACCGCGATGGAAGCGTCATACGCATAGACGGCAAGGTGGCGAGGCTCAAGTATGGTGCCGGAGTTCTTGGCATGTAGCGAGAAGGGCGTGGGAGATTTCTCTGGATCGGGAGGCAGTGGGCTCCACGGTCGTAGATGGTTTCGGGGATCCACAGGACGCTGCAGATAAAGGCAAGCCCCGCGAGGGCGGCGCCGATCCAGAACACCTGAAACCAACCTAGTCGGATGGCAATGTAGCCGCCAGATATACCGCCGACGACAGACCCGCCTGCTAAAGCCGCAGTGTAAAATGCCATCCATGCTCCTCGCTCATGTACGAAAAACATCTCGCCGACAACAGCCGGAACCACGGTCTCGGAAGCGGAACTCGCAAAGCCTTGGAACATTCTGACAACCAGAATACCGTAGAAGTTGGCCGTAGTCGCGCCGCAGGCCGTGCTGATGAACAGTATCAAGGTCGAGAGAAGAATAATGGGCCGTCGACCAAAGATATTTGCCAGCGGCACAAGCCAGACGTTGCCGAGCCCCATGAGAAGGATGTTGTACTGAATTCGTTAGCTCGGGGAAGCAGTCTTGAAGCTGCGGAAAATACATACAGCGACAAGTTGCATCAGCTGATCTACCTCCTTGGGATCGTCTGGAAACTCCAGGTTCCATACTGGTAAAGTTGGTGCCATACATGCCGAGATGAAGTTGGCAACTAATGCGTACAGCGACACGGACACCATGCAGGCCACCTTTCTCCACGGCGCCCAGTTCAGGGGATCTGCCGGATCCAGCGTGGGCATGGGGTAGTTGGCGACGCGGTCGACATATCTGCCGTTATCCCTCGTTATGCTGTGTTCTATGAGACGGACGGTTCCCGGAGGCGTGGCAGCCTGGACTGCTTGACGTGTGAGAGAAAATGCATATTTCCAACCAGGCATCTCAAAGAGCTAGACCTTCGCGAGCCTCGAGAGACGAGTGACGAGAATTGGAAAAAAACGCCCAGAGACTCTGGGAAAGGTAGTCACTTCCATATTACACGCAGTTCAAGGGGGTATTATTATCTACATTTGCGATGCAAGATCTGGATCTACTTGATGTCCGGCGGCCCGAGAGCGCAGTCCTGTTGAGTCCAGTTCAACTTTGAGACGGCGGCTGCAGAGATCGGATCAAGCTTGTGAAAACCTTAACTTCAAACTGCGTGGTCGGAACCTTCCGCAGCAACCCCCGAAGTGGGCAAATCATTCCGAGAAGGGCCAAACTCAATCGGCTACCAGGTTGCTTGGAATCTGCTGCTCAATCAAATCCCCAGACTCATATTGAAGGCATCGCGAACAGGAGTGCCCCCACGCCCCGTCGACGAAATCTAGAAGTCACCTACCTCCGCATGCAAATGCGTGTGCCCTTTGACAACACCTCTCAGTCGGTAGTCCTCTTTCGAGCGCAAAGTGGGGAGCAGGAAGATGCACTTTCTCGCCGCGAGACACGGACCACTCAGTATCAGGCTGTGAATCCTTCGCGGACCAATTTGTCATCACTCGTAAATTTTGGTCCGCCGTTCTCGGCGGAAGAGGATACGGAGAAACAATCATGGTGTTCCGCCGACTTGGAAGACCTCACGGAAAAAGATTGATTTTTTCTATCTCACATTATCTTTTAAAAAGTTTCATCCACCATATCTGCTCTCAAGATGTCTTTGGAATCCGGGGGGTCGGTATCTCCGGACGGCGAGACCGCTGTTGATCTTTCATCTTCGGCAAAGCGGCGCAAGGTTCGAAAGGGCACACGGAGCTGCTGGGAGTGCAAACGGCGGAAGATACGATGCACTTTTACCACAACAGGAGACTCTGTATGTATCGGGTGCCGAAGGCGGGGCGCGACGTGCGTGAGCCAAGAATTCGCCGAGCAGACTTCACCTGTGACAGATAGAGGTCGAGGAATGGGTGACAGGATTGTTCGGGTGGAGGTCTTGATCGAGAAGCTCGCTCGGAGAGTTGGTGCAAATGACAATGAGCCTGGCTCTGGGCAGGAAGAGACGAGGAAGGATTGTTGTGGTGTTGATGAACTTGACTCAGCGTTGGTATGTTGGAAACCTTGTCCTCACGGCGTCGCCCGGCATCCCATGATATGATATTGACTTGTGATAGAACGAAAATGAGGGTACGGGTCTAAGAGCCGTGGAAGAAGATGTGGAAGCAAACCGCAATGCTGTTGGGTGCACAGGCAAGCTGCAGCCGGCACAACATACACCTGTCAACGGCACGAAATACGTGCACGTTGCAGAAGCATTGCATGCTGCCTTCCCTTCCGATAAAGATCTCGGAATTATCTACGAATCCGGTGGAGACAAAACGGTGGTCTTCTCTCTCATGATGTCCACCCCCTATCCTGTCATCGAGCGCCAGGCGTTGGTAAACCCGCGCACCTTATTCACACGTCCTGCTAAGAATACCCACCCGGTCTTACTCGCCCGGCATATGCTTATGCTTGCAACGGCGCTACAGTATATTCACCCAAGCGTCCTAAATCTCGACGGCCTGTCAGAACGTCCGCATGATATGCTGCGAAGGTTGATCGGCACAGCCGTCCGGCTGGTTACCACTAATGAGGAGCTGCTGGGATCTTTTGAGTCGTTGCACTGCATCCTACTGGAGGGTTTTTTGCAGGCCAATTGCGGGAATCTTCGTCGAGCGTCGCTGGCCTTCAAGAGAGCCGTAAGCGTTGCGCAGCTTATGGGAATACACCGAGGCTGGCCACACCTACCCCTAAAAGTACTTGATCCAAAGGCTGGCGTATACCCTCAGTACATGTGGTTTCGAGTTATTATGGCAGATCGCGTTCTGTGCTTGATGCTGGGGCTTCCGCAAGCATCTACAGACTTGAGCATGGCTTCGCCGGACTTGTTGGCTACCGATACGCCCGTTGGGAGGCTTGAGCGCATTCACACCGCACTGTCGTCTCGAGTTCTCAAGATCAACGAAACTGATCCTGGCTTACACGATTATTCTCGGATAGAAGATATAGACATGGAACTTCAGAAAGCGGCCGAAGAGATGACTGGAAAATGGTGGTTATCGCCAAACATTACAGACGCCGCTGGCGACCAGACAGAGTTGTTCCAGAAAATGATACAGCTTATGCGGCAAGTAGCTCACTTCAATCTTCTGAATCAGCTGCACTTTCCTTACATGCTGAGGCCGAGCACTACTACACCGCCCTCAGACAGGGCCAAGTACGACTACAGTAGAAGCACCTGCGTTACAGCCTCGCGCGAGCTGCTGAGCCGCTTCGTCCTATTCCGCGCTCAGGAGCACGTTGCGTTCTGCTGTCGCTCTGTCGAGTTTTCCGCCCTGATGGCAGCCATGACCTTGCTTCTGGCACACATAGATGGCGGCCGGAAACAAGACAGCCTGCTGGCGCACCAACGGCTCAGCGACCGCGCAAAGGTCGAAGAGATGCTGGAAAACAGGGATTGCGTGCACGAAATCCACGCCGACGCACTGAGCGGGAGGAGCGCAGGCTTGCTGCGAAGCTTGCTGGCTATCGAAGCTGATGCCGCGGGTGGTCGGCAAACATTCACCGTCGAGAGCATTCACCGTTCTGACCCGAGCATGTTGGAAAAGTCACAAGGAAATGTCCTCCGCTTGAGCATTCCGTACTTTGGTATTGTCAAAATATCAGCCGAATGTGGCGTTGCTGGGGCAACTTGGGCTGCTACGACTAGTACGTCGAGGGTTTTCCAGAATGGTCAGTCCGGCGATCCCTCTCCGCTTGGTGCTGGTGCTCTTCCTTCCTTGTCGCTTTGTCCGGCAAGGACCAAGGCTCCCGCGGTGTCGTTTCCTCAGCAGCAGGATCTAGGCATGATATCGGAACATCATGCTCCCAATCTCGCTCAGAGCCCTACGGCAATTAGTGGGGAACTTGAAAGTGATTATCGGCATTTAGAAGGCGTGTCCAGCCCAGAGAATTGGGAAAGCCAGGGCCTATGCGTGGATATATTTGATCATTTGATGAGGGGGCGGACCGATGTCTTGGGGGATGCTCCATGCATGTTGGAGCAAAGTTGGGATGGATATAGCTGGCGGCCCGAGCTCTGAGAGTAAAGTAGAAATGATCGTCGTTGCGGAGTCGTTGCGGAGTAGTCGCGAGAGAAAATGGCCGTTGTTTTTTAGTGCATCCTGTTACAAGTCAGTCAACGTAGAAGCGTTCGCTCAGAAAACAAACAGAGTTGTCACTAGTGCCATGTAGCAGTACACTAAGACGAACCAAACAATATCCTCTGGGGGATTTAACGTTGATGCTCAAGCGCAAAGACAATCTTTGGTGCGTGCAACCTAATTTCGTCCCTCCGAGCCCACTGACGGATTATTTAGTTTCAAGGCAAAGAGAACTTTGGATACAATTCAAGTAGCCAGTGCAAGACATTCGCAAGGTAAGATCTGACAGTTAGGACGCAGAGAGGAGGGTGAAAAACAGACTGTGAGATCGATTGCAACAACCCTAACCCCAGCCCCTGGTCTCTTTTTCTCGGGGGCCACAACAACAAACAACACCAACACTGAGCACCCAACCACGGCAAATCTGCCGTCAAGCATTCCCCGTAGCGGCCGGGGCTGGAGGTACTCCAACCGTTACCGTCGCATTTCCACTGCTGTCCTGTCCTTCAATGGCAACAATCATATAGTTGTGTCGCCCGAGCTTCAACCCTGCCTTCTCCCACGCTTTGAAATGATTACCGGTCGTCACGGTACCGCCTACTCGCTTCTCATGACGAATAGACCAGTACTGGTCAAAACTAGTCGTGCCGACAATAGACGGCTTATTGATGCGCCGCTTGGTCATGATCTCGTACTCGCCGCCATCCGAGGTGACGTTCCCCTTGATCTTGGCCTCGGGGTTGTCGGATGGATGGTGGTTGCCGTAGCTCTCAATGATGTAGTACTCAACGAGGGGGCTTGTGGTCCAGCCGTAGATGGCTAGGTAGGCGTTGCCTTCGGGTTCGAAGGTGCCGGAGTAGACTATTTCTCTGTGGGTGGAGGGTCGCGTGTGAGATACCGAGGTGAGTGGTGGTGAGAAGGCAACTTGACATACCTGTTGCCGCCCGGGTTCCATCCTTTCCCAATCACAAAGTTGCCTTTGTTTCCTGACCATTTGATGCTGAACTTGCCCCCTTGGCCGTTTGTTGTTTGGAGCTTGGGTTTGCCGTCACTCCATGAGGACCAGAAGTATGATTGGGAGACGACTCCGGTGATGGCTGAGAGGCCGAGGAGGAGCGAGGTGAGCGCGACCATGGTGCCAGTTTTGCGTGACTCTCGGAAGCAAAGCCCTTGAAATGGCACGGGGTAACCTGTCCCCATTCTATATAGCACGTTAGCTCAGATTCGATATGCCTATAGGACACTGTGATGGTCAGATAAACTGCCGACCCCTTCAAGGTCCATCCATCCGGTTTGGTCTCCACATACAAGTCATTTATGGAAGTCGTACTTTAGGCCCTATGGAGAACCAAGGAGGACATGGCTCGTCACGACAAGGCCCGTCAGCTGCCATATTGAATCTGGGGTAGCATAAAGTGCAGACGGCAGATCATTGGCCAAGGACGCCGCAAAGCTGGGCAGCACGGGTGATGATTGGACAACCCCGGATTTTGTCAGCTCCGGGTAATATGCATACTCATATGCGAAGCTTAACAGAATAATCTCCGACGCCACACGTATAAGTGCCGTTCTTGGCTCGTAGTGTCGGGTGGATTGCTTGGTATGGGAATGCAACAGCTATTGAATCGTATGTGGCTTCTCTTGTCATGGTGGCAGTTGCCTCTTAATTGATCGTATTGTCGGCACTTACCGCGGAGCAGGTCTATTGATGAAAAGATTTGAAGGGTGCAACAGTTTCGGTGATCTGGGAAACCCAGAATTCTCGAGGTTCCGAGTAGTGTTAGCTTCCGAGTCCATTGGCTACCTACTCGCGCAAAACCTGGGAGGAACGAACAACCGCTCCTGCCACTGCCTTGAAGATGAAAAATTTAAAACACACCCAGTACCTGGGGGATATTCCGAGTTGACCAGGGCAGTCCTGCCATTCTTTTGTTCTTTGAAAGTCCATTACAGCGCACGGGAAAGACTCGAACCACACCGAGCAACACACATAAACATCTGATTCCCACAAACATTTAGATTCGCTCCAAACAACTCAAATTATCGTTAGAATGACTGTCAACAGCTGAAAACTGGCATCATACAATACTTCGGTATCAGGATGGAGGTGGAAGGGGGCGACCGGAGGCCATTGCAGGGCCATTATTAGATCATTGTCGATTTGTTTTAGAGCTTCATCGGCTTGATATTAACTCAGTCCAATGGGAGAACGAGTTGTTGTGGGAGAGAATGAAGCTTTTGTATCGCAAGCAGGAACGGTTGAGGAGGAGGCACGGTGGGATTTCTGTGACTGCTCGCTGTCCCTACTTCTCTGAGACTTTTAATCAATGTGTTGTCTTTGAGTGTGGATATTCCAAGCTTCAAATACTTCTGGATGTTTTACTTTGGTGGGAGACAACACAGCAGGATTTTTTCAGGTCGATGAAGATGAAAGAGATCATGGCACACTAAACATGAGGTAATACAGTATGGGGAATCTGAAGCTATCTTTTGGACTGTTGGGCATAAAAATTGACCGTTCATCGAACCGTCCACATGGTTTGAGATTATGTAAAAAAAAAAAAAAAAATGTATATTTCTAGTTGAAACAAAACAACACAACGCACCCAAACACTTAGGGGACCTGTGCCGCCTACCTGACGGAGGCATGAGGCCCAATGAAAATGTCTTGGCGATTGTGCGTGTAACCCCTGAGTTGATCGACAGGAGTAAACATTGATGTGCTGTTTACTTTGCCCAATCCAACCCAAGCATCCTAGACTACAAAAGAAAAAGAGAAAAAAGAGGGAGGCAGCCCATCGGGGTGTTGCGCAGCCTCTCACCTCTGTTGCCACCCATCAGATAGACACAGAAAGAAAGATATGGAACTGCACGTTTTTCGACGGATTGTCGACAGACCCAGGACGATCCCGGAATCTGAGGACCCTTGGGCGCAAAAAGCGGATAACGCGGCATGCCAAGATGTTTGCTAAGCCTCCAAACGCGCGTGTCGGTGTCCACGTTGACGCCGGTCTTCAGCTGGGAGGATGGCTCTGGCCGTCTAAGTGGACCGAGCTGTGGGCCGAGCTGTGGACCAAGCTGTGGATCCGCGGGGCCGCCGTCCGACTCGAGCTGCGGCAACTGGTGGCACTCAATTGCCCTTCTTGGCTCTGTAAGTTGTCAAACTTACTTGTCACAGCCCGAACCATCAGGGTGCCCACTTTGTGTCTCGTCTCAGATGACCCCATTCCCGACCTGAATACACGTATATAAAGGGTATCGTCCCGGCCGGTACCATCGGGATGGCCTTGATCATTCAATCTGCACCACACATCCTCAACATTAACCACTGATACCATCACCACCTTTTCAAAACCCCAGCCGCATCCATCCACCATGACCAACTACAACAACCAGAACTCAGGCCAGGGCGAGGCCGCCTCATACTATGCTAGCGCTGGCCAGCAGCAGAACAACTACGGCCAGCAGCAGCAGCAGCAACAAGACGGACCCAGCGGCGAACGCGGATTCCTTGGTGCCGTTGGTGGTGCCGTTGCCGGCGGTGCTGGTGGTCATGCCATCGGCGGCAAGACCGGCCACAGCAAGACCAGCACCATCATCGGTGCCATTGCCGGCGCCGTAGCAGGGCACAAGCTCCAGGACGGCGTCAGCGACTGGAAGGACAAGCGCGACGAGGAGAAGGAGAAGAAGGAGAGAGAGGAGGAGGAGGCCAAGAAGAGAGAGGAGGAGGAGAAGCGTCGCAGGGAGGACGACGAGAGACGGAAGCAGGACGACGAGAAGCGCCGCAAGGAGGACGACGAGAGAAGAAAGCATGAGCAGAACAACCGTCCTCAGCAGCAGCAACATCACAATGACAACCGCGGCGTCAGCTACGCCGGCAACTTCAGCGGCTCCTCCCGCGATGTTCGCCTCGATGCCCACGGCGAGTTCATGCTCCACGCTTCCTGCGCTCGCATGGACGGCTCCTACCAGGCTAGCAGCATCAGCCTGAACAATATCATTGAGAACAGCGGCGGCAGCTTCCGCTGGGCCTCTGGTCGTCCTTCCGGCGGCAACAACAACTGCGACTCCAACAGACCCCGCCAGGTTACCGTCCAGGCCGGCGACACTCTCCGTGACATCGGCGGCCGCATCGGCGTCCCGTGGCAGGATATCGCCCGCCAAAACAACCTTCAGAACCCCGATATGATCCACCCCGGTCAGCTCCTCCAGATCCCCCAGGGTGGTGGTGGCGGCAATGGCGGCGGCAGCGTTGGCAACTTTGGCTCTTCCGCTCGCAATGTCAGACTTGAGGATGGCAAGAGACTCGTCGGCGAGCTCCTGCGCGATGGCCAGTGGGTTGGCGCTTCCCTTGCTCTGGATGAGAGGATAGGAAACGACAACGGCACTCTTACTTACAAGAACTGAAAGTGCTCTGTTTTTTTCAATTAAATCTGGATTTTAGGGTTAAACATAGCAGGCGTTTGCTTGATGGACAATTGGGATGGACTTTTTGAGATGCAATAAAAATATCTTTCTCACAAACAGATTATTTTACAAATGCTTTCTTCCGTGACAATCCGTAAGACGCTTAAAAAGAACGCCACAAAAGCCCCTTGAGATTGTGATTTTTTTTTATTTTTTTTATTTTTTAAAGTAAAAAGAGCAAACACGCCGCTGGTGGCTGTGTTGCATGCATGTATATGTACATGTACATATCGACGCACTCGGAGGTGTCGAGATACCAAACATGTCCCGAAATAACCTCCCGAAATAACCTCCAGACATCAGCATAATCATTCTTGGGATTGCAGAAAATTTCCAAGCATCATTTCCCGAGTTTGCCTTCTTCGTTTGAGATCGGTGGGCTATGTCGAGCAAGCCTGACCCTTGCGTATGCAGTGCCTCCATAGGTAGTCTGAGTCTTGCCGTTTCTCTGAACCCGTCGGACAACGACTCTCCTTTTAGATGCCCGAAGTTAGACCCTTGGAATGCATATTCGAGAGCATGTGCTGCTTTTATCATCCCATTTCCCCGTTCCGCAGTTTCTTCCCTTTTTACCTTTGATCAATCCGTCAAGGCGCGCCGATCCAGGGGGTGTCTAGTAATGTTAAGCGTTGCGGGCTGCACTGGACCGAGACCAAGCTACCGTGCAAGAGAATGTGCAGGAGACTGCAGGAAAAAAACAGTCCCAGGGAGACGGTGCTGCTCCCCCAAGTCCCTGCATCCAAGGCACTTTGTGTGTTCTTGGGACCAAATAACGTCACCCCCTCCGATTCGTGAACCGTCGAGAGTCCGAGACGGGTTCGACGTCAACGGCAAATACTAACGCACAGACTCAAATCGTTGAGATAGCCTGGGTAGAATCCTTGAGTATGCATCTGGGGATGCAGCGTTCGGGGAGCTCTTGCCCTCCGCGCGGCTCCTCATGACCGGTATCTTGACGGGTAAGCCGTAGGTAGGCGTAACTCCGTCTCCAACGTTTGCTCTGTGGGATAAATCACCTTCGGAGCCCCCCCTAATCCTCTGCTCCAAGATTTCTGTAGCGGCTCCCGTTCCTCCCGTTCCTCCCGTTCCTCCCGTTCCTCCCATTCCCTCCCCACCTTCCCCTATCACTCCAGGTTCTAGAACCGGTTTGTCCGAAAAAGCTCTGTGGGTTTCTTTTCTCCTGGTTTGTCACCGTCGCCATGGCCCCATACAGCGCATTCACACACGCCCACGCGCCCCCTCCCATGCTGGAGTCGGATTCCTCTCTCCCTGAAGGGGAGCAGTTCCGCCCAGGCACCATGATAGGAACCAGATACCACGCCTACCTGAGCAGCGATTCTACACCTACAGTAGACACGCTTCCCGAAAAGAGGAAGCAAACCCGTTGGAGTGCGCTGAGCAGCCAGCTCGCTCAGAGCCCGGAGGATGAGTACCCCAAAGGATGGGCTTTCGCCTTTATTGTTGTTGCTTTGGTCATGAGCATCTTTCTGGTTTCTCTTGATATGGTAAGTTTTACTGCCTCTTTTGTTACTCAGGCAGAACAGGGTTGACCAACTGAATTCGCCAGACCATCGTCGCAACGGCAATTCCCAAAATAACAGACGCATTCCACGGCCTTGAAGACGTCGCGTGGTACTCGGCAGCATTCTTCATGACCGTCGGCGGCTTCCAATCTACATGGGGCAAGGTCTTCAAGTACTTTCCCTTGAAAATCAGCTTCCTCATCGCGATCTTCATCTTCGAAATGGGCAGTCTAGTCTGCGGTGCTGCGCCCAACTCAAAGACCTTGGTCGTGGGACGTGCTATTGCGGGTATTGGCGCAGCGGGCATTGGGTCCGGCGCGTACACCATCATCGCCTTCGCTGCCGAGCCCAAGAAACGCCCAGTCTTCACCGGTATCCTTGGGACAGCTTATGGAGTGGCAGCCGTCATCGGTCCCCTTCTCGGAGGAGCTTTTGCGGATCATATCTCCTGGAGATGGTGCTTCTATATCAATTTGCCCATTGGTGGCCTGTCGGCACTCATCATCTTGTTGTTCTTCCGGACACCTACTGGAGCGAAACCCGTCGAGGCGCCGCTCTGGGAGAAGATACTGCAGATGGATTTGGTGGGCACGGCAATCATCATGGGCGGTGTCATTTGCTACATCCTCGCGCTGCAGTACGGTGGACAGGCAATGGCGTGGAGCAGCCCAACAGTTATCGGCCTCATCATCGGGTTCATCCTCATCTTCATTCTCTTTGGCGTCTGGGAGTACTATAACGGCGAGCGGTCAATGATTGTGCCCCGTATCTTCTGCCAGCGCCCGGTCTGGGTGGGCTCCGTGTACGCTCTCCTTTTCGCTGGCTCTTATTTCATCATAATTTACTATCTCCCTCTCTACTTTCAGAGCATCGGCAACACAAGTCCTACCGAGTCGGGGGTCAGGAACCTTCCTCTCATTCTCTCCGTGGTGGTGGCTACCATCATCGCCGGCGCCGTCGTTTCTTCCAACGGCCACGCCGTACCGATTGCCGCGGGCGGTGCTGCTCTTGCTACCGTCGCTGCTGGGTTGTTGTATACTCTCGACATTGGCACCGAGACGGGTAAGTGGGTTGGCTATCAGATCTTGGGTGGTTTTGCTTGGGGCGCTGCGTTTCAGGTACCAATCATTATTGGCCAGTCGACGGCGGCGCCGGATGACATGTCATCCGTGACGGCCATCATTCTTTGTGAGTACCCTTCCTGATCATCAGGGGTTCGACAGTCCAAGCTGACAACGTGAATAGTCTTCCAAACAGTCGGTGGCGCCTTTTGGGTCTCAGCAGCCCAGTCCGCCTTCGTCAACGAGCTCGTCAAGCGTCTCGCCACTTCAGCCCCAGACGTAAACCCTTTCCTTGTGCTTGGGACCGGTGCTACGCAGATTCGCACTGTCTTCCCGCCAGACCAGGTTCCCGGGATCTTGATTGCCTATATGGCTGGCATCAAGACGTCGTTGGCAATAGCGGTTGGGGCGGTCGGCTTATCGTTTATTGTTAGTTTGTTTTATGGGTTCAAGAAGCTTGATACCGACTCGGTCAAGGCTTCTGGTGGCGCCGCCTAGAGTATTAGCGGGAATGTTGTTTTCGTCGTTTTACTTTTCATTTGTCTCTTGTTAATACCAGATACCAGGCCGGAGTTATTCTTTTTTTTTTTTTTTTTGGGGTAATGACGGGAGGGAAGGATATCTCCCGTGTAATGATGTGGTTTGGCTGGGATAATTGAACTTGGGGACTCTTGAGTAGTTTGGGTAGCAAACAAATTGAGGAATAATAACGTACTTGAAAGCTTTTATTGTGCCTGGGCTCGCAATACTACCATTGAACCATTTGCTTCATCCATGATGAACTTCTAAGCAACTTTATCGACAGCTGCTCGCCTTTTGCAAGATAACCTGTCTCTAACTCCAACTTTTGACGATCTCATCCCATCATTATATAAGAGAGCGGGCGGATTTGATCCATTATCAAAATCAAATCTTGAAAACCGACTGACCTCAATCTCTGATAGCGCCGCAGATGAGGTCAGACAAGGATTGCGAGCTAAAGATGTGCCTCTCGAAGAAACAGAAGGGCGCGACAAAGATGTCGAAAAACTACCAGAAGGAAATGTACGTCCAAACAGCCCGACCAAAACCCCCGTGCCCGACATAAATACCATCTCCAAGTCTCTAATCCCTCTTCACGCGCTTGCTTTCCCCCTCTTCACCTTCATGCCCGTTAGCACCTTCTCCTTCCTCATCACGGGCATGGACAGCACCCGCACCCTCCCCAAGCTCTCCACTAATTTCGCCCTCGTCTTCACCACCTCCAATCCAGTTCCCATCCGCGTCGAAGAACTCGTGCACATTCTCAGCCGTAATCCAGCCGCCACTCCCAGGCATTGCAGGTGGCAACCCACCATCCCCCGCCCCAGCAAACACGCCACTGAACCCTTCGATCGCTTCGTATGGCTGATGATCGCCTTCGAAAATGATTCTGCCCCCATCTTCGTCCTCCTCATCCTCGTCGCCTTCTTGGACGGGGTCGGGGTTGAGGTTTGAACATTCCGAAATAGCTTCAAAGAGCTTCACGGCTTCGGATTTGTTTTCGCCCTCAGATTGCGCCGCCGTTGACGAGGCAGAAGGGATAAGAGTAAGCTCGACTGTTTCGAAGTCCTCGTCTGATCCGCCTTCTGCCAACTCAAGCTGAAGGTAAACCGAAGGGAACTTTGAAGAGCCGTCTGGCGAAGCAAGAGTCTTGAGCGCGTGGATGCTGATTTGTGGGTAAGGGATTGAGAGTCCAGACTCGGCAGCGGGTGAGAAGATGGTCAATGTCCTGGAGTTGACAAGGATATCGACTTTCTGTTCCACGCTCTCCTCGGCTGCGTCGGTGAGCCCTACATTTTCCGGTGCCGTTGGGGCGGTTTCGAGGTCGGCGGGGAAGAATGGGAGCTTGCCCCGCTGCGACTTGGGGATCCAGGCTTTTGCGCCGACACCGTGATAGTATAGTACGGGTTTGGCGTCGTAGAAACTCTCTGGGGTTTGTTCCTGGTGCTCGGCCAGTGGCGTGTACTCGCTGAGCGACGGTGGCGATCGAATTACTGTGAGGCTCATTTTTTGCAGATTTTGATTTTCTAAGGCTGTCGCAATGTTGACTTTACTGAGTAAGCTGGGTCCTCGAGGTAAAGTGAGCCCATGGGAGCTGTCAAAAGTTTGGTGGGGTCGAGGACGGGAGCTCCTTATCGATAACCTTATCGCAACCACCTGTGCTCCCTCAAGATCCGTCATTCATCTTATATAGAAATCCGGGAAATCCAACGTCTTCTCTAAATCAGCTGCAACGCTAATAAAATTTCCCCAACTTTTCAATCAAACAGCCTTCACGATGCACGACAATCGTACGTCCCCCAACCCCCCCCCCCCCCCGGGCTCCTCCCACTGAACCCACTAACAAGTATCCCCAGGCACCCACCCCCTCCTTCAACAAGTCCCCCTGACTGTCTCCCCCTTCGTCAACCTCCCCAGCGCGACGACCCTCCCCTACACCTACAAACCCATGCCCTCGACCCTGCCCCCCTCTTCAGTAGGGATCACTTCCACCTCCGACGACAGCAATGCCAACAAACCGAGATACGTAATCTCTTCCTCCGGCCATGCCGCCCATCCAGATGATATCCTTGCCTCCTGCCGGGCGCTTCACGCACACATAAGTAAGCTGCAAGCTGACGCGGAAGCGGAAATCAAAGCTATAGACGAGAGGATACGCGCGCGAGAGCTGGCTGAGAAGCGGAGGTTAGCGCCCGGCTGGCTTGATAGTGATGTTAGGGTTTTGGAACCGGAGAGGAAAGGGGATGCGGGGTCATCTGAGGTTGGGGAGCAGGAACAGTCGTTATTTGAAACACTTGGGGGTGGTAGACACCAGCAAAGTGGTGGTGGCCCTGGTGTTGGACATGGACCAGGCGGGGCGAGCGAGATGGCCGTGCCTGACGAAGGGGCAGAGCTGGACAGGGCCTTTGGCGTTTTGGAGATTGGGTCGAGGTGATGAAGATTTTGAATATGAGTGTGAGACGTTGGCGAAGTTTTCTGCTGCCTTCATGAAGGATTCGAGATGACCATTTCCCGGGTGTTCTGGCCCAAAAAATGTCGGTTGTATGCTTGAAACTCTTTCCCATTTTTGAACAGGTTTTAGTCTCCTGTTCAGCAACCATGCCCTCTCATTCTGATCATACTAGTTCAACATTGTTCGGGCTCTTGATGGCCTTTCTCGACTTCAATTGGCACTTGATCACACCAAGGGTCATCCCGGCAAGCGGTAAAGTAGCGAAGCTGGTTCTCATCTTGTCTTTTTTGAAAAGCCAAAAAAATAAATTAAAAAAAATAAAAAAATAAATCACAAGTCGCTTGAGGGCGTGGGGTCTCAAGACTCCCTCTTCGCAAGCAACAAGTCATAACATGATGCTGTGCGAATTTCCTAAATAGGCTAGGCAGAGAGGTGGTTATGTAGTGTAGCACTTGACAATTCGAGGTTCCCCAGTGGCCTGTGGCTTGCAACGGTCTTGGCGCTCGCAAGCTCCCGTCCGCGCCCATGAAATTTCCTGAGCTCACAATCCAGACAAAGTTCATCCAGAGACAATCAACCAACACTTGATAATCTTCACATCAATTAAAATGCCACCAAAACGTATGACAGCCAATCCGGTCAGGCCGGCACGGCATCGTCCCGGAAAGGCCACAGGTCCAGAGTCGGATTCCGATTCTTCAGGATCCAGCGGATCCGAACAGGAAGAAACCAAGAAGGCGCCCGTTCCACGAAGGACCGCTCCCCCGCCCAAATTTTCCAGCGCAGCTGGGCCCGGGCGCATCATCAGTCGGGGCGACAACAGCAAGATCAATCTGAAAGGCGCAGACATCTCCGGCACCGCCGACGATGAAACGAAACGACGGGAAGCAGCCAAGGCAGCGCGTCTCGCTGCCGAGCGCAAAGCAAAAGAGGAAGGATTCGTAACGGAGGACGAAGAAGATGGCTCGGGCACGGGCTCGGGAAGCGGCAGCGAGGAAGAAGAGAGTTCGGAAGAAGAAGAGGAAAGCTCGGAAGAGGAAGCTCCGCGAAGGCTGATGATGCGGCCCAAATTCATCCCGAAAAACGCCCGCCAGAACAATGCGACCGCCGCTCCTGCTTCAACAACTAAAAGCGCTGCTGCCCCCGACGACGGCGACGACGATGACGATGACGCAGCCGCGGCAGCTGCAGAGGAAGCGCGCCGTCGCGCAGCGGACGAATTGGTAGAAGAACAAATCAAAAAGGACATAGCCGCGCGCGCAGCAGGCAAGAAAGCCTGGGACGACGACACGGACGAAGAGAACGAAGTCGACGACACGGATGACCTCGACCCGGAAGCAGAGTATGCAGCGTGGAAGCTGCGCGAGCTCAAGCGCCTGAAACGGGAGCGCGAAGCAATCGAGGAGAAGGAAAAAGAACTTGCCGAAATCGAACGAAGACGTAATTTGACCGAGGAAGAACGCCGCGCCGAAGACGAGAAACACATTGCCCAGCAGCGCGAGGAAAAGGAGTCCAAAGGCAAGATGGCCTACATGCAAAAGTACTTTCACAAGGGTGCCTTCTACCAGGATGAGAGCAAAGCTGCCGGTCTGGATAAGCGGGATCTTATGGGAGCCAGGTTTGCGGATGACATCAAGAATCGGGAGCTGCTGCCCAAGTCGTTGCAGCTGAGGGACATGACCAAGTTGGGCAAAAAGGGCGCGACCAAGTATCGGGATATGAAGAGCGAGGATACGGGACAGTGGGGGAGGCTTGATGATGGGTCAGAACGGCCGCCGAGGCAGGGAGGGTATGACCGGTTTAACGAGGATGAGCGGTTCAGGCCTGATAATGATTTTGATCGCAGAAGAGGCGGGGACAGGGATGTTAACGGGGCGAATGCTATTCCTCTTGGTGATAGGCGGGAGAGGCCGAGGGATGATAGAGATGCAAGAAGAGATGAGGGCGGCAATAGGGATAGGAGAGATCTGGACCGGCCAAGAGATGATGGCCGGGACCGCGATCACTACCGGCGTCGAAACGATAGCCGGGAAAGAAGGCGGTCAAGGTCAAGGTCGAGATCGCCCAGGCGAGACAGAGATGAGAGACGAAAGAGGTCACCGTCCCGAGAGCGGGATAGGGGTCGGTATGAAAGTGATAAGAGGCGGAAGATAGATATGTAGTTAAGATCCATGACTGGCACAATATATACCCTACAGAAACTAGACCAACTGTTCCATTTCCATGCACGCTTTGTAGAGAGATCAATAACCCTTTGAACCGTGCTTTGTATCAGATCCTTGTGATCTCAACTCTTGCCCTTTCAAATATCTTGTGGGCCAACATGCCGCCACTGGCAGCATCCGGTTGGGACAGGTTGGGTGGATAAAGCGTCATCTTGGCATAAGTACCAGCTCCTTTCCGTTTTGACAGGTATCCGGGATTGATGACAAGTACGCTTTCGATGACCTAGATATCAACAAATGTTAGTAAAAAAAAAAAAAGGTCATGTCCGGACTCATTCGGAAGAGAAGTTTTCACTAACCTTTGCAAATGGAGGAAGCGAACTAGGCACAATCAACACATCCGGCCGCACGTTGACCATCTCACCTAGCTTTAAGTAACTAAGGTCAAGCATGGCACCTGGCGGCACACCATCCCCTGCACCCGTTTTTGGCAGTCTTTGCCTGTCCGTCGGCGGGAACAACGGGAAGAAGTGTCTCTGCTCGACGAGGTATCGACAAGCTCTCGAAAGCAACTCACGATCCCTGGGCCGTCCTCCAACCAACTCCTCACTTCGCAGCTCAAAGAGAACGTCCTGGCTGCTGACACCCAAGAGCATCTCGTTCATGGCGAAAGTCATGGGATTGCCAATAACCTTGACTGACTTGGGCAAGCCTAGCTCGCGGCGCGGGAAGACGTCCTGTGGCCAGGAGACGTGCTTCGATAGCACATCGCGGACCGAGGGTACAAGGAGGATCGTGATGCTCGGGTTGGCGCCGACGAGACGGTTTATCGCCGGGGATACCATGTACTTGAACACGGTGGCCATCGTTGCTGTGTCCGGTTCGTAGTTTGCCTCTTCGGGCAAGTCAAAGTCGCCCGAAGCGACGAGGGGGTGCTCGATGTCGATAAAGGGGCCTGTGAGAACGAGAGCATCGACATAAGTATCAGCTGCCTCGTTACATATGGCGTGAAGGGGCTCGAAGTCTAGGTTGTCGTCTGCGGTGTACGGCCCCGAAGCGAAGAGAATATTCAAGGGGGTCGGGCCGTCCGAGTCCATGGCGTCCGGCCCGCCTCGGATTCTCTCGAGATGTGCTTGGAGCATATCAGGCGACGAAGCAGCATTTGGCAGCAGTGGAAGCTCCAGCACCTCCTTGATGACAAACTCGCGCCCGCTGCTGTTGGACCCCTTCAAGGCGACAATCTGGCCAGGGAAGAATTGGTACCCCTGAAGCTGTTTGACGTTCAGGGGTACGCGCAAAGCGTTACCCATCCGCATCGAGGTCTCCAGGACTAAGGATGCGGCATTGAGCTTGCCTTCTGGTGAATCTGATGCAATTCTCCCGACGGCGACCATCTCAGAGGTACTTTGGCTTGCAGCGTTCCCGAATGCAGACTCGTCTAGCTCGTGGTGCTCCATTACGAGACTCATAAACTGTTCTATCCGATCGTCAAGGATTTCGGACGCCTCGGAGAGCTTCATGGCGAGCGGTTTGTATCCCAATTTCTTTTGGTCGGAGCCGGCTGTGAGCTTGATGCGCGATTCACCGAAAGGGGAGATGGGGGGTTCGGCTGGTTGAAGGTGCTCGTTGAGGACTTCGATTGTGTCGCCTGCGTTCGCTCTGTCGTTGAAAGAGGACGGTCTAGGAGATTGTTAGGAAAATACCGAGCAGGAATACTGAGGAGTACTACATACGGAACGACGCCCAGGGAATTGAACCGCTCCTCCAGCTTGAGCGGTGAGCTTGCTGGCTCAGCCTTGACCCTGTTCGTAGCAGGCGTCCTCCTTGGAGCAACTTTGGAAGCTCTAGCACCACCCGGCGTCGACGTAAGGCCATCCAACATGCCAAAGACATCGCCGCCCTTTCCAACTCGCGGAGTTGCGCCGGAGCGCTTCTCCTGCTTGATGTGTACCTGTGCTCGGTTGCTTCGTTCCAGAGCATCCTGGAGATCCTGCTTGAAGTTGCGGAGGATTTGGACTGAAGCCTTGAGTTCGTCCATGTCCATCTTTATGCAGTACGACTCCCATTTGAAGAAAAGATCTTGTGCAGACAACTGGTGCATGCGCATGATAGACTTGAGCTCCGCGACGACGTCCGGCTCGAGGACCTTGTCGCCGGTCCCAAATCGCTCATTGAGCTCCGTCAGTACTTGGTCGGCCATTGCGATGGGTGTCTGTGATGGGGTTGCTGCGACTGTCAAGGAGGCTGTCAAGGAGGCTGTCAAGGAGGGGCATCAACAAGGACGGAACCCAGAACACAGAACTTACAGAACGCGTCTCAAAAGCACTTTACGCGCTTTAGGACGCGACTGGAAAGTATGCTGAGTCAGCAGGCACCCTGAATCCGTGCTAAAGAAACAGGGCGACAGGGTGACAGGGGCCGCCAATCTCACCGCAGCGTCTCATCCACCCGCTGCAGGGGGCCCGATATGCATGTTGGCATGGTTCAATTAAGCCAAAAGCTGACTGGGGGCTTGTTCCCACCGTCCTTTGTGATCACCTAATTGTCCGAAACCACATCTTCTAATTGTGTCTTTCCTCTCTCTCATCATCCTTGCTAGGAAGCCCATCCTCGAAAGGGAAAAGGAAATACAGAGATCTTAATATCCCTTGGACGCCCGTGGCTGTCCAGTGTTATCTCAGTGTCAAAATATCCCGGCAGCGCGTATGTTTAATTAGTCCCCACCCTCGGATATCTTATATAGCCCGCGAGCTGACCTCCTTCCCAGAGATTCAACACCAGTTTTGCTTTCTTGTCGAAAAAAGTAAAACACCAAAAGAATGGCAACTACATCATCACCTGGACCTCTGAAGGCCCCATTGCCCTCCCCCACCCCTGAAAGCCGTCCCAAGCCACGTCCCGTCTTGACCGCTGAGCAGCAACAAAAGTACGACTGGCTGCTCCAACAGATCAAGGGCTGGCCTGAGGTTCCCTCCACCAAGGGAAAGGCTGGACCTCTCAGTGATAGGGAGAAGTTCTGGTTGACCAAGGAGTGCCTGCTGCGCTATCTGCGCGCAACAAAATGGCACGAGCACGATTCTGAGAAGCGTCTGCTTGAGACGCTGGCTTGGAGGAGAGAGTACGGTGTCGAGCAGCTGACGGCCGATCAAATCTCGCCCGAAAACGAAACCGGAAAGCAGTTGACGTTGGGTTACGACAAGGAGGGTCGCGTCTGCCATTACCTCAACCCCGGCCGACAAAACACCGAGCCGTCCCCCCGTCAGGTTCAACACCTTGTTTACATGGTTGAGCGTGTGATCGATCTCATGCCAGCTGGCCAAGAGACTCTTGCGCTCCTGATCAACTTCAAGGCGAGCAAAACCCGTTCCAATACGACGCCTGGCATCGGCCTCGCCCGTGAAATCCTTCACATCCTTCAGCATCATTACCCCGAACGTCTCGGAAAGGCCCTCATCATCAACATGCCCTGGGTTGTCACGGGCTTTTTCAAGCTTATCAATCCCTTCATCGACCCCCTCACCCGCGAGAAACTCAAGTTCAACGAGGACATGAGCCAGTATGTGCCGCAAGAGCAGCTGTGGTCAGAGTTCAGCACCGGCAAGCTCGAGTTCGAGTACGACCATTCGGTCTACTGGCCGGCCTTCCACAAGCTGTGTGACGAGAGGCGGGAATCCAGGTGGCAGAGATGGACTGCTGGTGGACAGCAGATTGGAGAGTCGGAGGATTACCTTGCCGGTGGTCTTGAGATTGGTGTTGCGGGAGCTGCCAAGCCTGCTGCTATTGCTGAAAAGGTAGCCGAAGCCAAGGTTGAACAAGCTGCCGCTGCCGCTGCCGCTGCCGCTCCTGCAGCCTCTGCTTGAATGCTTGATGCATTTGGCATGGGCCAACCAATCGGTGTTTTAGAATTCGGCAAGCAACCAAAGCAAATGTTCTCATAATACCCCTTCCTATTCATCAATTATATGTACGTAATCTATCAATTTCACATGCTTCGAGCACCTTAAGAACAATACAGATTGTTCCTCAAATTTTATGACTCTTGATGCATCTTAAACGCCACCTTCAGCTACAATTGGCCAGCAAGCGAGAACCGAGGCCCGGTGACTTCCAGGAACGGCACGACTGACGCGGCCGTAGCTCGTTTTGGAACTTTTGGTCTTTGACAAGAGCACAGCGGAATCCCGCCAGACACGCAGACATGTAAATGCTAACAAGTATGTATGTTGCTGTTGTCGGTTCCGGGGCTGAACACGGTCCGAAACACAGCATGATAGAAATGTCTCATCCCCGCAAGATTTGATTTACATATAAACCATTCATCCGGCTCATTCTTCTAATCCATAATTATCTCATCAAATTATCATAACCACCACCATCATGACATCCCCCACACCCCAAACAATGAGAGCATGGGCATACTCCCGTACCGGCCCCTACAGACAAACCCTCTCCCTCGTCACCTCCCACCCCTACCCAACATTCCCCCCCGATCCCCCCTCATCCAATGAAGAATACCTCCTCGTCAATGTATCCCACACAGCCCTCAACCCAGGAGACGCCGTAGCCCTCCGCTCCATGCCCTGGTTCCTCCACTCAACCAAAACCGCAGTGCCCTGCTTCGACCTCACCGGCACCGTAATCTCGACCCACAACAGCCCTTCACGCTTTGCCCCGGGCGATAAAATAATCGGCTTCCCGCCTCTTTCCTTTTTACTCAAGACGGGCTCCGGAGGCCTTCAGGAAGTAATCTCCCTCCCGGCCAAATACTGCGTCCCCCTTCCCCCGACTCAGACCCTCCTCTCGGGCGCCGGACTCTTCCTCACGGCATTGACGGCCAACCTCCAAGTCCGCGAAGCAGGCATCAAAAAGGGCGATCGCGTCCTAGTGATAGGCGCGAGCGGCGGGTGCGGAACGATGGCGGTCCAGCTCGCGCGCAGCGTAATCGGTAAAGATGGCTACATCGCAGCCGTTTGTTCAGGCCGTAACCAAGAAATGGTAAAAAGTCTAGGCTGTGATGAGGTATGTAACACCACCAACCCTTCCTCATGACTTCATAATCAATGCTATCTCACCTTGAAAATTTTCCTACGTACTAAAAATGAAATATATATATATATATATAGGTAATCGACTACACCCGATTTCCAAACCTATTATTGCCAGCGGAACTCGCAAAGAGATTTAATAATAGCGGCGACGGGCAACAGAAACAACAGCAATTCGACGCAGTAATAGACGCATACGGCAACCAGTCCCTCTACGTCAACTGCCGACACTTTCTCAAGCCGGGCGGCGTCTACTCGGCCGTCTCGATCCACTCCGAGAGCTACGCGGGCTGGGACTTGCTAAAGAGCGGCTGGGCCATCATTAAAAATGTACTGTGGCCCAGGGCGACCTGGCTCGGCGGGACGGGGAGGACGTTCAAGATTGCGAGCATGATGGATCCGGGGCTGGGAGAGATGGAGGAGCTGAACGCCCTGTTCGCCGAGGGAAAGCTAAAGGTCGTGCGTGACAGTGTTTGGGGGTTTGATCAAGTCCACGGGGCGTTGGATAAGTTATGTAGCGGGCACGCGGCGGGGAAGGTCGTTATCAAGGTTGGTGATGATGATGAGGAGTAGGAGTGAAGGCTCTTCTTCTCTTTCTCCGGAGGGGGGTTTTTTTTTTTTAAAAAAAAAAAAAAAGGATGTATAACCATCCACTGTTGGACTGGGCGTATGTATGTATACTCTCCCACCCCACTCGGCCTTATGATGTAATTTCACACCTTCCTCAAAACCTTAAGTAACATGACTTGCTTTCTCCTTTATTTGAAGAACCACGCTGTCACACATACACACCCAAGGGGGAACATAGCAAATTACGCTTTTAGCCAAGTAACAACCAACTCTCAATTGGATATCTGATATATGCAAGAAATATATATGTGTGCTATCTACATCAACAGCCCCCCATTTTCTTCAACTGTACCACCTACACAAACTACTGAAAACTTTCCAAAACAAATAGACGGAATATATATACGTCCATCCATCTTTTTTCTCTCTCTCCCAGTTGAGGCTGATATGAAACAAACAAGCTCCGCGAAATCCTTTCTCCCGTCTAGATTAGCGCCTTGTTGCCAAGAGGAGGAAAAGAAATAAAAGCAAAAGCCTGCCCAATGCTGCAAGATATGCACAAAATACGAAAGAAAAAAAAAAAGGAAAAAAAACTTAATCCAAATAAATCGTCCAGCATGTATACACTTCCACCACCACCATCACCATAAATATCCTCCCATTATATATACCCCAACATTATCACATATATACACCGTAATCGTCTCTCTTCTTCACCAGTCGTATGCGTGCATCACTTCGACAAAGGACTCCTAAGCTCGATGGAGTGCCTCAGCTTTGATGCCGACGTCCTCGGTCCATTCCAGGTAGGCCGATTCATCGGGTTTTCCAGTTCCTCAGCAGGCGAAGGAAACTGTTGTCTCCTAACATACTCTTCCGTCTTCCTCCTGGGCAAAGTCATGCTAGGCCTGCCGCTCAAACTGTTGCTGTTGAATGCCGACGTCGCACGCCAGGGCGACAATAAAGGCGAAGGTATGGCAGGTACAGGAGGTACATCAGCGCTCGCGCGCACCGTAGGCTCCAGTGAGCTCGGCACAGTCGTCAACGAGGCGACATCCTTGCCTGCTGATTCTTCAGCCCTTACTTCCACCCCATCGCCCTCTCCACGTTCGGCAGCATGTTCTTTCATGATATCCATGACACCATCGACATGTTCCATCTCTTGCGCTAAATCTTGATCTGTCGGCCAAAACGTTCTTCTCACAACAGTAACCGCCAATTCAAACACAACCAGAGCCGAGAGGACGACAATGTGCACAATCCACCACATCCCGGCCTGGCCGAATCCTCTCAAGAAGGCCCATTTGACCATGTACGGGCCAGGCGATTGAGCGTAGACGACGGCAAGGATAATATTCCACAGCCACCATCCCAAGACGGTAATCAACAAAGCCCCGAGAACAATAATGTTCCGGTTGTTAACCTCCAATACCAATAGCTTGATGTTGATGAAGATGATCGCCAGCGAGTAAGCCAAGGTTCCCACCGAGTAGAGATCGGTTGGGACAGGAAAATGAGAGAAGGCGTATGTGTAATAAACGGCGTTGTACAGGATGACCGACTCGCTCACGGCCATAAACATCCAACCCAAATACAACTTGAAGTTGAAGGCTTTGTTCTTCTGCCCATAATTGTACAGTTCCGGAATAGCGAGGAGGGTTTCCGCTGAGAGATCCTTTTCCAGCACGGCGGGGACGATAACGGCCAAAGAGGTAAAAAGAGTGTTGAAAACAGCGAGAGCAGTACTCTCGAAGATACTCGTGCCGGTGTACCGATTAGCATGTTGATACTGTGCCTGGATCAGGTAAAACACCACCTCCTTCCAGAATGTCGCCAGGATGTATTTTCCAATCCGCAAATAATTCCATCGACCGTGCACGAAGAGGAGGCGTTGAAGGAAACGAAACTGAGCAATGGCATAATCGGAGACACGGGCTGCCTGAAGACCTTCCCTTCCAGAAATACCGATACCAACGTGGGATGCCTGGATCATGGCAATGTCATTGGCACCGTCACCGATGGCCAGCGTAACAGCTCCGGGCTCCGCACGTCTAATGCACTTGACCAACCCGGCCTTTTGGGACGGAGAGGCGCGACAGCAAATAACAGAATCGGCTCTCGCACACAGGTCGTAGAACAACACTTTCAGCCCTTCGTCCTGCTCGACCACAGTCAGCGTCTGCCCATCAATGACGACCACCGTATGTGGAATCATCCCCCTGGCGCAATCCTGGAGCGTTGACAAGATTCTGTTATGCAGGTCACCCAGCGTCGAATCGAGGATATACACCTCAGAGAAAGGCCGGCAAATGCGAGCAGAATGAGCAATGTTGATGGCGGTCTCCCGCTTGTCACCAGTCAACATCCACACCTTGATATTGGCTCGGCGGAGCTTGTCGATTGTCTCGGGAACCCCCTGTTGGAGCTTGTCCTCAATTGCCGTGGCCCCAGCAAGTTCAAAGTCCTGCTCGATCAGCTCTGCTGCATCCTCGATTCGCTCCTGGCGCTTGGCTAGGCTAGTTGTAGCTTCGTGGTATGTTGCTCTCCACTTCTCAAAGTCCTTTTCATCCAGGTAGCGGTATGCGTAGATGAGAGTTCTCAGGCCTTCGGTAGCGAAGTCATCCACGTGTTGGAAACAGCGTTCGAAAACAGCAGCTTCGTTCATGCTGAGCGACTCATCAACCATACCGTCCAAAGGGTCTGCGAGGCGGGCAAGGTCAAACGACCTGCTCGCGCGCGCCATAGAGGCCCGAGGGGTGTAGTAGGCTTCTTCATTACCCGTCTGATCATCCAGACCCTCAGCCTCGCGGATGGCAAGCCAATTCTCAACTCCATCGTTGATCATCGACTTACGCCAACTGCTCTTACGGTCCAGTGTGGCGGCTTGTCGGATCAGATCCATACTGCGACGGGTCGGGCTCTGGAGACTCCGTCTTTGAAGCGCCTTCTCCTGCTCGACACTTTTGCGCATACTCGCCTTGCGCTCGACTGCTGTAGCGGTTTGAATAGCCAACCGCTTTTGCTTAAGTCTTGGCAGGATAACACTGTCAGCGCCCTTGGTAAATATGCAAAGCCTTCCGTTAGGCATGCGAACCACAATGGACATGCGTTTTCGTTTGCTGCTGAACTCGATAACGCTCTCGATCTGATAGGTCTCTGTAACGGTTTGACCATTTGAGTCTCGGGATTGAATCTTCATGGACTGAGCGGCGCGATCCACAAGCAAATATCCCAGATCTTTGGCAGCCTCCACGAGAGCCAGCTCATCTGGGGACGCAGCTTGAAATTTGATGTTACCTTCCTCGTCGGTTTCTGGGAGACATGTGTGGCAGATCGCCAAACACAGGATGAAGTGGCGAGCCTTGCGCGAGAAGGGCGAGTTGGGCTTCTGTTGAATGTACCGAATCAAGTCCTCGCTCTTCAGTTCCGGCTGGGCTTGCGTGGGTCGAACCGTTGATCGCCAAGCAGAGATGGAACGACGACCTTCCACAAGCGGCTCCTGCATTAGATCCGTCTCGCGGACACCCCTTGGGCCCTCAAAAGACTTCTTCGCCTTCTCGTGAGCATCTGTCTTATCCCCCTGCAACGCCTTTCGTTGCAGATCCATATCGTGAAGCCAAGCGGTTCCTGCAATACTCATCTTGCGGAACATCATCAGGTTCTCAGTCAAGGTGCCTGTTTTGTCCGAAAAGACATAATTGACTTGCCCGAGATCCTCCAAGATGGTGGTCGTATTGACCTTGGCCGGCGTATCCGAAATAGGATCATACATTTTCAGGTCTCCAGAGAGCAGCATGCCCTGAAACAGTCTGGAAATCTCCAGGCTGACATACAGAGAGAGGGGAATCAAGGTATTGTACGCAATGACGAAAGCGATAAAAATCTGGCTGAGAGGGACCCGTTCGCTTTGAAGATAGAACGCGCGGCGTTCTCGATGACGGTTGGCAATGTAGCCGAGCGTACACCCAACACTGAGGAGGATGACGAAGAATACCAGCAGAACTACAATGCGGTTGACTGGTTTTTGCATCTTGGGGGCCTTGGCGCGAACGTTTTTGTGCGCATTCAGCCGAATCTTGCAACTCTCGCCAGTGTTAACAACAAGAGCAACGGCTTTGGCCGTGTTCCTTAACGTGGATCCCCTGTACACGATTTCGTTGAGGGTGAGAGGCATGGTCTTCCCATTAATAGTGGCCCGTCCTTCGTAGTTGTAGAGATCAGTGTTGGGATCCTCTGAGACAATTTCGGCTTCACATCCCATCATCTTTTCCAACGACTGACAATGCTCAGCAAGCAAGGGGCTAGCTTGCTTGCTCTTCAAGTTGGTTTCGCCATCGAGCGCCATCGTCTCGATATATGCGATGCCGTTGGGCCCGGACGCAGAAAGAAGAATACAATCCGCAGGAACGTTATCGTCGCGTCGCAGTTGTATGATGTCGCCCACGCGCAAATCTTCCCACCTGACAGGTGCCCATGGCGCAGTTTTCCGCACTCCTTCATCCGACATATGCTCTGGAATTTCTGTTCCAGCGCGAGTTGGCGAACCGGCCTTCTTTTTGAACAATCCTGCTACGCCAGCTTCCTTTGTCTCCGTTCGCGGATCCTTCTTGACTGTGCCTTCGGGATCTAGCACCCATGCTACGCTTCTATTTTCCAGCTTGTCAAGTTTATATCTTCGGTAGTCGTCGTATCCCTCCTTCGCCATACTTAGTGCAACGAATGCGATGAGGGGGCCAATCGTCGTGTATGTGCCGGTCGTACTAAGCCCGGGTATCATTTGCAGAATACCGATCACCAAGAAGTAGAAGTTCGCCAGCTTGCTAAACTGAAAAAAAAGCTGCTTGGGCAAAAAGTTCCAAATGGTGTATCTGCTCGACCTGATGAAATTGGACACATAGGAGTGCCCTGTTCGCTCGTCTTTTAGAGATTTCTGTCTCACAAGACCAGGTTTTAGAGGTATGTGTCTTCCATCTTTGCTCGGTGGTATTGGCTTCTGTCGTAGTAAACCCTCAACGATATACTGATTATATGCCTCTGCCGTCTTCGATCGTACTTTTGTCCACGGTTTACTGGCACGGTTCTTTTGCCTCGCAATCCATCCCAGATCAGGAGGAATCGTGTCCTTGAAGTCAATAGGAGAAGACATAGCAGCCTTGACCTCTGGTCGCAGCTCGTCGAAAGTCTGACGAGGCCTCGTCAGGGAGATCCTCGTCGCGGCACTGTTTTGACGATCCGTAGAGGGCCGTAATCTGTCAGCATGAACTTCATGTCTTGGTGAAGGACCTGCGATTTGCGAGTCGATCGTATAGAGCTCGGTCGTGAGTTTCAACGCGGGTGGGGGCAGCCGCCGTTGGTGGGGTTGCCCATTGTTGTTGGTATCGTTGTTGTCGTCGTCGTCGGCGGCGGCGGCGCCAGCGTAGATATCAGATTGATCGCGAATGTTGGGTGACGGTGGGTTCGAGGAGGCGGGCGGCGATGAGGATGGGTTGCCCTGCAGCCCATCTTCCTGGGGATTTCTTGCCGCCATCCCGCGCGTCACGGAACGTGTTCAGGCTAAGCTGTGACCTGCAAAGCTTTTGGGATCGTGGGATGGGCGGCTGACATTTGCCTGGTCGGCAAGGCCCTGGGAAAGAAGAGTCGAGACCGTCGAACAAAGAACGAATGTGCGGAATGCTTGGTAGGGAAAAACAACGGCTTGGAAGCAAGTAAGGAGAGAGGATCTGGATGGGACCGGTCGGTCAGCCAGCCGAGGCGATGGATATTCGGGATCTTGGCGGTTGAGCGCCATTGCACACACCTTATCGTATCCCCATAATGGATCGCAATGCTGGAACCACACAGGGGGGTCACACCTGAAGGAGCTGATGTCAGAAAGACATGAAAAATGAAAAACAAACCCACCGAAAATCCTTGTTTGTTCCAGGAACACACACGCGCTGTTTCGTCCTAACTACCAAAAATTGTCAAGACCAAGAAAAGACGAAAAAAAAAAAGCACCTCGCTGGAATGACAGATCACTGCGCTGCACTCGGAACGGAGCATAAGCCCGTCACAAGCAAACACCCCCACTTTATTCCCGGATCCTGTTGGATTTGGACGACCAATGCAGAAAAAGCCGGCGACAAAGTGACAGCCTGCGACTTAAACTCCGCTGAAGAGGTGGGGTTGGTCGCACCACTTTGGAGAGGACGGCCGACAACAAGACACCGTCCGTCGTCGCGCAAGAAATCCTCACACCCAGCAAAAGCCTCGTCGCCCCCTATTTCTTGACTTGCTGTGAAGACATGCTGACATGACTGCTGACATGGTTGGTAAGAAAATAAAATGAATAAATAAAAGGACACAAATTCCAGGTTGACATCTCTTCATGTCTGCTTCTCCAAAAGTGTAGTGTGTCTGTTCTAATCGTAGAAAATCACAGAATGCCATTCTCATGCAGACATGCAGACATGCGCAACCCACATATCTTGGCGTCAGCCCCCCATCCTATCCATCCGTGACATCCGTCGTCTGTGCTGCTGCATGCGGAAATCCTGCTTCCTTGCTAGGCACACGCTTGGCAGCATCGCAAAGCAATGGGGTGGAGAGCAGATGTCAACTTTCAACTCTTTACGTTTATTTCAATTAGGATCCTTGCCGTGAAGTCGTAACCTAACAACTACAGCAACAACTGAGCAACAAGAATGATCAGTCATTCTCCCTTCCTTTTACTCCTCCAACAAATAGACTGGCACCGTTAATTGGTGCTCCCCCATTTCAACTCCTAATTTCTTCCAAATCGACCGTCCCTGTCACGCAGTGCGAAATACCCGAACCCCAATAATTAGAACCAATGATATCAAGAAAAACAGCCTCCTGGGCCTTCATTCCATCTCCTCTCCTGCAGCCAACCTATGTTTTGCTGGCTGTCTCCATCGCGAATTTTTGATGAGTCAACTGCCAAACAAAGAAAAAAGAATAAGAAAATGTAGGGATTACATGTATTAAATGTCCCCGAAATATCAACAGCAATAAGGGCTCAAATTTAGGAACCGCTGTGCCAGACCAAACACGAAGAGTGGGTATCGTCATGCAGAGTCGTGGCTGATTTGATGAAATGTGACCAGAATGAGACAGGAAAATGGGGGTGGGCTAGGTATAGTCGATATCGGATATGCGGATATGTCGTAAGTTTTGGGGTGTTGCAAAGATAGGAAATATGACCACAAAGCCCACACTGGTATATACAACAGGAAAATGCCTTAAAACGCCATGAGAAAAATCGAACCGCTTCAGCCGAAAGAAAGACAGGCAAAAGAGAGGGGATCAAAAGCGATTGCGTTTGCTAAGGTGATAATCAATGGCCATGCATGCTCTCCGGTGAGAGGGAAGATGGATCAACGTCGTAGTGCTTGAGATCCATAAACTGATTCAACTCCAGCTCGGCCTGGTTTGGCTCCATGAAAGGCGAATGGGGGTGGAGAGGCAGAGTCATGGTGTGCTTGCTGGTTGGGTACATGTCATTCAGACTTGAGCCGTCATCCGAGATGGCAGAGCCGTCACACATGGGAGGCACCGACATTGGAGGGGATTCGCCAACAATAGCGGGATCTTGGTGATTGAACGAGAGGGGCGACATCGAAGGCGGTGGCACACCCAGGTTAGCCGGATTGACGAGGGGTGAGAAGGTGCCGCTGTACGGGGTGAAGCTGCCAGCGGGGAGACCGTTGCTCTCAGGAGCCTGCGAAGCAAAGTAGTTGGGGCTCGAAAACTCTGACGGTGAAGGAGCTGTGGTCGCTGAGAGCGGGTACTGGCGCATGTCCAAGGATCCGAACCCAGCCCGGGTATCAATGCGAAGATTTGGGTTGAGGGGGCCCAGCATGTTGGGCTGCTGGGGAATCGGGCTAAAGATGTGAGGGTTTTGGTGGTGAGGCGGGATGTCGGTGGGCTGGGTGATATGGAAGCTTGGCGGGTTTTGCAGTAATTGCATCGTCTGGAAATCAATAGGACCTGGCACACTGCGACTGCGCTGTCTCTTGTGGCCAGGACCGCGCATCATCACTGCGTGCTGATGAGGCGCAATTCCCCACTGCGATTCCTGGAACATGCCCACATGCGGCTGTGCAAAGTTTGGCTGGGAAGACGGCCTTGGGGTGGGAGAGACCGGTGCAGACATTGACAGAGGGTGCAACTGATCAAACATGGGCGGCGGCGGCGGAGGGGCGCTATGCCGGTGCATAAATGACTCCTGGCTAACCAACTTGGCCAGCTGCCCACTCAGCACCTTCGGGTTTCCACCGAGATGATGTGTCAGGCATCGGGAAGCTTGAAGATCCTCTGTGAAGTCATTGACCTGGATGAAAGTTGCCGTGGTTGAAGAGTCCATGAAAAACAGGGGAGGGTGGAGCAGCTCGATCGTGATGCCGGCAAGGTGGTCGTCAGAGTTGTTCAGGTAGATGTTCTTGATGTGTGAAAAGGGGTACTCGATCTTGTAACCAGCCTGCTCGTTGTTGATGTAGTAGGTCATTGTGCACTTGTCGGGGGAGTAGAAAATGATCAGGTCCATGGCGTTTTGCCCAACGCGAGTCCACCTTCCGATGCTGAGGGACCGGCAGTTCAGGTGGTGAATCAGAACCTTGCCCTGTCCGTTCTGGTCACCCATCATTCCATGAGGCCCGTACGAGAGGAGACCGGCGCGCCCAAAGAAGCCACCAATGCTCTTGCCAGACTCCATAGCCTGCATTGCGAGATATTGGCGCATTGACTCGGGAATCATCGAGTCCATGTCCTCGCCGCTTTCAAGGCTCTTCTTTGCCAGCATCTTGATCTTGGCACGACTGTTTAAGTTTTAGCAAATTGAACTCGTCTCAAATCATCCAATGTGTTGCTTACCGATTCTGGAACCAGATCTGAACAGACCTCTCGGTCATGTTGATCTCTTCCGCTATCCTCTCACGAACAGTGGCTGTGGGTGTGGGATTTTTGTTGAATTCCACCTCGAGCGTTGTGAGCTGGTCTTGTGTGGCGCGCTGCCTCTTCTGGTTCTTTTGCTGCTGCGTGAGGGTGCTCTTGCGAGGGGGGCGTCGCGAGGAAGAGGACGAGGACTTTGGCATATCCAGCTTGACCTCCTTGGTGGGAGTGGTTGCGTTCGGTGTGGGCAGGGAAGACCGGGTGGAAGCTGGCGAAGCCGACATTCCCGAGTTAATGGAGAGGGCCATGCCCTCCTCCAGTTTGATCCCGTCGGAAGCCATTTCGGGCCCGGGATCTAGATACACGTTCAAAAAGATGGGCTTTTTAAATACAATAAAATCCTCTGCTAGATAGCCACACTATGTTCGCGCCCGAATTTGGGTCGCGCGTCGTTCAATGAGCGATATTTGTGGAGATCGCGACTCGTCGTATCGATGCCACTGTAGGCAAAAAAGGGGGTTCGGCGCAGGAGGCAAGTCGAACCAAGGAATGATTGGAAGACAATATGGAAGTTGCAAAGCTTGTAAAGAGCGTGGGTCCTGAAACCAAAAGCTGGGAACAGGATGGTTTGGATTGTTTGTTTGTGCGTGTCGAGTGTCGTCTCGAGTCGTGGGTGTCCTGGGTCGGATGGTGGTCCAGGTCGGTTGACGATGGTGTCAGGGGAAACGAAAGCAAACGGAACCCGAAAGGAGTGACGGGGATCCGCAAAACTGACAATTAGGTAGTGTTTATATCTAAGAGAGTGACTGTGGTGAGAAAACCAGAAAGCAGAAGTGGGGGAGAGGAAAGAATGGGTTGCCGACGAGCGACGGTGATGATGGGCGAATCGAGGTAGCAAAAAGAGAGACTGGGGGGAAAAAACGAGAGCAACGGGGGGACATGGGGGGTTCAAAAGAGAAAAGCAGAAAAGAGAGGGATCGGTGGGCCTGAGAGCGCAGAGAGCGCAGCGCCAGCTCCCACACTGGGCGGGTCCCTGGCGGGTCCTGCCCGTCAAGCGCCTTTGGACACACCCGTTCGCTGGGGACTCTACTGGGTTCAACAGCACACGGCAGCGAATCGTTGGAGTCGGGTTGCGCCTGCACAGTGCGGCCCTCCGTGCGCCTCGAGAGCGGGATGGTTGTTCTCTGCTCGCGCCTGTCCGCCTTTCCCAAGGAACTCCCAGGGGCCCAGGCATCTCATTCAAGTCCATGACAGGGCAGGTCATCCGTCAGTCAACCTGGTACCTTTTACCCTAGGTACCAGGCTACTGTATCACCACCTCAATGGCACCAAAATGTCAACTTGTGGACGATGATGATGATGATGATCGGATGATTACACTTTTTGGTTCGCTTTTTTTTTTTTTTTTATCTATTCTCAAGTGACACGCGGCACAGTCTGGGGTGTCCCATCCATCATGGGCGAGGCACCCTCAGCAGCAAGGGCAACTCTCCCGTCTTACCCTGGCAGAACCAGGGCCTCTGCCGCGATGCAAAACACTGAAACAAGTGCGACAGGCACACACCTGGACGAGCCCGCTTCTTGTCTCTCCGCTCCGCGACTGGCTGACGTTGAGTCTTTTAGGGGGCGGTGATGCATGAATATACCAAAGCGTGTTAGCGACCTTTTGAGGATGGAGAATTCCGGCACACCGTTCGGTACACTAGTGTTGTCGAGTTGGAGAGCCTGGAGTTTCCTGTCGACTTATCATCATCGGCAGTAGGACACTCTAGCGTGTAGAGTGAGCCATGCAACCACACCCATACCATCGCTCGAGGAAAGAAAACATGGGCTGCAGAGGGGCTGCTGTGCCGCAATACCGACCATCGATCCACAAGGGGATGGACGGATGGGTGCATGGATGTTCTGCAGGTACACTACTCCGTCCATAGTATGTCCATGTACATACACTCAGCCCGCTTGGTCGGGCACGGAGTACCTTGGATTCCTCCACGTCTCCACCTCCAACTTCTCAAGAGCAAACACCACCGCAGGCTCAGGCACAGAAACGAACACAGGGACACAGGGAGAAGCACAATGTCTCACAAGGACAAGAACAGAAAAAAAGAGCGAGAATCCCGACATCTCCATCGTTCGTTCCATTTCTAGCAACATCCGCACACACGACTCGAAATGAGCCGATGGCCCCAACTCCTATGACCTACAGTTGACCGTAAACCCCGCTGGACCCCATGGTCCCTTGTCGGCTGCCCCAGTTTAGCGGGCCCTCAGCGGGTGCCTGTGTGGCCAGGCGCTTCTCCCGGTTTTTCAACGGTGCACTCTGACCACCTGCCTGATGCTGTCTGCATATGATGTTAGCTCATCCTTTTCGAGACTCCGAGAGAGACCTGGGAGACGGGACACCAACAGCGACAACAGCTTGACAAAGGCTTTTTCCATCTGTCTTGATAAAAGTGGTCTCGGTCGGACGAGGCCAGGGCAAGACATGCCGAACCTTCGGTGTTCATCTCGAGCCCGGTTTGGCGCAACAATGGGTCACTCCTGACGTGGTGTTCCACCACATCAACGAACGATAGGGGGCAGAAAAGGGGGGGAAGCCATGCACAGTGTGTTTCCGTCGGTCCGGGGAGATCTTCCTAGGGTCTCCGCCTTCGCTCTGAATCTGCGCTTCGGGCGCGACCAACTGCCAGTCAGCCACTACGACTGAGAAGTATGCTTGGCACTGCAAAATCTCAAGGAAAAAGAAAGCAAGACACAAAAGACTCTCCCCGATGCTGATCATGAGAATCTGTCAGGAGACGCTACTGGTCGTTTCCCTACTTGTGGAAGTACATAGTTCGGGGGTCTCGGGTCCAGTCCAAAGGACGAATGGGTCTTGAGAAACATCTTGTGCTCCCTGCTGCTCGCGATCTGTTCGACAAATGTTCGATCTGTTCGCGGGTCATCAGAAAGGAAAGTTGTGTTTTTCCTGACGCCTTGCAGGCGCATCGCTACCACCAGTGGCACAAGGACTTTCCTTGTTCCTGCCTGTTCCTGCAGAAGCGCGGTGCATCTCAGTGCGAGGGGTCGGCACTGTGCGCCAACCTGCCGTGTTCCTGCGTTAGTGCTCCTGGCGTGGTGTCAGCAACTTTCTGTGCGATGGCAAACGCCATCAGCTCTCCGGACGAAAGACAGCAACACAAAGATTCCGTGATTCCCCAACGCTCTCGGTTGTCCATCTGTTGCCGTTTCCCGTTGGCATTGGGTGGCATTGGTGGAGCTACAAACGCCGCGTGTTGCAAACCGGTGAGCGAAACCCGTTTATAGGGATTGCGATACTTGTCCTAAAAGATTCACGATCTTGTTGATGTCACCACACCTACTGCAGCAGCAAAGCGGCTTCCTGCAGGTCTGCCTACGGAGGATCGTGATGGCCCAGAAATAGAAAAACGCAGTTGACAGGACGAGGGTCTAGATTCCGCCCCCCCATCTTCCGTTCACACTCGTGATCAAGCACGCACCCTGCCATTTGATCCCCAAGCCGCCACATTGGGGGTCATCTCTTGTTGGAATCCGAGGCCAGCCTCAAGGGCAAGGGCATTCGAGAATCGACACGACAAGTCGGGAGCATCATCAGACTTGCATCCGTGAAAGAGCTCGTCAGGAGGATGGGAGACCCCACGAGAGCAGGATTGCCATGCAACCACTCAGCGCATCCAATGGTACCCGAAGCCTGAAGGAGCTTAGGAGCAGCAGCCCTTCGGGCACAGTGCAAAGCTCTCAAGAAAGACGGTGTGGTGATGTTACGCTGCTCCACTTTACCCCTGAAAGTCTCCAGGGATCTCCTGCCAGGGGTAGTGGGCGGGGATCCAGGAATTCAGGCCGCACGATTGGTCGGTTCTTCCCAAACAGGTTTAGATGGCGTCTTTTATGGGTCCCCAGGTCGGAATCCTTGCCTCTTTCTCTCTTTTTTTTTTTTTTTTTCTGTCTCTGTCTTGTCAGTTGTTCGTCTGATCTGTGTTCTGATGTGCACGCCGGCCAGCAGCGCACACACCACACGGGGAATGATTTTCTGTTGATTTGCCCGCGCAAAAGAAAGTTTAGCCAGAGCCAAGGTCCTATACTACACTAGCCTGGAAGATGGACCCTCCACGCCACGCTTCCCCTTGGTGCTGCCGGCAGGCAGATGGAAACATAGGGGTACTGCTGATGAGATTCTGGACAGAGGTGGTGGTGGAGGAGGGTGGGAAAGCAGGGCGCCCCATCTCTTCAGGATGCGAATTCGGTCAATCACGGTTCGCCTGTTGCAGGTGGAGATGAATGTCAAGAGAACATGTGATGGCGGGCTTCTTCTTCAGCCGAAAGCAAAGAGGAATTTTTGACATGCTCTTGGCTTCAGTCAACGCGCCAGACGCGCCCGAAAAGTAGTTGGACGCGAGGCTGCGGGAGAGGTTCATGCGCTGCATCCGGAGACGACATGATTGGTTGGGCTGGGCGTCCTTTTCATGCGTGCCTGGCGAGGCAAGCCATGTGGGCAAAGACCGCAGGGAGAAAACCGTTTTGTGATTGTGGATTGGACCGCTCCTTGAGAGGGGCAGGCCAATCGACCATCAGAAAGCTGAGTGTGGGAAAAGGTGGTGGCGCCCTCCGTCAGCCCTGAAGACAACAAGCATCCCAGGATCCAGCACCCCGTGCCACGATTGAGCGTCTGTCTCGACTCTTGAGCCCGTTTTGTCAGAGTTGTTCGGGTTGCTCAGATGTGGCGCACCTCCGGAATTCGTATTCCGTACAACACGGCAACATTGTGTTTCCCCCTAATGACATTATTCTCTCCGAAATTCGTTGAGAGCATTCAGACAAGCGTTCAGAGTTTGAAAAGTTCTGGATACGGCAATTATGCCACGATGCCATCTCCAAGGTCCGTGCGATTCTAGTGAGAATCCTCTGTCCAGGAGGTGCATTGGTCGATGGTGATCTCAACTGCCATTTTGGGGGCGACCCCCCGGGATCCCCTGCCAATATCAGAGCGGTTCCTATCGAACCAAGCCCCCCCCCAGATCTGACGATCAACTCTCCGATTCACGCAGCACCGCGTTAACATTCATGCGGCACGGTCTTGTCATCCCGATCCTTTGACAAGCAATGGGAGGTGGTGTAAACAGTGAGGCACGGATCTCTCTGTTGTTGTCTGCCTTGCTACCCTCGGAAGTGTCGCCCGCTCTTGTATCCCCCGGCCGAGATCCTAGACGATAGATATGCCCTCACCCTGATGTCCTGCGCTCAACGACTAGAGGCATAAACATCAACAGCCATTCAAACCACGTACATATCAAAATGGATCTGTAACATCATAGCCCTTCCTTTTACTCACCGCCATTGTCTTGCTACACCAAGTCCGCCCATGCATCCATTCATCTTCCATTGTAACCCTCTCACACGGCCCCGCAATCCCGGGAATGCTTCCTTTTTTTTTTCCTTTCAAAGCAACAACACCAACGTTTCTTCGGTTCATTCATGGGTAAGGATTTTGCCCCATAAATCTGTAACAGACAGTGGTCTTGTGGCAGATCACCCGGCAACGGTTGCCGAAAGCTACGTAAACCGTTGCCTTTTTTCCTGTATCTGATGGGTGGGAAAATACACCATACCACGTCGTCCCCGTTTCAAGATGCTCTTAGTTGCCGTCTCACAACATCAACAAGTTTAAACCCGTCTAAGCAACGCGTTTATGCCGACTTTCTGCTCTCAAAGCATAACGGACAGGTATCGGGCGTGAGAAAGATATTTTTGGCCTCTTTTGGGTTGGGGTTGATCCTCCCGTCTGACTGACCCCTTGTTTTCCCGGGTTAATACTGGTTGCTCTTTTCAGATGATCCAACCGCCGGCAGGACATCCGAGTATTTGATTTCTTGGCCATTATTGTTCAAGCAGATGGCTTGCAAGACGATGGGCTCCTGGGAGTACCCTGGCAATGAGTGTTTCAGAAAGAGCTGAGGTAAGGTATCATGGGTGAGTGGAAGCCGACGGTTTTAGGTCATAGCATACGTCAGTTGGGCAAATATAGCCAGGACCCATCGAATTATTATTTTTGTTGCTCTCTCTACCAAGTACCAAGTGAAAGATCAGACGAACAATAGTGTCTTTTCCATCTCAAAGCTCCTTCATCACCTCCTCCACCGCCCTCTTCGCCATCCGTTTCCTCTCACCCTCAGGCAAGCCGGCACTCATATCCCTAACAGCCTGCAACTTTTGCATCATCCGCTCCAGACTTTTGATATCATCATCATCCAAGTCATCACCCTCCCTCTCCTCCTCCTTCTCTCTGGACCCTTCCCCTCCATCACCCCCACCACTAAAAATCGCCCTCTTCAACGCCTCCATATCTTCCTCCTTGCCAACCCCAACCCCGAAATCAAATTCATCCTCCTCTCCACCCCCCTCCTCACCCTCATCTTCGTCATTTACCCCTACCCCAGAATCCCAATCATTACTCTCCAAAGCCTCTCTCACTCTCTCAATCCCAACCCTCTCACCATACTCATTCCTCTTCCCTTTTTCCTTTCCCTCTCCCTTTTGCCCCATACCTTCCCAATGAACAAATTCCATCCCCAACCCAGCGCACAAATCATCCCACTCGTCAACCGCACCATCATCCTCTTGCGTCCCACCAACGCCGATAGCAAGGCTTACACCTCCCCATTCCCACCCTCCCAACCCCTCCTTGATTACTTTCCCGACCTGCTCGATCATTTTCTTATGTCTCTGTCCATCATCAATATCATCTCCAGCAACAGGAAAAACCACCACGATTCCGCCCAAAACATCCAACACTTCCTTGGCATCCTCACTCAAAAAGGAAGAGGCCCATTCGTCCGGTCGGTCGCTTATCAGGTCAAGCCAGATGGGAACCGAAGCGGTGTAGTATTTTGTTTTGAGCGAGAGGTGATGAGTGGTGCCCGCCAGGTCATTACCTCCTTCTTTTTCTTTTTCTTCTTCTTCACCAACATCACCTTCATTTTTTGTGAAAGGGGAAGGGGAAGGGGGAGAGCCGGTCAAGTCTATAAGTAGGTAAGTAGGAAAGCAAGAAATTAGAACAATCAGGATCCCCGAAAAAAAGCCACCGAAAAAAAAAACCCGAAAAAAGGAGAGAGAGAGAGAGAGGAGGAGTAAGAAGAAGTTTTTACCAGTCATGAGCGCAGTAAGTAATTCGGCAGATGATTCATGAGAAATGGCTAGGATCCGTCGTGGGTTTGTGATTGCTTGCGGGGCCGCTCCTGCTGCTGCTGCTGCCGCCGCCGAAGGTTTGGGATGTAAGTCGGGCATTCTTATATATATGGAAGATTGTATGTGTGAGATATATCCTCTTTTTTGTTGAGTTGAGTTGAAGGTCCGAAAGTGAGTTTGGAAAGTGAAGATGAACCTAGACCTGATAATTATTGGTGGGGCAATTTTTGCTCTGTAATAAAATAGCGGGGTAATAAATATTATCAGTTGCTGTGAACCATCACTGAATACGACAAGAGTCCATGCACTGTTCACAGGACATCTTTCTGCTTATTAGAGTGGAATTTTTCCCTCCCATATGTATTATATAACTCCTTTTGTACAATCAAGACCTCTCTTCTTCCCTTCATCAACTGTTATGCCTTCTCTCCTCCTCCTCCTCCTCCCCTCTCCTCCTCCTTCTTCCCACTCGCTACCACGGGTGCAATCCCCTCATTATCCTTCTCGTCACTAAACTTCTTCCCTGCTCCGACATGACTATTAGTGCCATCTGTCTCAGGTTCCTCCGAACCCTTCTCAACATCCTCATCTGTGACCAACCCCTTTCGCCCAGTCCCTTGTCCACCTTCTGAATTCTTCTTCTTCTCCACATTCTTCTTCACACTCTTCCACTCCACAAACACCGCCCCCAGAATAACAGTGCAAGCCAAGATCAACCCGACCCTAAACACCTCCCTCAGCGCTTCGTTGTACTGAACCAGCGCCTCCGGTCTCACACTCTCTGGGAACTGCTTGACCAGACTGGTCGCGCCATTCGACATCAACAAACCGGGACTGTACCCAGGCAGCCGCGACAGTTTCTCGGTAAGTTTACTGTTGAATACGTTCTGCGCCACGCTCAAGAACACAGACCCGCCCAAAAGCTGAGTAAACAGCATGAGCGATGTCCCAATCGGCACGTCCTTGTTTGCCAGAACCGTCTGCGCGGCCAGATTAGGTACTTGCATACCCAAACCAAGACCAAACCCGTAGAGCACTTGGAATCCAACCCACTGGGGCTGCGGAGTATCGACTTGCAGAGTCGTAAGCAGGCCGGCACCGATCGAGACGAGACAGACGCTAACGAGGAGGGCGGGCATGTAGTATCCGATTCTGGTCGTGACTGCACCCGAGATGATAGATGCGGCGACGAGAGGAAGCAGCATGGGGAAGAGCTTGATGCCGGAATCGATGGCCGAGGCGCCCTTGATGGCTTGGAACCAGAGAGGGAGGAAGTATACTGTTGACGGGGTCAGCTGTTGAGCACAAGACCAAGGAAGGGCCAGGGACCATACCAAATATCATCATGTGCGAACCAGTCATCGCTGCCGCGAAGGAGCCGGCAACCATACTGCGTTGCTTAAAAATATGCGGAGGCAACATGGCCGTCTTTGGCTTCCAGATCTGGACGGCGATAAAACCCATCAGGAGAAGTATTCCCAGCACGAGGCAGGCAACAACGCGACGATCACTCCACTACATAAAGCATCAGCCTACAACTCGGCAACAAAGAGATCTGGAAAGAAGTACTCACCGCATACTCCAATCCACCCCATTGCAAAGCAAGAAGCAGCGCAACAGTCCCCGGCAGCAGAGCACTAGTCCCCAACAGGTCCAGCTGCAAGATCTTCTCTCGGAGCGGCAGCTTCTGCGTCTCTCGATCAGGCACCTTCAACAAGATGGCAATAAACGCAAACGTGACCGCGCCCAGAGGCAGATTGATATAAAAACACCACCTCCAGCTCACATTTGAAGTGAAAGCGCCGCCCACGACGGGGCCCAAGATGGACGAAATACCAAACACGACGCCGAACAGTCCCTGGAAGAGAGGTCGTTTATGCAAGGGCACCGAGAACACTATTACCACGATCTAGATAAATAACAAGTCAGCCAACTATCATTCAACATTTTTTTCATCAGTGAAGGGTATTATTGCAGAAGAAGAAGAGCGACATACGGTCCCAGACATAATCCCCGCCGCTCCGACGCCAGCAACGGCTCGTCCGATAATGAACGCCACACTATTCGGCGCGGCACCGCACAGCGCCGAGCCGACCTCGAATATGAAGATGGCGATGAGGAAAGTAGCCTTGACGGGGAAGACGACAAACAGCTTTCCGAAGATCAACTGAAACCCGCAGTTGGTCAGGAGGAAGGCCGAGCCGTACCAGCCGATATCCGTCACGGAGTTGAAATCGTTAGTTATCTCCGGGATGGCGGTTGATATAATCAGGCGGTCCTATAAAGTAGAGAAAAAAAAACAGAACATGTATTAGTTGTTGGGTTTCCTTTTCTTTGTGTTGTGTGTGTGTGTGTGTGTGTGTGTGTGTGGATAGGTATCATGGGAATAGTAAACAAAGCTTGGCAGGGGTATGTATGTATGCCAAGAAAATGAAACGAGTGGGTGGGATACGTTGGTGGACGACGACGACGACGAGGAGGACGAGGAGGAGGAGGAGGAGGAGGAGGAACATACAAGAGCTACGAGGAACATGCTGACGAATGTAGCCGAAAGGAGGAGGACGAATCGCAAACCGGACGGGTAGACGATGTCCTCGGTCGCCGTGGTGTTGACTGTTGCGAGGTTGTTCTCTGGCTCGCCAACTTCTCCATCTTTGATGGATGGTATATGTCCTACCTCTGTTTTCTTTTTGAACAACATTATGAAAAAGCAAACGAGTTCGTCAAAGGATTGGAAGTTGCTTTTTTTTTTTTTTTTTGGTCGAGATTCGCCGAGTGAAGTGGTGTGTGTGTGTGTGTGTGTGTGTGTGTGTGTACCTGGCGGGGGAAAAAAAGGCTAAGCAGAGTCACACAGTTGAGCCTTTTCGTCGTTCCCAATGGCCCCGGCGAATCGGAGAGTTCAACTTTACTTCTGTGTTGAGATGGGACAAACACCAGTTGTGACCGAGATTGACCAAGTGAATAGTGACCAATTTGGTCAAGAGCGACTGACTGACTGGCCACGAAGGAAACAAGGCGGAGAGGAGGTCCCAAAGAGGAAAGTTTCCAGATCAAAAGTACAAAACAAAACAAGCAATTGCCAAGATCTGTCGGAACACTGAGTGGTGATACTGGGGATACCCAAAAAAAAAAGCACCCAAATGACGAACGGGGATCAAAGAAGGTCTTTATGTTTTTTTTCCTTGGCGGGAACGTATGATATGTACGTACGTCTCCGAGAGAGTTCGTCGTATATGCATACTGTGTGCATGCCTTCCCCCTCCCTCACTCCCCCCGCCCTCAAGGGAATACGCTCGCATTTCCGAGCACCCGGAGGAGGCTCACGTCCTGTTGGATGGCAGGCTTGGAATGAGAAAAACCCACGGTTGGGTCTCGGCGAAAAGTCGACAATACCAGAGACAATCTTTCGGCTGTCAACACCCCTGAAGCACCCGACGAGCTGACCAATGCCGTGAGAGCATTCGGCACAAACACAAGTCGTGGCTGCGTCAGCCAGCCTACACCGGATTTAACCACACGCTGTGTGCTTCCCCCCAAATGTCGGACCTCGCAGTTCTTGGCGGCCGATCAGGTTGGTTTTAACGTGGCATGGCATGAGGTAGCGCCCCCTGCTCCTTCATTTGGGAAGAGCGTGAGGATGAGCACGAGATGAACTCCTGCTCGTTGCCGAAAGGATTGCCACGGGAAGCCGTGTGACGATAGTCCTGAATCATAATGCCGTCGTCGGCCATGTGAGTCACTTGCATGCACTTCCTTTCTAATAATGTTACCAACTCGGGAAACAATGTCGGTAGCCATGGGTATGTGGGCAATTCCAAAGCCCCCAAACCTCAACTATATTGTGGAGACACGGCATGCAGGCTCACTCAGTCAGACCGCCGCAACATCCTCATTTTCCAATCCAGATAGATACTGACCAACAACAAACACAATACCCCTGCCTTGATAAAATCCCAAAAAAGAAAAAAAAGAGAGAGAAAAAAGAAGAGAAAGTCGTCAATCGTAAGAGTGAAGAGTTAATGGTATAATGTCACCACCCAAATAAGGTATCTCAACAACGCCCTCCTCGCCTTTTGCCCCCAATCCAACACGCCTACCATTCCACTGAAGGCCCCATCCCACCCATCCCAAACGCCCCAAATGATGACGACGGCTGTTGTCCAACGTTGGGCATTACATTACTGCCAAACATATCCCAATCAAGATATCCCAAATACCCGTCAAGACTTCCATCCTGCACCCCCGGATTAAAGCCCGTCGCCAGACTGGCCGGTGTGTAAGGATCAGGGGGTGTCGGCTCCGACTTGTACTCATCATCCGGGAAGCTGGCTCTCAACTTATCAATGTAGAAGGGAGTCTCGGGAAGCTGCCCAGTCCGTGCTAAGAGAGCCTCCTCTCTCTTCCTCCATGCTTTGAGAATAAAGACAGCGAGAGCCGTATGCACCTTGCTAGTTGTCTCGCACAGCTCGGGGTGGAAGGTGTAAACCACCTCGACTTGCTTCCACGCGCGATCGACCAGAATACCTTCTGTGCGGTGGCACAACTGCCCAGCCATATACATAAATATGTCGAGTTGGAAATGCAACAGAGAGAACCACATGAAGCCCTTGTCCTTGGTCGACATGTAGTTGGCCTCGTTATGCTCAAGGGTGCACACAGCTACCTTGAACGTGTTGTCTTTTTGCGTGAGAATCTCTCCATCCAATTCCGATTGCTGCTTGGGTATCGTGATCAACTCTTGAAACTTTCGGATGATGTGTTCGCGCATTGTAATGGCCATCTGGTGTACTGGTCCTGCCATGGGATCGCAATACTTGTCAAGAATTTCGAGTAGATCATTGGCCAGTTTCTCGATATGTTGTCTGCACTCGTTGATTTGCTCTTCTGGGATGTGAATAGAAGCAGGATTCCCTTGTTCCTCCAACAAGGCTATTGTTTCAAAACCGGGAGTCTCAACAAGAAATTGCCCAAACTTGTTTGTCAACATGCAAAATATCATTTCGGTGGGACCATCCCGGTCCTGAAACGGCTCTGTTGCTGATGGAAAGATGTCGGCATCGTTGAGATTCTTGGGAATCTTGGTGTCCCAGCCTCGGGGAAGAAAAGAATGACTAAGACCGGAGTAGAGGGCGTATTTGGAGTCTACCATAATGATAGCCCACCAAAGCCGTCGTCGCATCTCAGCTTCGAATGGAGAGAGACCGAGGAGCTCGCCGTCGCGGTGCAGCCCCATTTTCTGAGCAATGCGAATAACTACTCCGTTGAGAATCCAAGCGGCATGTCGATTGTATCGGCCCTGAAGCGATATCTGACCGGAAGGTTAGTACAGGCACGAGATACGAGTGTTAAAGAAAAGCCCATACCAAATATATCACTATAGCCTGGAGAGTTACCAGGTCGTGCGACTTGAGGAAACCCATTCTTATCAGGCATAACCGCACTCCTGTGGAATATCGATGGAGCGCATCCTCTCTCGAGTATCCCAATATTCCTTGACACTCTTCCGGCGTGAGAGATACCGCTGCCATGACGAATATGGCAAACAACAAGGCCTCCACGCTCTTGGGCAGCGTCTGCGGGCCGTTCACAGCCTCGGCGAGATGAGGCTGTACGCTCGGCACATGGATAACCTTTGTTAATGGGTTGACTCTATCAAGATATACTTGCCATAGCCGAATAACATGGGGGGCACTTGGCCAGAGACTCTCGACATTGACGTTGGGAGAATCGCCACCAAGTACCATGTCCGAATTATCATCAGGCGTCAGGGCGTCGGGCGAAAGCTCGTCGTTATCCTCGGAATCGACAATCTCCCTCATCGCTCGAAGCTGTCAGGTCACTCATGTGAGCACACGCTGTATCTTTTGTTTCTCCCATTCTAGGACAAGATTCCACCCACCTCATCATAAACGGTACCCAGCAGGGGGTTATCCATGAAACGCATACTCCCGTCTTCTTTTATCAGCTTGGGCGTGGGCTGCCATTTGTGATATGAATCTTCGTGGATGCTTGCATGAGATTGCCGCGGCGTTATGGGACCCTCTGGCTTTTCATTGGCGTATTCTTTGAGAAGCTCCTCGCACCGAGCCAGTCTCTCTTGGAGATCCTGATTCGGCCTTCTTCGTTTTCGCGCCGGGGCGGGGGTGCTGGGAGTGCACTTGACATTCGCCTTTGAGGAGATGGTCAGCTCAACGCACTAGGTACACGAATTCGCATTCTATTCTTCGCTCTTACTTTGGTGCAGTTGGCGCATGGAAAGTTCCTGTCGCATTTGATCTTGCGATGCTGACAGAGCACACAGGCAAGGATTCGTGGGGGCTTGTGAACCCCAGCGTGTGCGATGGTAGAGACGGGGCCGGAGACTTGAGAACTGGCTGTGGACGAGGATGCCATGACGGCGATCACAATGTGCAAAACAGCCCGTCGGGGTCGGGATAATAGAAAGGATAAGGGGACAATGACAGGAAGATTCGGAAGTGGCGGGTTTGGGTTGAAGCTAGCCTAGCATGACGCCGTCCCCAGAATATAAAAGAGCGACTCCCCGGGTTTCACTGGCTATAAATATTTAAGCTTCAATCATGCCAGTTGGGCCCTCAGTCTTACGCGCTGCGAAAGGATGTGCCCGGTGGAGGGGCAGACACCACGGGAAGGGAAGGCACTGCTTGTGTGGATTGGATCGGGTTGTGTTGTATGGATATAGATGGATGGTGGGGGCGAATGGGTGGGAGAGTGTAGCTGTCCTGTCCAGGACACCAGGTATGCAATGCTGGGTGTACCAAGGATTCCTCACCGTCGGTTCGTGTTCTGGTTGTCAGTGTATACCGTGTTGAGGCTGGCGTGTTCCGTATGTTTGTTGCTGCTGCTGCTGCTGCTGCAAGTTGATTGTTGCCGTTTTCGTTTTCGCCAAATCCTGAACTCGAAATAAGGGAGGAATTGGTTTGGCGTGTAGGGGTTGGCCAGCTCAAAGTTCCAACAAAGATTCTGCCCAGGATGACAAGTATTTCCGCGTGTGAAGTTAGGTGGAAGGATTCCAAGGCTGGCGCTTTTGTCAGCTTGCATCCAATGTGTCCGAGACTCTTGTCGGGTTCGTACTACACAGTGCAAAAAGCAGAGCGCTTTTTATATGAAAAGTCGGGTGTGTTCCGAAGAAGGCGTTCAGCGAATGTGAAATAAGGTATGGAACCAAAGCGAAAGCGAGAGCCAAGTCCCGTTCAGGTCCAAGTGAAAGTGGAGGGAGGGGGATTCGCGCAGGGTTCTCAGTGACGCAGCACCAGCGGGATGGAAGTGACCGGGACACCGAACTGTCGGGGTAATGGTGTGGGGCGTTGGAGCCTTTTATTTGGGGCAATGAATCACTCTGAATGGAAAACGGCAGAGGTCCCGTTATCCAGGAAGGTGTGGTACTTTTTGATGAGATGTAAAAAAGTCCGCGGGAAGCAAGCGATCCGCGGATGCCTGACTAATGGAGCTGTGCATTCCCTTTTTAGGTAGGCGTCCTCTCATGGAAACATGTTTGGGAACAACCTCGAGGTTGTTCCATAGCCGACGTAATTATGTCTTGTCTTTTCAAGTCTCTCGGCGATTATTGCGTCGTGCTTCTTTGTGGTGGACCTTGCATAAAACCTGGATGTCGGGATCGGTACGGATATCTCCCCGATGCACACCTGGTCACGGAGGCTTTATCATCGAGTTTCCATCAATGTCGATTAAAAGGGGGCTATGCAGTCCCTCATTGGACCAAAAATCTCCGAAAGGAGCTCAAGTGGACTTCCGACCGATTGATAAGGAGGGCGGCTGGGCGCGCTGGGGTAATGAGATGCAATGGGCGGAGGGATTGTGCCAGAAGTGAGTCTTCAAATACGCGTATAATTGTATAAAAGGCGGACGAAGCAAATGCCTCAACAACTCAAGTTTGGGCAATCATGTGGCTGATCAGGGAAGGTCTACCTTTCATAGGCAACCGTATATGTAAGGTATAATTATACACAGGTTCCCATGTATGTACCAAATATGTTCTAGCTCCGGTTTCGTGCATCAGATTGGGACCTTACCAGGTCTATCGATCATTGACTTCAAGGTTCAAAAGCCTCTTAAACGCTCTCCCACAATCTTTCCAAAAATCATACCAACGGGTTGCAACTGACAAACCTGGAAGTGATACCTCAGTAAAATCAACAAAATTGGCGCCTATACACTCAACCAAATCACAGCACAGCCTACAATCTCAAACATCAAGTTCCTCCATGTGATCGCCAATGTCCTAGACATCGTCATTCTTTTCGGCCCGCCCCATGGCCGGACGCTCGTATGTTTCGATTTAATTTAACTGTATAAAAATAGTAGGCGGCTGCCTCACAAATTCGAAACTCGAGCCTTCGTCTGGGAACGGCCTCACGGGGCTCAATGGGAATCGGTAATTGTGAAGCATCTCAAGATGTTTGACGGGCACGTGCCACAGCCCGAACCCCCGGGTCTCTGTTTGCGCTGTGGTGGGTCGTCACGGCACTCAGCGCCCGGAATGGGGAAGCCGGTGCGCCGGAGAGAGCGCTGCCGGCCGGTCCAATGTAGCCAATTCGTCAATCGCCCACACACCCCACTAAAATATGATACCTCCACTAACGTTGGAGATATTTGCAATTGTGCTCCGATAGCGCACCCTATAGGCAATCCCTCCCCCTTGCTCCTTGATGACTGTCTTGACAACTGACTCCAGGCATACTGACTATATGGTTGTTACCCAAACAAGCCCATCATGTTTGCGCCCGTGGTATGTTGTGTCTCAGGTGTTGCTCCTTAGATAATTATGTCTAATTTCGACAACTAACGACCAGTTCGCTTGCAGAGAAGAAGTCTGGCACTGGCCGCAAGCCGCGGGAGTCGGCAAGCCCTCATCGTCGCGAGGGCTCAGAGAACAGCAATTCCCAGGCCACGTCTTGCAACCTACAGCACAACACCGCGTCTCCGACTAGAGGCCTTCCACGCACAAATCGAGAATGCTGGTCCAGCGTCCGCCATCCCAACGCCCAGCACGAGCGGCGCTCCACAGATTCCACAGACCCTGACCGAGAAGATAGTCCAGAGATACTCAGTTGGCCTTGCGCCAGGAAAGGTTGTTAAGTCTGGTGACTATGTGACACTCGCACCACACCACTGCATGACCCACGACAACTCATGGCCTGTCGCTATGAAGTTCATGTCGATTGGCGCATCCAAGATCCACGACAACAAGCAAATTGTCATGACCCTGGACCACGATGTGCAGAACAAGACCGAGGCCAACCTAAAGAAGTACCGCCAGATCGAAGAGTTTGCAAAGAAGCATGGCGTTGATTTTTACCCTGCGGGCCGGGGGATTGGCCATCAGATCATGGTCGAGGAGGGCTACGCCTGGCCAGGCACAGTGACTGTCGCTTCCGACTCGCACAGTAACATGTACGGTGGTGTGGGCTGCTTGGGAACCCCCATGGTGCGGACCGATGCTGCCAGCATTTGGGCTACCGGACGGACGTGGTGGCAGATTCCCCCGATCGCCAAAGTGACCTTCACCGGCGTTCTCCCCCCCGGAGTCACTGGCAAGGACGTGATTGTTGCTCTTTGCGGTCTATTCAACAATGATGACGTCTTGAACCACGCTCTCGAGTTTACCGGCTCCGAGCAGACCATGCGCAGCATTCCCGTCGATGACCGCCTTGCCATCGCCAACATGACAACCGAATGGGGTGCCTTGAGTGGGTTGTTCCCCATTGATTCGGTTTTGCAGTCATGGCTCAGGACCAAGGCCACCCTCTCTGCCATGTATGGCGGCGAAGGCTCAAAGAACAACTTCACTCACGAGAAGGTTGAGGGCTTGATCAACAACCAGCTCACTGCAGACCCTGGTGCAACATATGCCAAGTCTCTGTACTTGAACCTGTCGACCCTCTCCCCATTCGTTGCTGGTCCTAACTCCGTCAAGGTCGCCACGCCCCTGAGGGATCTTGAGGCGCAGAACATCAAACTCAACAAGGCGTATCTCGTCTCTTGCACAAACTCCCGCGCCTCCGATATTGCTGCTGCCGCCAAGGTTTTCAGGGAAGCCTCCAAGGATGGCGTCACCCCCAAGGTCGCAGACGGAGTGAAGTTCTACATTGCTGCCGCGTCCACTCTTGAGCAGGCGGCGGCTGAGGAAGCTGGAGACTGGCAGGTGCTTCTTGCCGCCGGTGCTGAGGCCCTTCCGGCCGGGTGCGGACCATGCATCGGTCTCGGGACTGGTCTGCTCGAACCTGGTGAGGTTGGCATCAGCGCCAGCAACCGTAACTTCAAGGGCCGTATGGGCTCTACCGAGGCCAAGGCTTATCTCGCCAGCCCCGAGGTCGTAGCAGCCAGTGCTCTCAAGGGCAAGATCGCCGGACCCGGATGGTACCACAAGCCCGAAGGCGTCGAAAAGGTTATCATCGGCGAGGGCAACGGAGACCATGTCCAAGACAAGGCTCTTAGCATTGAGGACGCTCTCGACCAGATTATTGCGCAGGCCGACAGCTTGATTGCCAACGCTGAGAAGGAGTTCTCTGGCGAGTCGGCTGAGGCTGCTGCTGAGACCGAGGGCGAGGAGACGCTGACCGAGATCCTTCCTGGATTCCCCGAGAAAATTGAGGGCGAGATTGTTTTCTGCGATGCTGACAACATTAACACCGATGGTATCTACCCCGGCAAGTACACTTACCAGGACAACGTGTCCGTCGAGAAGATGGCCGAGGTGTGCATGGAAAACTATGACCAGTCGTTCGGCACGGTCGCGCACGAGGGCGACATTCTCGTTAGTGGCTTCAACTTTGGCTGCGGTAGCTCGCGTGAGCAGGCTGCTACCGCTATTCTGGCCAAGAAGATCCCTCTCGTTGTTGCCGGCAGCTTCGGCAACATTTTCAGCCGCAACAGCATCAACAATGCGCTCATGGGTGTCGAGGTGCCTCGTCTAGTACAGAGACTTCGAGAGACGTTTGGTGAGAAGGTGCCCACCAGGCGCACTGGCTGGAAGTTGGTGTGGGATGTGAAGAGGAGCAAGGTGCTCGTGACCGAGGGTGACGGAAAGACTTGGAGCCAGAAGGTTGGCGAGCTCCCACCAAACGTCCAGGAGATCATCGCCCGTGGAGGCTTGGAGAAGTGGGTGAAGAGTCAGATTGAGGCTTAGGTCTAAACTGGTGTTGGAGATTAGGATTTTATATTTGCTTGTTTACTGTTTTCAATTTGGTGTATATAGCATTGTTACGTGCCCTCTGTTTTACAGTTGATACCACTGTTGCGATGGCGGGCGCAAAAATGGGTTGGGGTTGGCGAGCATCTGGCACAGAAAAAAAAAGGGGGGGTTCGCGAGATAGGGAAAAATAGGGGGTAATCTGGGTTCGTGAAGAATATATCATGATACATGTTTTCGATTTTCTATAGAAAGGGGCCCCGCCTCTGCGACTATGTGTTCGTCTACTACTGCGGTTGCTGCAGCCGCCGCCGCCGTTTCTCGAACGTTGTCGTCGACTTTGACAAGCGCACGTGGTCCATAAAAGCGCTCTGAGACTAGCGCCCTTTTCTTCGACGCCTGAACAGCTTTTGCGTGCTTCCTGCTGGTGATATGTCTCTGCCATAACTCTTCTGTCAAGACAGTTTTCTTGCATATTTCGCATGTCTTGCGGCAAGGGGTGTCCTTGCGGCCGCTTTTTTCAAGAGCTTCAATTAGTGCCTGTCGAGCGGTCTCTGAAACATCGACCGGCTTAGGCAATTCCTCCTCGGCTAGAAACTTTCTTGCCAGCTCGACACCTTTCGCCAGTACCTCTTCATTCCACCTCTCAACATTTGAGCTGTCAAGAAGATAGAACCTGCCAAGAAGCCTTTCTTCCTGAAGAGCCAAGATTGTCTTTGTTGTCATCCAACGGACTTGATACTTGGCATATTGACGAGTTGCCGTTTTGGTGTCCTCAACCCCGGCCTCCTTGAGCTGTGTCAAGGAAGGGCTGTCCGGTGTTTCCTTGAGAGTGCGAAGATATGGCTCGAACTGACGGAATCCGATCGACTGCCATATTCCCTTCGACATGTCAACCGTCTCACCAGAGGAGAGCCTCTTTTGCAGATAGTCGTGGACCCCTGCCACCTCACTGAGAAGGCCGCTTTCAACCATCTTGTCCACGCGCTTGTCTAGTCGCTCGTTGAGCAGATCCCGTTGAGCATATAGCCAAAATAGCAGCACCTCACCGAGGTTTGGGTCGCGTGTCGTTGTGCAAGACGAAGCCCACTTGGACTCTTTCCGCTCACGTTGCTCAGCATAGATGTCCGATGCGCGCCGACCCGTGCCGAAGTAGATCTCTAACGAGGTTCGAATTTTGCGGACATCATTGGGATGCCATCGATCAGCCATTGCGGGGTCTACTTCGCGCAATTTGGCGAGCATGGCGTCCGGAGGTCCCGCGAGGACCGGGTATTTTTCCGCGAGCTCTTCCCGGGTTGAGGTCCAGTTTTCAGTTGTGGACTGCTCCGGATCCCCCACCAACTTGTCGTCAAAGAGCAAGCTGTCCAGGTAATAGGACGAGCCACCAACCACTATGGGCGTCTTCCCCCGGGCCCGAATTTCGGAGATGATGTTACTGGCCTCTCTTTTGAATCTCGTCACAAACCAGGGCTCCTCCTCCAGCTCGACGTTGCCGAGCAGGTGATGCTGGATCCCTTTTTGCTCATCGACTGAGATCTTGTTGGTTATGACGGGCAGGCCTTTATACATTTGCATGGCATCGGCGTTGATAACCTCACCGTTGAACCGCCTGGCCAACTCGACGGCGAGCTAGACGGCCGTTGTCAACGAAGTCCAACTCATCAACGCCAAGCACAAGGCAAGAGAAGAACTTACATCCGACTTGCCGGTCCCGGTTGACCCATAGATAATGATAAGAGGTCTCATCTTCTTGATGATTAATGGCTTTGGTATTTGGGCTGGCTGACGGAGTAAAGATCGCGCAAGTTTGGGCGAATGCCTCAGCAACATTGGTAGAATGTGTATGTCCCAAGTATCTTCCCCTTCAGCTCCCAAAATCTGATTTTGGGCGTTCCAGGTTGCATGTCTCACAGCAAGGGACGCAAGTGGAGTTGACAGGAATACCCTTGGCGTTGGGGAAAGCTGGCAGCTCCACGCCCCAGCCGCAGCCGGAGCAGCCCGCACCTCAAGCACGGAGGACCCGTGCACATTTGAAGCTGGCACGGCTGGAAACAGCAGCGGATTGGACTGGTCAGGGGTCACGTGTGGGGCCCCATCCATTGGACCCATTTCGAAATTGGACACATCACAGAATAACTTTTGAAGCCAGATCTTCAGGGAGTAGCTTCCACATAACCTACCCATCCATTATCTCCTCTTCTCTTCTTCCCCTCAATTGTGCCGGCAACACTCGTCTTTCGCAAGAGTCGTTGTCGCTCACTTCGGCCATTCCTTTTCTTCTGGATGATTTACTAATTTGGTTTTTCTGATTCACACACCATCGCCCACCATGAGTTCCTGTAAGTAGCTGCCAATGATCCAATGATCGCATCCCTCCCGCCGCCGTCGCGTCTCGTGATACAGACAGACAGCTAGCTATTTCGCGCCTTGTCACCCGAGCTTGACGTTGCGCACTGCCTGCAACACCAATTCCGACGATCATCGCGCTGACTAGCTCTCCCACAATGCAGTACGATTTCTCGACCTCGTCAAGCCCTTCGTGCCGTTCCTCCCCGAGGTTCAGCAGCCCGAGACCAAGATCCCCTTCAACCAAAAGTTGATGTGGACGGGCTTGACGCTTCTTATTTTCTTGGTCATGAGCCAGATGCCGCTCTATGGCATCGTCTCGTCAGACACGTCTGATCCGCTATATTGGCTGCGCATGATGATGGCGTCTAACCGCGGAACGCTGATGGAATTGGGTATCACACCCATCATCTCCTCCGGCATGGTCTTCCAACTCCTCGCCGGTACCCACATGATCGATGTCAACCTTGATCTCAAGTCCGACCGCGAGCTGTACCAGACCGCTCAGAAGCTCTTCGCCCTCATCCTCTCCGTCGGCACCGCCACCGTCTATGTCTTCACCGGTCTCTATGGCCCTCCCAGCGAGCTCGGCGCTGGTATCGTCTTCCTGCTCATTCTCCAGCTCGTTGTTGCTGGTATGATTGTCATTCTTCTCGATGAGCTTCTCCAGAAGGGCTATGGTCTTGGCAGCGGTATCTCTCTGTTCATTGCCACCAACATCTGCGAGTCCATCATGTGGAAGGCTTTCTCCCCCACTTCGATCAACACCGGCCGTGGCCCCGAGTACGAGGGTGCCGTTATCGCCCTCTTCCACCTTCTCATGACCTGGCCCAACAAGCAGAGAGCTCTCCAGGAGGCTTTCTACAGACAGAACCTTCCCAACATCATGAACCTCCTCGCCACTCTCCTCGTCTTCGCCGCTGTCATCTACCTCCAGGGTTTCCGCGTCGAGATCCCCGTCAAGTCTTCGCGTCAGCGCGGTGCTCGTGGCTCTTACCCCATTCGCCTCTTCTACACCTCGAACATGCCCATCATGCTGCAGTCTGCCCTCTCGTCCAACATCTTCCTCATCAGCCAGATGTTGTACTCGCGCTTCTCTGAGAACCTCCTCGTCCGCCTCTTCGGTGTTTGGGAGGCCAAGGATGGCTCTTCCCAGCTCTCTGCCGTCTCTGGCCTCGTTTACTACATGTCGCCCCCTCTCAACTTCAAGGACGCTCTCCTCGACCCCATCCATACTGCGGTTTACATCGCTTACATGCTTACTGCCTGCGCTGTCTTCTCCAAGACTTGGATCGAGGTTTCCGGCTCCAGCCCCCGTGATGTTGCCAAGCAGCTCAAGGATCAGGGTCTCGTCATGGCCGGTCACCGTGAGCAGAGCATGTACAAGGAGCTTAAGCGCATCATTCCCACTGCTGCCGCCTTTGGTGGCGCCTGTATTGGTGCTCTCTCCGTTGCCAGCGACCTCATGGGTGCTCTTGGCTCGGGAACTGGTACTCTCCTCGCCGTTACGTAAGTTGCGCACTTCTAAGTGATTGCTGAAATCAATGCTAACAACTTTCTAGCATCATCTATGGTTACTTTGAGATTGCTGCTAAGGAGGGCGATCTTGCTGGCATGAAGGGCATGGTCATGGGTTAAGCGGAACGGAACAGCTCAGTCTGATTTCGCTCTCATGGCGCTTACATCTTTAGACAGCCAAGTGGTCACTATTTAGACAACCTCAGGGAGGTTGTTGGACCACCGGGCGGAATGATGCGATCGATACCATTTACTCATTTTTGTTTTATCGTCTTTAATGGCCTAGGGAGTCGAGCGTGGGCCGTCTTGTATTGTAACAAAAAAAAGCCATTGTTATTAAAGGGAGGCTTCCTAAAAGCGGACGGGGATTGCATCACGGCGGTCAGGTGAATTTTCTAGATGATATGATAGTCGGGGATCGAGGGGGCAGGTAATAAGGCGCTCGGGATTGCTCTCTTTTATTGTGTATTTCTAGGCCTGTATGTCCAAGAGCGAAAAAGGGTGTTTGGGTCTTAGTTTCCCCAATCAAGTATTTAGGGCAGGTGATACGATAACACGAGACTTCATGCAGCAAGCAGAAACAAACTCTTTGGTCCGCAACGTTTTCCATCCGCCCGTGGGTCGGATGCCTGCCAGTGACATGCATGGTAATTATAGGGTCGGAACACAATCTTGTCTTCAATGCCACCCCGCCTTCCAGTTTGGTTTGCAGGGCTGGTTCCATGGATTTTCTGATATGTCTCAAATTGTGAGAGTTTGCCATGTCGACATTGCAGCGCTAGCGGTGGGAAAATAAAAATATTATCAAGATGACCCGGACCGTAAGAGCACTGTGAAGTCTGAAATTTGCAAATTTCATACTTTCCTATTTAAGAAGGCGGTAAGTCCAGTCCGATTAGGGTTATACTAGTTGTGACGGTCGTGACGGTCCTTCCGTCAACAGTATATATACTGCTTCCAGATTACAGGTTGGTAACCTTGTAATTCTGGCATTCCTTTTATAGGGATTGGCTCAATTGGCTAAAGCAGCGTCAATTATACTCAATCGTCACATTGATTCTGCCGTTGTTACTGCCTTGCTGTAACAATATTGCTTTGAAACGGATTGTGTTCAAAGCATCAAGATCTTGCGATGTGTGGTAGATTCAATGTTGCCTCTGGGCGGATGAGAGCGGCATCGGATGCGGGTTCCGTTCCACTGCCTTCTAAACCCCACAGATGAAGCAGGGTTCTAGACATGCAGGTTTCCCTTAGTCCAAAGCTTCATCATATACGTGTACATACAACACACTCCCGGTCGGTAATTTAGAGCGGTATACTGTTTACGACAAGTGCTGACTTCAGGCACGACATGGAAAAATGTATGAATGCCTCCTGAATTGGAATGCCTCACTGTCGGGGCTTTTTGTCGTGGATACTTTGCAGGAGGCGTAAGACGTCAGATTTGATGTGGGTGGTACAAGAACAGGGAGCATCTGACATCATTGAGAAGCTCGACCGCCTAGAATTTCAGTGACGGGAGTGAGACAAAACGGTTGACGCCACCAAAAGAAAACACTCAGGTCGAGCGGTGTCATGGAGGGGTCGAAAGGGTGGGGACCGTGACTACCAAGCAATTCATCCAATCCAATGGCGTCAACAATTGATTCTCGACACCGCCGCGTGCGCTGTCCGTTCTGCGGAAGAGTCCAAAGTTGATTTCCAGGCGCCTGTGTTGTTGCATCTACTTTTCTGCAGCCTGGAAATCGCAAAAAAAGACCCCTGATGCAGACATCCCTTGACATTAGCTCAGCCCGATAGGGACTAACCACATCTATCCATAACGCTTGCGGGGTTCGGCTTACCTGCTGGTTTTCCTCCTTCCATTCTGGAGACGGTGGACGATTCAGAGAAAGCGCATGGTTCTTTGCTGGCACTGTTGGCCGCAATTTATTTAGTTATATTTTTCCCTATCCCCCGCGACCCATCCAATCCCAGAACACCAAACCCGGCGATTGAACCGTAACATTCGAAGACAGAAAAACAGAGATGCGCAGGTGGGCTCTCACCAGATCCCTTGTCTGAATTTCTCAAAAATTCTTCGATAAGTTCGAAAAGCCACCCGGACACCAGGATGGGGTTCGCTGCGTGCTCGTGGCCCGTCTGGCGGACCGATGATTTTACCCATTGTTTCCAGCAAGAGTAAGACAATCCTGCGATTCCTCCAATCACATGTGTTATGCCCAGCCCTGCGGCTTTGACGACAAGGACTAATTATTATCTCTGCATCCAGCTATCTCAAGGTCTTGCTCCCACTGATCGTCATCGGCATCTCATTTCTACAACTCGCGATCCAGAACATCTTGCGCACCGTGAAGATAAAACGAAACCAAGGATACGAGCCCCTCGCCAATGGCACAGCAGCTTCGATTTCGCCCCCGAACCACACCGATTTGCCCCACGACGAACAGCCCGTCGACGAGAGCGACGATGATGAAGGCCTCACTATCAACGGCGGACGGCTTGCGCTGGTCAAAACTACCACGAAGGGATCCATTGTGCAGGCGGACACGCCTCCAGGACAAACGCTGTCGGTCATAATCGAGGAGCTCGCCATCGCAGGGCTAGTCGGCGTCAATACTATCGCCTTGGTGACAGGAGCCTATGGAAAGGAGTGGCATAGCATTGCTGCGGTTTCGGGTCTCGCCGTCTGGATTTACGTCCTTCTGCTTGCATCGCTCCGGCTTTTCTTGGGCAACACCCAATGGCGCGTCCCACGACTATGGAACCACACTGCTGCGATTTACAGCTGCCAATGGCTTTTTTCTCTGGCCATCTTCCGATCAGTCCTGGTTCGCCCCACTTCCCAATTGGCACAAACACTGGTCATCGTCGAGTTTGTCTTGACAACTCTGTTGTTTGTTATGGCAATCAGCACTCGCAAGGGCAATAAGACGATCATTCTGGAGTGGGAGGATGGAATTCAGCCTGGACGGGAGAATCTGGCTTCAATATTCTCCCAATACACCTTCTCGTGGGTTGATTCAATTGTTTACGATGGCTGGAAGGAGCCCTTGGACATGAAAAAGGTGTGGAATTTGCTTCCTAGGGACAAGGCTGCTTCTATTCTGGCAACTTATCGCCAGGTCAAAAAGACCACCTCCCTTGCCTTCCACCTGATCAGGTTTTTCAAGGGATTGTTGGTAGTTCAGGCTCTCTGGGCCATCGTCGGTGCCGTCTTCACCTTTGCGCCAACTCTGCTTCTTAAGGCCATCCTGGAATATGTCGAGACCTATCCCTCGCCTACCCCACGGAATGTTTTGTGGCTCTATGTTATCCTTCTTCCGGTGACCGATGCCGTCCGGTCCGTAGCCGACGGCCAAGCATTATGGATCGGCCGCAAGATCTGTATCAACATCAGGGCTATTTTGGTTGGCGAAATTTACGCAAAGGCATTGAGGAGGAAGGCTTCGGCAGGCAAGGACAGCGCGCTTGGTGCCGACAAAAAGAAGGGCGAAGAAGCGAAGAAGAGCGGAATCTTCGCTAAGGCGAAGCGACTTTTGGGCTTCGGCAGAAATGCTGAAAAGGACAAGGCTCCTGTTGCGAATGGTGCGGCAGATGCCGACAAAGACAAGACTAAGGCTGACGACGCGGATGAGCAAGCAAATCTGGGTACTATCATCAATTTGATGTCTGTTGACAGCTTCAAGGTTTCAGAGGTTACAGCGTACCTGCATTTCCTTGTCGCATCTGCCCCAACTCAGCTCTTGGTTTCGGTCATATTGCTTTATCAGGTCATGGGCCTCAGCGCCATTCCTGGCTTCGTCGTAATGGCTCTCCTTTTGCCGATCAACATTGCATTCGGCAAGGGTTTCAACTCAAGCCAAAAGAAGATCATGGCGGCAACGGATAAGCGCATTCACACGACCAACGAAATTCTGCAGAACATCAGAATCATCAAGTATTTCGCCTGGGAACATCGCTTTGCCAAGATCGTTGACGAGAAGAGAAGCGCCGAGCTTAAGGCTTTGCGTAGAAGATTCATGATTTGGGCTGCGGCCGTTGCTATCTGGAACACCGTCCCGATCCTGATTACCTTTTTCTCATTCCTCATCTACACGGTCGTTGAGAAGAAGCCTCTCTATCCATCTGTTGCATTTACCGCCATCTCGCTCTTTATGCTTCTTCGTTACCCTCTGGATCAACTCGGCGACATGATCGCTCATGTACAAGAGTCCAAGGTCTCGGTTGACCGTATCGAGGAGTTCTTGGCAGAGGAGGAAACGGAGAAGTTCGAGCAGCTCGGTACCGACAACGTTGACGAGAATGGCAACAAGACCATCGGTTTCAGAAATGCCACCTTCATTTGGGGAAGCAAGACCACCGTCGCGGAGGATGGCACTATGGCTTTCCGTCTTCTTGATCTCGATATTGACTTCAAGATTGGAAAGCTCAACGTTATCACAGGACCCACAGGTTCGGGCAAGACCTCTTTGCTGATGGCTTTGCTCGGTGAGATGACAATCATGAGTGGCCGTGTCTATCTTCCCGGTGGTCGCAGCAGAGAAGACGTCAAGCCAGACCCCGAAACCGGCCTTGCTGAGACTTGCGCTTATGTTGCTCAGCAAGCATGGCTTGTCAATGCCAGCATCAAGGACAACATTCTCTTCTCCGCTCCCTATGACGAACAGAGGTATCGTGACGTTATTGTGGCCTGCGCTCTGGAACACGATCTGGAAATTCTCGATAACGGTGACGAGACACTTGTGGGCGAGAAGGGCATTACGCTCTCTGGTGGTCAGAAGCAACGCATCTCACTTGCCCGTGCCGTCTACTCAAACTCCAAGCATCTTCTACTGGACGACTGCCTGAGCGCTGTTGATTCTCACACAGCCAAGTGGATCTTCAATAACTGCATCATGGGGCCTCTGATGACCCACCGCACATGTATTCTCGTCTCACACAACATCCCGCTCTGTGTGCCTCATTCTGACTTCGTACTCACCATGAACAATGGACGGGTCACCGGTCAGGGTACTCCTCAGGAACTCATTACGGCTGGCAAACTCGGCGAAGATGCGGCCTTCCAAAAGTCAACGCCTGGTTCTGCTCACGTGTCTCGCGTCCCCTCCCGTGTACCCTCTAGCGTTGGGGAGGAAAGCGGCGCAAATACTTTGGTGAATGAAGCTGATGGTAACGACTCTCAACACAAGCCCCAGTCTCCTAAGAAGGAGCACAAGAAGCAAGATGCTATGGAGGAGGCAAAAGCCGTTGGAGCTGTCAAATGGCCCGTCATGAAACTATATCTGGGTTCCATGGGAGGCTGGGGGTTTTGGATACTTGCGGCTACGGTCTTCGGTACCCAGCAGTTCTCTGGCGTCGCTTCCAGCTTATGGATCAAGGAATGGGCTAACCAATACAGCGATGAGGCTGCTAACAAACCTGCCCAATTCAACATGAACTCTCAGAGCTACTCCAGCCAGACCTTGTCGCCAACCTACTTTGCCTCCATTGCCACCTACTTCAAGGAGAATAATACGTCGGTTTCAGTTACGAAAACTTCCGACGTCAACGTTTTCTACTATCTCTTTGTTTTGGCCATGATCGGAGTGGCTGGTGCTCTTGCTGCCTTGTTCAGAGATCTCTGGATCTTCTTTGGCTCTCTGGCTGCTTCATGGAAACTCCATAACCGTCTTATGAGGACTGTTACCGGAGCGAGATTTAAGTTCTTCGACGTCACCCCATTGGGCCAGATGATGAACCGCTTCAGCAAGGACTTGGAGGCAGTCGACCAGGAAGTTGCTCCTGTCGCCATCGGTGTGATGTCGTGCGCCCTCGCCATCGTTGTCACGGTTGTGCTCATTGCCTGCATCACCCCAGCTTTCCTGATTGCTGGCATTTTCATCACATTGGCGTTTGTCTTGCTCGGGCAGTTCTACCTCCATTCATCACGCGATTTGAAGCGGCTTGAATCTCTCGAGAGAAGTCCGCTCTTTCAGCAATTTGGAGAAACCTTGAGCGGCGTGACGACAATCCGTGCTTACGGCGACGAGAGACGGTTCATAAGAGACAACCTCTCCAGGATCAACAAGCAGCTGAGACCATTCATTTATCTCTGGGCTGCTAACAGATGGCTTGCCTTCCGGACAGACATTCTTGGTGACTTTGTCGCCTTTTTTGCCGGAGTATTTGTCGTCCGTGGACTTGGCATCATCGATCCTGGCTCTGCTGGTATCTCTTTGAGCTACGCAATTGGTTTTGCTGATAATATTCTGTGGTTGGTGCGTCTGTACGCTATGAACGAACAGAACATGAATTCCGTCGAGCGTATCAAGGAGTACCTCGATGTAGAACAAGAAGCTGCCGCCATCGTTGAGAAGAACCGTCCCGCTGAGAACTGGCCAGCCAACGGATCTGTAGAGTTCATTAATTACTCCACCAGATATCGTCAGGAGCTGGAACCAGTTCTGCGCAACCTGACCTTCAAAATCGAAGCCCGAGAGAAGATTGGTATTGTGGGAAGAACCGGTGCTGGCAAGAGCTCGCTGACCCTGGCAATCTTCCGAGCACTCGAGGCCGATGAAGGCAAGATCCTCATCGATGATGTTGATATTGGACAGATCGGCCTCCGTGACCTGCGTGAGGCCATCACTATCGTTCCTCAAGAACCTACACTGTTTATGGGCACTATCCGAACCAACCTCGACCCCTTTGATCTTCACACAGATGAGGATATCTTCGCCGCCCTTCGTCGTGTTCACCTCATTGGGCCTGACGAGGTTACTGTTGGGAATAACTCTGCAGCGATTCCAGAGGCAACCGTTGCCGTCAATGGCATTGTCAGCCAGGAACCCGAGCCGTCCCGACCACCCACCGCCACAAATAAGAACGTCTTCCTTGATCTGTCGTCACCAGTGACAGAATCTGGCAACAACCTCTCGCAGGGCCAGCGGCAGCTTCTTTGCCTCGCACGGGCGCTGCTCAAAAAGCCGAATGTTCTGGTCATGGACGAGGCCACGGCGTCGATTGATTATGCAACGGACTCGGCCATTCAAGAAACAATCCGCGAGCTGACCAGCACAATCATCACGATTGCCCACCGCCTCCAAACCATTGTTGACTACGACAAGGTTCTCGTGCTTGACAAGGGACAGATCGTCGAGTATGGGCACCCCTGGGATCTATTGAAGAAAACGAACGGTACCTTCAGGAGCATGTGCGAGACGAGCGGTGACTTCAGCAGCTTGTCGGCGGCTGCCAAGAAGGCATACAAGGCCAAGCAGCTTGTCGATGTGGATGATGAAGAGGATGAAGCTGCTGCTGCCGAAAGTGAATCGCAGGCTGACAACGGGACTACCGTGACTCAGGAGAGCTCATAATTGGGATCGGTAGGGCTAAGCAGCAGCTGGCAACGATGAGAAGAGTTTTGACTGAAACCGTCAAGATGGCAGAGAATGGAAATAAGTTTGCTCCGGGATATTCCATTGTTAAAGGTTGTGTGTATATAATATTTAGAGCTAATCAAGCGTCTTTGGTTTTGGAATGGTTGGTCCGGTTTGTCTTTGCTAGAATAACAGTCCAGATCTTGTAAAGTTGAGAGGCGTGGTTGTGTGTGCATAAGGACAGCGGAACATGAGCATATTATGATGATTCAGGTCCATATTGATGAGTGACCACAACTGGATGCCGCATTACTTCTCTAAGCTGTTATACAAAAGAACTGGCTTGTGTCCTGACTTGTGTCCTGACTTGTGTCGTGGCAAAGCTCTGATGTTATTTATTGAAGTAGAAGCCAGGGCGCGAATTAGATACATGGTGATACATATATGTAGAAGCGCGTTCGGTTAGGGTCCGTACTCGCTTGGAAGTACCCGGTACTTCTGTGGTTAATTACCCCACACACACTCCAAGCTTGGAAGCTCAAGCCACAGCAAGCAGGAACGACAAGCAATTGAACTCCGCCAGGTCCATCCTGGATGCAATCCAAATCGCGACCACCACCCTTTTGACCATCAGTCACAACCCTGCGCTCGCAGCTCAAAACAATCTGGGAATATCTGGCATTCAAGGAAAACGAGAAGAGAGGAAAAAGAACAAGTTTCACCCCGTCGGGGGCGGGGGGGGGGGGGGGGGCGCGCGGGGGCGGGGGGGGGGGGGGGGGGGGGGGGGGGGGGGGGCTGGGTGGGGGGGGGGGGGGGGGGGGGGGGGGGGGGTGGGGTGGGGGGGGGGTGTGCGTGGGGGTGTGGTATG